>FYEU01000317.1:1133484-1437436 GCA_900188575.1 Geosmithia putterillii
GGTCAATTCAGTCGCCGTCGCCGCCATCTCGGGCAGCCTACTAGTAGGTCGCCGTCGATACGGAGTACTTGTCATGCGTGCCTTTTTAGTACAGTGTCTGTCAATTCTCATGCTGCTGCCAATGCCTGCAACTTGGCAACCCAAGAAGACCAAGTCAATGCACACTGCCCGATTTGGGTCGACGGTGCAGGTATTATTGGACCGTCCCGTCCCCTCCTCCCCTGAAAGGATGCTCGTAACTATACTCTGTACCATGTACTATGTATTATTACTCTGTAGACTACAATTATAGTACTCGTAAGCACTGTAAGTAAGACCACATATGTTTGTGCGAGTAATATCCAAGTACTCGTGCTCGTACCGCCAAACATGTACGGAGTGCCCGACTGTACTTCCGTACTTATGTACGGATATGTATGGATGGATAAGTCAGTTGGTAAAGAGCGTCGGCGACTTTCTGACACAAGTCTCCACTTTGGGTTGAACCCCCCGGTTGAATCACCCCTGCCCGCCACGAGACTTGTCAGAAATGGAACCCTTACGAGCATGACCCTGACTTGCCTGACGCCCCGAGTTGCTGAGAACAATGTCATCCTTTCCGAGCAGTCGGCGATGCAGGATGTTAGTCAATGGGCGAGACCAAGTGTGATGGAGATGCAAGACACGGCTCAGCATGAGCCCAACTACTAAACATTCTTAACCATAGAGTCAACTAGCTGATAACATTGTGATTCGAACCAATACATATAAGAGGCCATGGCATGTTTGTTTCGTCCGTTGTCGATAACTACACGACAAGGCAATAATACTTTCTAATATAGGTTCCAGAGCATAAACTTCAATTTTGTATGCAACAAGGGAACCCCGGTACTACCCAAATACTTCCAACATTGAGCTACTATACAGGTATCAATACAGGTATACTTCCAACAGCAAACACATGCACCCAAACATGACCGGTCACGACAACAACACCGGCGGGGACCGGGACCGGGATGCCTACAGCGCCAAAGACTCCGACCTCGAGCTGCAGCCCGTCCCCACCGCCCACCTGGTCAACAATGTCGTCGACACCCTGTCGTGGCACGACATGCGCGTCGTCGTCAAGGACCGCGAGACGGGCAAACCCCTCGACATCCTCGGCCATGTGTCCGGTCTTGTCCGCGCGGGAGAGATGCTCGCCATCATGGGCCCCAGCGGCTCCGGCAAGACCACCCTGCTCAACACCCTGGCCCGCAGGACCGCTGCCGCCGGCGCCACCACCACGGGCAGCGTCATGGCCGACGCCTGCGAGGCCACGCCCACCCTCGTCCGCAGCCTGTCTTCCTATGTCGAGCAGGAGGATGCCCTGATTGGCAGTATCACCGTCCGAGAGACGGTCGTCTTTGCTGCTAGGTTGGCGTTGCCGAGGTGAGTCCACAAACCCCAATCCACCCCCATTGAATCCACTATCCACAGTATACACATGTATACATGTACCCAGCCCTTATACACGTATCCAGCACTCAATACTCTGTACTTCAATGTACATTCAACTACTCTTCAGTAACATACTAACACTGTCGTCAGCACCGTCTCTCGCAAAGATGCCTTCCAGAGAGTCGACGACCTCATCTCCAGCTTCGGCCTCCAGTCCCAAGCCCACACCATTGTCGGCACTCCTCTCAAGAAGGGCCTCTCAGGTGGCCAGAAGAAGCGTCTTGGCATCTGCAGTCGGCTGGTGACCAATCCCAAGGTGCTCTTTCTCGATGAGCCAACCAGTGGTCTTGACTCGGCCCTGAGCGCAGAGGTGATGCGGTATATCAAGGAAGTTGGTGTTCGAAACAGGGTAAGTACACACACTCACATCTCTTTCCTTATATGCATGATGTGCACTCAACACATACAAGGTCACATGTTCATATAACCAATGCTAATGTGTGACCCTCAGCTCATCGTCATTGCTTCCATCCACCAACCCTCCACGACAACATACCAGCTCTTCGACAAACTGGCCCTCATGTCCCGCGGCGAGACTTGCTACTTCGGCCCCATCTCCTCGGCACCAGCCTACTTCTCCCGCGTGGGCCACCCCCTCCCCACGGCCATCAACCCCGCCGAGTTCTTCCTCGACCTGGTGAACACGGATCTAGACCGGGATGGCAGCGTGGTGGCCCGCACGCAGGAGCTGGTCCGCAGCTGGGCCTCCTCCCCAGAACGTCAGGATCTCGAGCGGGACATCTCCCAGGCCACATCAGCAGCAACGTCCAAGGCCGGTGCCACAGACCTCTCGCGCATGGCCCTGCCCAAGCCCAGCCCGTGGATGGTCCCCCTGACGCTGATGCACCGCTCCCTGCTCAAGGCCTACCGCGACGTGGTCGTCTACGGCATTCGCGTGGCCATGTACCTCGGCCTCGCCATCCTCATGGGCACCGTCTTCCTGCGCTTCGGCTCCGCCCAGAAATACGTCCAGCCTCTCATCAACTCCATCTTCTTCGGCGGCGCCTTCATGTCCTTCATGGCCGTCGCCTACGTGCCCGCCCTGCTCGAGGACCTGCACACCTTCAAGCGCGAGAGGGCCAACGGCCTGGCCGGTCCCCTGTCCTTCATCGCCGCCAACTTCGTCGTCGGGCTCCCCTTCCTCTTCGCCATCGCCGTGCTCTTCTCCATCGTCACATACTGGCTCACGGGCTTCCGCGCCGACGGCGCCGCCTTCATGACCTACATTCTCTGGCTGTTCCTCGATCTCGTGGCCGCCGAGTCGCTCGTCGTGCTCGTGTCCAGCGTCGCGCCCGTCTTCGTCGTCTCCCTGGCCATCACGGCCTTTGCCAACGGGCTCTGGATGGCCGTCGACGGCTTCCTCGTCCCCATGACCATCCTCAACCCCTTCTGGAAGTACGTCTTCCACTATATTGACTACCAGGCCTACGTCTTTCAGGGCATGATGGTCAATGAGTTTGACGGGCGCACATTCAACTGTACTACCACTGGGACCGGGTCGTCGTCGTCCTACCAGTGCATGTACGTCAGCGACCTCAACGCCCAGGGCCAGTTTCGTGGCTCCGACGTCCTGCGTGAGCTCGACATCGACACCGGTCTCAAGGGCACTTGGCTCGGCATCATGGTCGGTATCATTGCCGGCTACCGTATCCTCGGGTACCTCGCCCTGCGCTTCATCCGATAGACTGTGGCTCTCAAAATTTCTAGATCGCTCTCAGCCCTTTAGATTACCTTTTGGATCGCCTAGATCTCACCCCCATAGTTAGATTTTTTTCATTTCTCCTTCATTGGTCACTTTCACTCATCCATCTTTTCTTTTTCTTGTTCTTTTTCCTTTTTCAATCAGTATTAGTATTAGTATACATGTACATTCTGCATTACATCTGTAATAAACTCCCCATAGAGTCTAGTCTTGCACCATCAAACTTTCCCCCTCTTTGCCTCGTGATGGAACGGAACCTCGGCCCTCCAGCTTAGCGCAGTCTACCATGAACCATGTCGTGCATGTGGGGGATCGACACTCCCGATCACAGGGGTCCGAGCTGCTGCAACTTATATGCATCAACACCACCATACGGAGTACATGATCTTCCATTGAAGCCATTATTGATTACTTACGACTCTATCGTACCGCCTCTCAGCCCTGCTCTCAGCCCTGCTGTGCATCCTGCATCCTGTTGAACCTCAAGTACACCAGACACATTGATACCACAAAGTCCGGTACTAACGCATCCACCATGTCCCTCTGGCGCAACATCGTCCTCCGTCACGACCCTCACGTCGTCGACATTGTCGGCACCGAAATCATCCAGCTCCTCTTCTGGTGGCTCCCCTGCGCCGCCTTCTCCCTCCTCGACACCCTCGCTCCCGCCTTCTCCGAGAGACACAAGATCCAGCCCGCCCCCAGGCAGCCCACCAGGGCCCAGATCCGAGACGCCGTCCTCGTCTCCCTCCGGAACCAGGGCATCGTCCTGGCTCTTCAACTCGCCATCGCCAGCCCGTCCCTCTTCGCCGGCAGCAGCAGTGACGGTAAGGGTCACACCAACAGACCCCCTGCCCTCCGCGTCACGCCCGATTTGCCTCCCCTCGCCGAGGTCGTCGCCCATCTTGCCGTCTGCGTCCTCCTCCGCGAGATCCTCTTCTACTACGCCCATCGCCTCTTCCACTGGCGCCCCCTCTACGCCCGCTTCCACAAGGTCCACCACCGCTTCACCGCCCCCGTCGCCTTCTCCTCTCAGTATGCCCATCCCGTCGAGCATATCCTTGCCAACGTCCTGCCCATCATTCTCCCGCCCGTCCTTCTGCACACCCATATTCTCACCTCCTGGATATTCCTGTCCTTTCAGCTCCTTGAGACCTCCACGGTCCACAGTGGCTATGATTTCCTCGCTGGTTCTGCCCGTAAGCATGACCGTCATCACGAACGATTCAATGTCTTCTTCGGCGGCATTGGTCTTCTAGACTACCTTCACGGGACGGGCGAGTCACTCTTCAAGGGTTCCAAGCGGAATTAGCAGACATTCAGGGATTAATATTACACCATATCATGTGCGAATTAAAACTTCTCCTTTATAATGTCGACAGAGTGTGCAATATTTCAGGTATCGTCGGGTTCATCGGCACACAGCCTCATCAAGAGTCCCACCTCCACCGAGATGTCCTCCCGTCGTTCTCCATTATCCGGGACGTCTCTCAACTCCAACGCCTCGGGTAACTCTGTCCTGGTTCAGTCAAACTTCCTTCTCGGGCCGTAGTTCTGGGACCTGTGCTGGGACCGGCTCTGAGGCGGCCTTCCCTGGGGCTGGGGTGTCTGCTCGTTGTCCTGGGTGTTCCACCGGGTGACGCCTGACATGGCGAGAGCGGCAATCAAGGCGGCAATGGCAGTTTCTGGTATTGATTATCAATGTTAGTCCATGTTCGGCTTGAGAAGCACACTGGGTTTTGTTCCTGTCTCCTTACCTAGGAATACGCCACCTGCATCGCGAATCATGTCGGCAAGGTGCTGGAGCATGTCGCTTGATCTGACAGTGATGGCCTTGACCAGTGCCGCCAGGTGTTCACGGAGGATCGCTAGAGGAGACTGCGACAAGCCAAGGAGATGCCACAAGGAAGGAAGAAAGGACATCAGGTATACGATGGCGTCCCTGATGTTATGGCACAAGGCCCGGAGGATGGTCAGGATGAGCCTGAAGAGCCAGACAATGGTGTTGCCATCGGCAGGAGGAGGAGACGGAGCTGGCATGGTAGCTTCGGTTGAGATGGTAGAGTAAAGGTTTGTTTGAGGGAGATAAGTCAAGGAGAATTAGGGAGATGCGAGATGGTCTTGAGGATACGTAGGATATGTAGGATGTTTCTAGGATGTATAAGGAGGAAGGGTCTGGGAGTCTCGATGTGGATTTTGTTTTACGTATGTGTGCTGGTCAACTGAAGGAAGTAGGAGCTCACGCAATGTCTACGGGAAGGCACGGGCAACTGGAACATTCGAAAAGAGCAGGAAGACTCTTGGGTCAAGATAGGAGGAAGGTAGGAGGCGCCGATATCGCCCATGGATTGGAAGGTGCCATCGTGGTCGGAGGCAAGTGCAGGCAAGTGCAAGAACGGGATGAGGGCATACGGAATCATGAAGCATTGTAGATACGACAACTACATGTAATGGAGCAGTAATACTTATAGTACTAGTAGTAGTAGATTTAGTATACTGTAATCAGGATCAATATTTGTAATACTACTTTGGACTTTTACAATCTTCATCTGGTGCTGCTCGTTTGTTTCAGAGAGTTATGAAAACCAGAATATGATGCATCAAACACGTACTCGATCTGGACTGAGGGTGGTCCGGGCCGCAGCAATAACATTCACCCGCCTATAAAGCCCTCTCTGATAGCGAGAGAATCTTCCAAAATCTCTTCTATCACTCAATCCATGTATTCATACCCCTTTGATTGGTAATGGTTGTTCCCAAGCCCATCGTCCGCCATTTCCTCGGCGATATGCAGGGTAAACGGCGAAGAGAGGACATGGATGGAATGTTCGGAGCATTAGTGCTGAGGCGCAGAGGTCGCCAAGAATTGGCATCACAGGGCTGTGGAGCGCTATAGAGAAAACAAGATTCAGAGAAACAGAGCTCTCTGGCGCTGTTTCGGCTCTGTAGGCTAGGTACCAGCTGCCTGTGACCCTGCCTGTAGCCCTGCCTGTAATGAGCTCCCGTCTAGGCCCATCTAGGGATTCCGGGCCCCCTCTTCTCCCCCCCCGTAATCCGGCAGTGGCAGTCTGACATCTCCACTCGTCACCACATCTTTTTCGTTGGTCTTTCATCATTCCCATTCCTCCACACCACCTGGGCACCCTCCTCTTCGGATCCCTCGACTTCTCTCCCACCTTGGCTCCCGACCGCCGCCACCGCCGACGACGCCGCCATTCTCCTCCCTGCATCCGCGTCCGCAGCCGCAACCGACGTCCGCCCTTTGTCACGACAAAACCTTGACAACCTCGACAACAATATAGTGGATAAATTTACCGCCGCCATTCGGTCGACTTCGTGAGACAGCTCGCCGCTCAGGCGCGAGCCCGTCGCTTGCCCACCATGGGAGGTCTCACCGTGGTCGAGCGCTACTACATAGCGGATTGCGCCCTCCTCTTCGCGACCTCCCTCGCCGCCATCACTGTGGCCTTTGGCCTCATGTGGGTGGCCTGCCGCCGGAATGATCCCGCCAGACTGTGCCTGCTCTTTGCGAAACTTTCGGCCGTCTTCTTCATCCTGTGAGGACTTATTCCTACTCTGTGCTCTGCCGCTCCCTGGCTGGCTTGCCTTGCCCTGCCCAAAGTAACTAACCCCTCTCCCCCAAGATCATGCATCGTCGACTTTTGTGCCGATGCCGTCTGGCTATCCTTTTCGAGAAAGATGCGTACCACACCCCCCGGCGCCTTCCACGACATTGGCTTTCTCTCTCTCCTGCTCAAAGTCCGGGTCGAGCTGTCCGGTGCCTCTCGAATGCTCGAATGCCTCCTCATCGTCTTCACTTTCCTCACCGTCGTCACCTTTGGCATTGGTGTCAACATCATGCGAACCGGGACCCTCGGCCGCACTGACGCTATAATCAAGATTGGAGCCTACTTCATTTCCCTCGTCCTGGCCGTACTCGGCATCATTGAGTGGGTTATCCGCCTCAAGGTCTACCTGGGCTTCTATACGCAAGAGTACCAGACGACGACAGAGGATGGAGGGCTTCTATATCAGCTGAGCGAGTCCCGCAAGATCGACATGGCCTTCATCACGATCCAGTGGTGTCTGGGCATATTTGTCCTCGCAAGGGCTCTTCGGATATGGATCTGGGGTCGCTTGGACAAGCGGCTGGGTTATGTATGTGCACTCTATCTAACCCTGGCACCTTCGATCTACTCCCACCCCTCCGTGATAACGACACTAACGAGTCTTCTGTTCTGCAGTATCCATTGTACCAGATGATTCTCTGCATCCTTTGGCTGGTCCGAGCATCATACGACATGGGCTATCAGCTCCATTTCGTCAATTTTGAAAACGTTCAACGCGACATCAGTGTGCCAGCCTATATGGAGATACTCAACCTCATCTTCCGTACCTGGCTCACGTTTGCGATCATATTCTGCATGTTGCCGCTAGGCGTCAAGAAGGGAGGTGGGTTCTGGTCGGTCAACCAAGGCTTTGCCGACAATGAAAGCGCCCGTGGGCGGGGAGACATTTCCCTCGACACACGTCAATCTTCCCCAATTTCTTCACCACCTGCCTACAGCCCTCCGCAGACGGCTCTACCAGAGGACCATGCGCCAAGGCATCCTGATCACCTATCAGGTGATATGAACGGCAGCAACGGACACCAGTCGATACCACAGCAATACTGGCAACAAGGGCAGCTGCCTGTCCGCACCATCACCTATGGCGATCCCTGGTTGGTCGAGCATGCCCGTCTATGTCGGGAACAGCAAGCTGCCACGGGCTACGCGCATGATCCGAGCCAAGATGTGGCGTCAACATCGCACGGTGCGTTACCGGCAGAAGACGAGTACATGATGGACATACCGGCCCATGAACCGCCATCCCATGACGAGATTATGGGACTGAACCACCAGGCAGATGGCTTTGCCCCCAGGACAGAGACACTGCCCTACCCGGAGAAGAAGTGATGCGGGAGAAGTTCCGCATCACTGCCGACTTTCATTTTACCTGCATAATCGATGATACGGAAAAGTCTTGTTTTAATTACCATATATTTGGGGCGACACGAGGGAAAAGATTTCGGTGTTTGGGAGTAGCGCTCTTGGATTTGCTTTTTGGGTTCTTGTTTTCCAACCTTTTATGATACCAACGTCAAGGCTCAAACGATTGTATTGTTTGTTCCATCTATGTATATATATTTAGGGGTGAGAATCTTTTTTGAGAAGATTTCAGTTTAAAAAATAACAACAGTAAAGACGAGAACACCGCATGTTTAAGATGATGTGTTCAAGAGGATGTGTTACACACTATTTCTCGCTCGGGTCCAGATCCTCAACGGCCTCTGCCGGGGCGACATATGCGCCTGCCTCTCCCATGGTGCCAGTCACGTACCTGGAGTAGGTAGTCAGTATTCAGTATCATGGTGCAATTGATTGAATGGACAGTATCTGTCTGATGCTTGGGGGCCTGCTTACTTGGTGTGGCTCCCTCTGGCTGCGAGCTGGCCCTTGCTGTTCCTGAAGACGATGGAAGTGTACGCCAGGGTCTTGCCGACTATACGTGCACGAGACTGTCAATATGAAACACGGGCTTGAAGGGAAGACCATGAGCAGTAGGTATGGGACGTACTCTTGTCGCAGGTGGCTGTCCCCTGGAGGACATCGCCCTCTTTGCCGCCAGGGCTGAGATATGTGACTGGGATATGTTAGCTGGGTCAACTTCTGGGCGCCTTAAAAGATGGTAAAGTGAAGGAAAGGAGGGATTCATGGGGCAGCAGGACATACCGTTCAGATCCGTGGATACACCCGTGGCGAAACGACCGGTGGAAGCAACGGCCAGAGAGCCACCCAGGTCGACGAGGCTAGCCAGTGTGCCTCCGTGAATAGTCTGGAGACGGTTCTGCAGAGAGTTGTCAGTGAAAACAGGCAGTGATAATAAAAAAGCATCATGGCTTACTGTGTGGTCTTTGTGAATGTCCAGCTCAAAGTCGACTTTGCCTGGGGCGGCGCTGAGGATGCGGAAGCGCTGCCATGGCATTAGCTGGTGTCAAGATGGAAAGAGAATGAGGGAGGACGCACTGTCGGTCCTAGAAGTCTAAAGAATGCGGCGTCACCAGTTAGAACAACAATTCCATCTCATCACCTGTGGGTTGGATCAGGCGGGTCAATTGGCGCGCGTGCACGAACCTCGGCTCAAGACCGGACTCCTTCATAAAGGAGCGGAGGACCTTGAGTGCAATGTCAGTATGGAACGGCTCGTGGGGAAAGACATGGAGTCGTAGGATTTAAGACTTACACTCCGCGTGAATGCCGTGGGAGATAGTTGCTTGGCCATGATTGCTGGTACTGTGGTTGTGATGATGACAATGGGATGGTGAGCTCCCGGGGACTGGACGGAGGACGGACGGTTGATGGTGGTGCGGATGACCCACACCGAGACGGATAGCAACACCTGGACCTCTTCGGACCTCGACTTGATAACGAACAGGACCTTGGAAAGATATGTGTTCAATCCAGTATACTATAAAGTGAACAATCTCATAGATTGTGCAATTCACGACAGTTAAGGATCCTTGCGATGATATGACTTCATTGTCATCCTAATGTCCGCTGCTCAATCTCATTGCCCATTTACCCGGACCTTTCCCGAACAAAACGTCACACCTTGCCTTGCCATCGTGAATCCACCACCAGCAACCTCCAGTCACCAAGCCCATCCCATCCCATTCACCACCAACATCAGTCTACTTACGAATAAATCCGCCCGGGTGTGGCAACGGCGGCAGAACTCTCCCTCCGATAACAATACCCTACTGAACCGAGATAATGATATAACCATCGACGCCCCCCCCGGACATCTGACTGACATTCGAAGCTTGACGGCGCAACACGTGAGAACGAAGAGAAAGCTGTCGCTTGCCCATCATGTCAGTCAGCACGGCGCCATCGCTCCAGCTGGCCGACTACCTGGAGAAGCTGCCGGGGACCACGTTCCGGAAGCTATATCAGCAGCCGTCGACGGCGTTTGCCATTTTCCGGCGCATGCTGCCCCATCTGGGTATGTTTGCCCAGAGATCCCAGCCCAGTGCAGTGCAGTGCAATGCAGTGCAGTGTACTGATCATATATGCCGAGTGTAGCCAAGACATTTGTCATGCGCATGCTGTTCATGCCTAGGCCGATGCTCCTCAGTGATCTTGATGTCTGGGTCCAGCCAGATTCCAAGAGGTTGGTCAATATTCCACCCCAGACGGAAGAAGACAAAGACGAAGACGAAGAACAAAGATGGCTGACTGACTGCTGCTGCTGTGTGTGTGTAGACAAAAAGACCAGGCCCTGTCCATCCTACAGGCCCTCCACATAGTCCACATCTCGCCACCGTCACGCGAGCGCCCGCAGGAGATGCAGCTGACAAGCAACTTCAAGAGCTCGATGCGGCAGGCCCTGACAGGCAGCGGCACGCACAACTCATTCGGCGTGCCGTCGACGCTGGCCGTCCCGCCCGAGATCGACATCGCCTTTCTGGACCGGTACGCGCGCAAGAAGTGGGAGGACATCCTGCACTTTGTCGTCTCCAGCGTCGGCTACAAGAGCGGCGGCAGCAGCGGCGACTCGGCGGGTCCCAACAAGAGCGTCAAGGAGCTTCTCATCGCCGGCCGGCTGGTCGACCGCCGCCCCAGCGGCAGCATCGGCATCACCCAGGCGGGCTTCACCTTTTTGCTGCAGGAGGCCAACGCCCAGGTCTGGACCCTGCTGCTCCTCTGGCTCGAGGCCATGGACACGAACCGCGAGGCCGGCCTCGAGGCCGTCGACATGCTCTCCTTCCTCTTCGTCCTCGCCAGCATGGAGCTCGGCCGCGCCTACGACACGAACGCCCTGACCGAGCAGCGCCGCAACATGCTCCCCTCCCTCGTCGACTTTGGCCTCATCCACGTGCCCCACCACAAGCGATCCATGTTCTTCCCCACCCGCCTCGCCACCACCCTCACCAGCGGGAGCAGCAGCGGCCTCCGCACCATCAGCGAGGGCGTCACCGCCGCCACAAACTCTGCGTCCGACAACAGCGACGAGAGCAACTCGGCCTCTTCTGGTCTTCTCGGCGCCGCTGCCGCCGGCGGTGTCGGCGGAGCAGACCAGCGCGGCAGCGTCGTCGTCGAGACAAACTACCGCATATACGCCTACACCCAGTCCACTCTGCAGATTGCCGTCCTCGCCCTCTTCTGCCGCCTCAACATGCGCTTCCCCGACATGGTCGCCGGTCGCCTCAGCCGCACATCCATCCGCCAGGCCATCAACTTTGGCATCACAGCCGACCAGATCATCGCCTACCTGGCCGCCCATGCCCACGACCAGATGCACCGCACCGCCGCCCTGTCCGACAAGCCTGTTCTGCCCCCCACCGTCGTCGACCAGATCCGTCTGTGGCAGCTCGAGAACGAGCGCATGAAGACGACCAGCGGCTTCCTCTTCAAGGACTTCGAGGACCACAAGGAGTACCTCGCCATCGCGGGTTTTGCAGACGAGGTCGGCGTTCTCGTCTGGCGCAACGACAAGACGGGCATGTTCTTTGCCAGTAAGCATGAGCAGATTCGTGACTACCTCCGCATACGGAAGAAGGTGGACGACTAAGTCAGTCCAACCAACAACAACACCAACACCAACATCTGTACCTGTACGAAAAAGACAAAGGACAAAGGACAAAAAAGGAGACAACGGACCAGACTGTGTCATGTTATATATTATCAACTACTACTACGAGAGGGCGTTTGGCAAAGGCAATGGGTTATCCTGGGTCATTGTGAATTACAAGAAACAAACAATCAATTCAATATTTTGAACAAGAACAACAAAAAAGCTACACGCTGTTGCCATATTCACCTATGCGTTTGCATACTCCAGTCTTACCCTGATACCTCATGTCATAACCAACAAACAAGAATGAACAATAACAAAGCCAACCCGAGGTAAGGGTGACAAGAAAAGAACAGAACGCCAGTCACGCTCTCTTCGACATTCCCCTGCTGTCAGTGACAGCCCTTCTCGCAGGATACGCTGCCGACGATGACTCCCGCAGAGCCGACAAGCTCCTCCTGCCCGTCCTCTGCACACTGTCAAGCCACTTGTATACGACACCAGCCTTGCTCTGATACACCCCGTCGGCTGTCTGGAGACGTGGCGTGCGCTTGTTGCGACGAGAGTAGATTCTCTGCCAGTTATGGAGGGACTCGCGCGCCTCATCGGTGGAGCACGAGGCCTCGAGCTGCCGAAAGACGCGGCGCACCTTTTCCTCCTCCTCTGCCGCGGACTGTGTCTCTAGCGGAACAAAGGACGAGAGGTCCCTGAGAGTCGGCACGCTTGAAGACAGCGACAGTCTGGTGTGTGCATTGTGGAGGGCCACGGGTGGTCGTTTGCTGGGGGGAGTTCGGTGGCGGGCATTCGAACTCGTGGTCCTTGGTGGTATCGCGGCACAGCCTTCTGGTATGGGTGCCAAAGCCTGGTTCGAGAGCTTGTCGTGGAGACCCACAAACCGGCCTGACCAAAATGCGGATGGCTGTGCCTTGTCTACCTCAAGCAGACCCGACTCGTTGATCTGTACCTGCGGCGTATCTTGTCTCTCTGGCACAAACTCTGGCTCTGACGACGAGGAATGCAATACAAAGGTGCTCCCCGATGACGGAGAAGACAGAGTTGTTTCTCTCTCGTGCACTGCATCTGGTCCGGGTCCCTTTTTCTTGCGGTCCTTGGTGTTCTGCACAGTACTCTGGGCCCTGAGTTTCGGAAGACGACTGACCGGGGAGTGGTTTGGCTTCCAAGTGGCCTCTCTGGGCGGCATGTTCTCGTCTGCACCTGACGAGTCTTTGAAAGGTGTCAGAAGGGAAGCAGCCGTGGTGCGTGCGGGCGTTGGTGGATATCCGGGCTTTACAGAGGCAGCACATGTAGCGCCGACAGACTCCCTGCGAATCTGGTTGACGGGTATTCTACTCAGAGGAGCCTGGCTCTGCGGCGAGACCGTCATGTCGGAGCTTGCAACCGTCGGCGTTCCTGCCTGAGGGCGCGGGGGTTGGGCGCGGGTCCTGCCAATCGCTTGTTCTCTATTGGTACAGTCAGAGATGCCGTTGACTATGGCAAAAGTGTCGCTCCTCAACAGGTCGGGACCTCTCGAGTTTCTGACCGGTCCTATGGGCGATGATATTATGGGGATGGGACGGTGTTCCTGGGCTCTAGAGCCGCCCCGGAGAAGCCAAGACGTGGTACGGGACCGCATCCTCGTGGGCTGTCTCGTCTTCTTTATGCTGATCTCGGCAAGGGGATCCATTGCTAGTGGTATCCCAGGTCGGCAATGAGCGGGATGAAGAGAAACCGGAAGATGTGACCGAAGAGGATGATTGCGGAGGCTAGGTGATCCAAGAGCCAGGTGAAGATGAAGGAACCACTAAGTCTGTACGGCAGCAGAAGCGCCCGGCAGAAGAGACAGTTGATGATGTGGAACTGCGCGGCGATGTAGCGAGCAACGGTCCAGCTGTCGAGGAGCGTGCCGTACAGTTCAGGTGAGGCCTGCGCGAGGCTGGCCTTGTAGACTAGCTGCGCAAAGAGCTTGAAGCACGAGACTCCAAGATTCTTGTAGCACAGGAGACACTGGTAGAGCAGGTTGAGACACAAGGCGCGGACCAGGAAGTTGCTTGGGCGTCGATACTGGATGCCAGGCTGCCCTGGGATGCCGTCCATATCTCTACCTACCTAGGGAGAGGAAGCTCGTCAACAGCAGACAGATGCAGTAGCAGTAGTAAGGGACTAGAAGAGATGGGAGGAGTCGGGGAGAAAAGGGGTTAGAAAGGATAGAGACGCAGCCTCTAGAATGTGACGTGTTTGTCTTCTGTATTTTTTGGTGTGTGTTTGTATTGTATTGTATTTATTTGTTGATGTTCGTGACGCGATGGCGAAGAAACTGGTCTCTGCCACTGATCTCTGCTGCTGCCAGCTGCCAAGGTAGCGAGTGCAGTCACTGTAGCAGCGGAGCTGCCAGATAGTTCGCAAACCAGAAGGAAGGAGCGACCTTCCACGGGTTCCTTCCCACATTGACCGTGCCCATTACTGCCCGCCCTCTCCTTCCTCCTCAATCTTGAAGCGAAAGGTGACGTCACCCTCGCCGTCGTCCAGTCGATGCCCATGCGCATCCCACAGCGCCCTCTCGACAAAGGTGACGTTGCCATCGTAGTCGACGAGGATGACCGTCTGCCTCTGCGTGCCGTACAGGCCCCTGTCGAAGAACTTGCCGGGCTCAACGTCGTCGTGCTGCTCGGGCGTGGGCGTGTCGCTGGGCAGGAAGGTGCCCCTGGCGGCCTGCCCGCCGGCCGCCGCGCGCGTCTCCTCCATCTCGCGGTGCTGCTTGTCGCCGCCCAGCGGCGGGATGAAGATGCTGTTCTTGAGGTCGTAGATGGTCTCGTCGAGCGTCTTGCCCTGGTAG
This sequence comes from Geosmithia putterillii, assembly GCA_900188575.1. Taxonomy (NCBI): domain Eukaryota; kingdom Fungi; phylum Ascomycota; class Sordariomycetes; order Hypocreales; family Bionectriaceae; genus Geosmithia; species Geosmithia putterillii. The sequence goes on from FYEU01000317.1 coordinate 1,148,118, forward strand.
TCCTGCAGGGTGTCGGTCGAGAGGAAGCCGAACAGGCGCGAGACCAGGTCGTCCTCGCTGGCCGCCGACTCGCTGCTGCCGTGCGCGCGCACGATTTCCTCAAAGGGGCCCAGGCCCGTGGAGATCTTGGGCCACTCGTGCGACTGGTCGTGCGCCGTGTTGGTCAGGCCCCACGCGCCGCGGTGCGTCGAGCTGACGATCGGGACGTCCTCGAGCGATCCCGCGCGGTTGCTGACAATGGCCAGGCCCTCGTTCTCATCTTCATTGCCAGTGTTGTCGGTGTTGCCGTTGGAAGAGGCGCCATTGGACACGGGCAGCTGCTGCTGCTTCCCGGGCTTCAGCTTGCCGCACACCATGGAGAACCCGCCCACGCCCTGGACACCCTCGCCGTTGGCCACGAGCCTCGCGACGCTGGACCGCACCCCCTCGGCGGCCGGCTGCCCCAGCCACGCCGTCACCATGCCCCCGCGGCTGCGCTTGCCGTGCAGCGACGGGCCCGGGTGGTCGGCCGTGCCGGCCGCCTCGCGGAAGTTGGTCAGCACGGCGACCAGCCCGCTGCGCGTCACGCCCAGCCATGTCCCGCGCTCCGGGCGCTGCAGGTCCCGCGCCGACAGCACGTCGACGGTCCGCCCGCTGCCGTGAGGGTCCGTGTACTTCCACCAGTGGGGGCGCGAGGTGGGTCGCAGCACGAACTCGTCCCGGTTGTCCACCAGGATGAGGCGGTACTTGGGATGTGCCGTGGATATGAAGACGATGCACATGGTTGTGTCTATCTCTGTATGTGTGTGTGTGTGTGTGTGTTTGTAAAGAGCGGTGGCTGACGTATGCGTATGTGTGCGTGTGATGATGTACCGTTGATGTATTGATTGATTGATGGATGGATGGATGCTCAATTGATACCCAACCCAAGTAAGTGTTGTCAATGAGAAAGCCAAGAGTGTGAATGAGTGGTTCGACAACTAAATATACCAGAAACGACACCGAGACAAGATAAGGAGGGTAAATTTAAATCCCGGTCTGGGCCTGCCACTCACTACTGGTAAAGGATGGAAAAGTGAAAATCAGCAAAAAGACGGCAAAAGACGGTAACGAAACGGGGGTCCCGTGATGTACAGTAATACTTAATACTCAAAGTATGCACGTTGGGCTCTCGTGCCGACGTCTGTCTGACTGCCCGATGCAGCAACCGGTGCCGCGCCCCATTTGCCAAAATTGCCACTATCCAATGTTATTACCACGGTCCACGAGTACCAACTCACAAGTATTAACGTATGTTTGACTAACAACGCCTCTCTCCGCCTCCGATGTCTTCCGGGGAACACAATGCGCCAAGAAAGGGGCGAGGCCGCCTGACTGCCACTAATACCACCACGAGGACGACTCGTATACTCGTACTTACATGTACTTGGACTAGTTTGTCACTGTGGCGGGAATCCAGAACTCTTTACAGAGAGAGGTATGTACTTGATTGTATGACTGTCTATGAATATGGATGACTGACTGCTAAAAAAGAATCTAATGCGACACCTTTTGCTCCATTTGCCCGTATTACTATGGGATGCGTGTATTCCAATTGAACTTTTGCGTGTGCCGTGCATCGAAAGGAAGCGACAGGCTTTTTTTTAAGAAACAAGAAACTTTTTTTGAAGAGAGAAAAACGACAATGCATTACCGCTTGTTGTAGTTGACGAACCGAGTCTATAGACATGGTCAGCATGCATTCACTAATGGAGAAAAGGAGGCGGGGACAGGGTAACTTACAGCAAGGAAGAGAATGGCGAGGTTGCTAACAATGTAGCAGGCAAAGATGCCAATGTCCCTCCAGCGGTGGCCAAACGACAGGTTGAGCGGCTGGAAGAACTGGTCGCCGACAGTGTACTTGCAGTACTGGCAGTCCTGCGCGGCCTCGTCGATGAGGTAGCCCGCGCCGCCAGCCGCGAAGAAGGGCTGCATGTACTCGCCGCAGGTGGAGTTGTCCGGGGCCGTAAAGGTGCTCAGCTCCGAGGCCTTGCAGTGCACGCCGAGGTCCTTGAGAGCCGTGACGACCATGCCGCCGATGAGGCGGGTGAAGGGGTCGAGCTGGTAGAGCCATGACTTCCAGAAGGACGGGATCTGCGGGTACGGGATGGTGACGCCGCAGAAGAGCGCAAAGGTGATACCCAGGAAGGGGTCGAACTGGGACGAGATGCGAGCGCTGGGGGTCAGCGCGGCGAGCGCCTGCGCCAGGCTGACGGCGAAGACCTCGGTCACGAGCACCATGAGGAACTGGTAGCCCGCGCGGGACGAGTCGGCCTGGAAGCCCGGCATGTAGTACAGCGGCAGGAAGAAGACGACGGCGCACATGATCGAGTAGGGCATCTCGGCGAGCGTCACGGCCGTGGCAAAGGTCAGCGGCGAGTACATCTTGGACGACGACTCGCGGAAGTAGATGGACCGCTTGATGTGGAACATGACCTCGACCTGCGACATGATGAGCGCCGGCAGCACCGTCACCTGGAACATGACAAAGACCTTGTTCTGCAGCGACGTTGCCGAGTTGTCCAGCTGCAGGTACGTCAGGCCCGTCACCACCGACACGGCGACGTGGTTGAAGATGCGCGTGAAGAGGTAGTTGGGCGAGCGCCAGTACGAGCGCAGCATGCGACGGCAGACGATCTTGACTTGGTGCATGGCGGGGGACGCGTACTCCCTCTCGGCCTCCTTGGTGGAGGTGGCGGCCTTGCTGGAGGTGGTAGTCACGGTGCGCCTCTGCTCCTTGAGCTGCTGGATCGTGGCCTTGGCCTCAACGAGCTCGGGGCTCTCGGCCCAGATGTCGGCCCAGTCGCGGTCGCCGACGCGGGGCTTGCTGCCCGCGCCGATGGCCTCGAGCATGAACTCGGCGACGTTGTCGGTGGGAGAGGCCTCGGCACCGTGGCGGCGGAGGTAGGCGCGCAGGATGTCAGCGTCGTGGCCGACGGGGCCAAAGTAGACGGTGCGGCCGCCACGCTGCAGCAGCAGGAGGCGGTCAAAGTGCTCGAACAGGGCGGCATTGGGCTGGTGGATGGTGCACAGGATGGCCTGGCCAGCGTCGGCGAGCTTCTTGAGGAAGCGGACGATATTGAAAGCGCTCTGGCTGTCGAGGCCGGACGTCGGCTCATCGAGGAAGAGGAGCAGCTCGGGCTTGGCGGCCAGCTCGACACCGATGGTGACGCGCTTGCGCTGCTCGACCGTCAGGCCAGCCTCGGGGGTGCCGATGATGGCGTCGGCCATGTCCTCCATCTCAAGCAGCGAGATGATGTCCTCGACGTAGGCGTGGCGCTCGGCCATGGGGGTTTCGCGGGGTTGGCGCAGCTCGGCCGAGAAGCGCAGGGCCTCGCGGACCGATTGCGTCGGCTCGTGCAGGTCAATCTGCTCGGCGTACGAGGTGCAGCGCTGGAACTCGCGGCCGGGCTTGACGCCGTCGACCAGCACATCGCCGGTGATGACGCCAATGTTCTTGCGCGAGGCCAGCACGTCGAGCAGGGTCGTCTTGCCGGCACCCGAGGCGCCCATGAGGGCCGTCAGCTCGCCGGGGCGCACGTAGCCGTAGATGTCATTGAGGAGGCGGCGGGTGCCGCCGGCAACGGGGACGTCGTAGTTGAGCTCCTCCCAGGTGAGGATGCTCTCCGACTTGATGCGCACGTCGGCGCCCTGCTCATCGGTTCCGGTGGTGTCGGCGCGGCGGGCCTTCTTGCGGTCGTCGAGCCTGGCGTTGAGCGCGTCGCGTTCCTTGTTGGGGCGGGTGAAGACCTTGGCCGTGTTGCCGCCCATGCCGTAGCGGACGAGCTCGCCGAGGACGACGTTGAGGAAGAGGAAGAAGATGATTAGGGCGAAGACGATGCCCCAGTTGCGCCAGATGTCCTTTGTGTCGTACTGGAAGGCCTGCTTGACGTACTCGGAGCCCGAGATGAAGCTGGATCCCGAGGTGGCGCCGGCGAGGGTGCACACCTGGTGCTGGATGTCGTCGTAGCCGACGCCCGCGGGGATGAGCGACTCGGCCGTGCACTGCATGTCTATGCGACTGAACTCGTTCATCATCATGCCGCTAAAGGATAAGCCCAGGACGTTGATCCAGAAGATCCACCGCAGCCAGACCTGCTGCGCCTCGTACTGGATCAGGTAGCCCGACGTGGTGACGAGCAGAGTGATGATGACGACGGCGAACTTGATGGCGTAGTCGAAGTCCGGGCTGATGCAGCCGACGATGCGGAAGAAGAGCGTCATGCCAATGTTTCCCGACAGGATCATGAGGTAGAAGGTGAAGAAGGCACCCGCGGAGCGGTACAGGCCCGACATGAAGTAGACGATGATGGCAAAGACGAGGATTTCGGTGGCGGCAAAGGCCTGGTCGACGAAGATCTGGGCGATCCACAGGGCCGAGGGCCGGTGGAAGGCGTAGGCGCGGTGCTTGTTGACTATGGGCCGGCCGAGCATAGTGCCCGACAGCTCGGAGAAGGCCTTGAAAGCGTTGAAGAGGAGCGAGATGAAGAGCAGACCGCCCTTGCTGAAGGCCGAGGCGGACGTCTCCTTGAGGTTGAGGTACAGGGCACCGAGGACGACGGCAATGACGATGCTACGGGCCCACGACACGGTGAGGTTGAATCGGTCCTGAAGCTTGAGGGTGAACTGGCGGCGCATGAGGGCCCACATCTGCAGGTGGAAGCCGACCTGGTAGGCGGAGCGGCCCGAGGAGGCGCGCTTGCTCTCGCGGACGGCGAGACGGAACTCGTCGTGCTTGTCGGTAGCGCCCTGCAGATCGGTCTTGTAGGCGGCCATGTCGGCGTCGAGGTCCTTGCGGTGGGAGGAGGCGCGGAAGGCCTCGAGGAGGGAGTCTGGGTCGTGCGGGGCGTTGGCGGGGGAGCGGCCGGGGGCGTAGCGACGCTCGAACTCGTCGGTGCAGCCGGTCAGGTAGTCCGGGGTGGTCTGGCGGGGACGCTCGGCGAATCCGAGGCCCTCAAAGTAGGCGCGGGCCTTGTCGGTGGGGCCGAAGAAGACCTGGCGGCCGGCGTCGATGACCATGACCTTGTCGAAGAGGCGGTAGATGTTCTCGGAGGCCTGGTAGAGGGAGACAAAGGTGGTGGTGCGGTAGAGGTTGGTCTGGACGCGGAGGGACTTGGCGAAGTCGAGGGCGGTGCTGGCGTCGAGGCCGCGGGTGCTGTTGTCCCAGGAGAGGACGCAGGCCTTGGTGATCATCATCTCGGCGATGGAGACGCGCTTGCGCTCGCCGCCCGAGACGCCGCGGACAAAGGCGTTGCCGACGACGGTCTTGCGCGTGTGCTCAATGTTGAACATCTTGAGCAGCATGGTGATGACGTGGGCCTTGAAGTCGCTCTTGCTCATGTTGCCGGGGCGGCGGGCGGGCATCTTGGTCTCGATGGCGAAGCCGAGCGTCTGCTCGACCGTCAGCGTCGGGTGGTGTAGGTCGTCCTCGGCGTTGTACACCGTCTCGCCGCGGTACCGGTCAAACTCCTTGGCGGTCCAGGGCCCGTAGAGCACCTCGCCCTCGACGCTCGAGTAGCCGTGGCGCTGGTTGGCGATGGCCTTGAGGAACGTGGTGCAGCCGGAGCCGGGCTTGCCCAGCACGAGCACCATCTCGCCGGGGCGGCACACGCCGTCGAACTCGTGCAGCAGCGTCGCCTCGGCCGGCTTCTTGCCCAGGCCGAGCATCTTGATGAGCGGCGAGACGAAGTCGACAAAGTTGACAAAGGCGTCTGGGAACGTCTCGACGTAGTTGGCCTTGCCGCCCACGCCCCGCACCGTCAGGCCCCGCCAGTAGGCCCCGATGTGCTTGTCGCGGATGCCAACCTCGCTGCTGGCGTGCAGCTCGCCGCGCAGGGCCGTCTCCAGGTCGAAGACGGACGTGGCGTCTGACTCGTCGCTGCTAACGCCCGTCGTCCTGGTCGCGGCGCCCTTCTCGTCGGCGCCGTTTCCGTCCCCGGGGTGGTGGTGAGAGTTGCCGTGGTGGCTCCGGCGGCTGGCCCGAGAGACGCCGGTGAACTCGCGCTGCAGCTCCTGGAACTCGGCCTCGGCATTGGCCACCGAGAGGCCGCGGCCGCTCTTGTCGTCGTCGTCATTGTCGTTGTTGGCCGTCGACGCCGACTCCGAGTATCGGACGGCGGGCTCAATCTCGGCGGCGCTGTGGCCGGTGGCCGGCGCCTCCTTTTCGTGGGAGTTGTCGGCCATTGAGTTTTCGGTCCGCTCAATCTTTCTGAATCCAGTCTATAGTAAGATTGGAATTGATATTCAGAAGAGAGAGAGGGAGAGAAAGAGAAAGAGAGAGAAGACTTGTACAGAGAAAGGAAGAAGGGAAGAAAGAAAAGAGGGTCGGATAATGGGAAGGAACGAGGGTCCCGCCGTCTTTTATCCCGAGGATGCTCGACCGAAGTGGAGAGGCCTTGTGGGGTAGAGAGGGCGGGGATAAGGGACTTGGCTCCGTTTCTACGAGGTACGACCTACAAGTAAGCAAGATAAAGGATCCAGATGAAGGAAAGAGTCAAAGGGATCTTTTGGTCTCTTGGACCGTGGGCGGATAAATAGAGATACGGGGTTACGGGGGAATCCAGATACAGGGGTCATAAAGGAGCAACATGCCGCCTCTTTATCTACATGTACGCTTGTTGTGCCGTGGCGGTCTGGCTGCTGTCAAAGTGAGAGAGGAGGGCTATTATTGCCGATTCCAGCCAGGGCGGTCTAGTTTTTTTTTTTTTTTCTGTTAGTTTTCTTTCTCTTCAAACAATGCAAGTGCCAACACGAGTACAAGAGTACAAACATGGTCGTTAGTAGCGAGTAGCGAGATCTATCTCCTCGGGGCCTGGCCTCTTGTCCTGTTTGGATTTTTTTTTTCTCCAAGGTGGATCCCAACAAACAACAAACATGGGACTTTGAAACCTCGCTTTGCTTTCACCCTTCATTTCATCCTCTGCTCTCCACCGGGCCGCGCAGACCGTTGCCACGGCCCATGTCCGCCAATGCCCACCGAGCATCTCACCCCGTGAGTCTCCATGAGTCGCCACTTAATACGCTTGATGGCTTGCTGCTCTATCTACAAGTATACTGCATGACTGTATGACTGACTGTATGAGTCCTCCACTGCCCGTTGAGGTTGCGGGTAATATACGGAATACTACTCTGTACGAGTATTGCTTGGCAAGTTGGCAAGCGAAGCTGCACGTCTATCCGGGAACAGAAACAAGTCTTTGTTCGGTGTGACAGGTTGACAGGTTGTGCATCTCATATCCAGCCTATCCATCCACAAGGTTTAATCTATGTACATATATGAGTTCCCATAGGCTTCAAGATCATCACAATGACTCACAAACTCACTCATACCACTCACTCACCCACCCACTCTCACACAACTTGACAACCCCCAGATTCCCAGATTCCCAGATTCTCAGCTAGTACTTGTACAGAGTACGGAGTAGCATCGCCGTAATTACGAGTACGAGGTCAGCCCAGTCACAAAGACTCATAAATTATAATTAATAATGGCTCCAATGCCAAGCTGTAGTGGGCCCTCCCGAGATGCCGCCACCGACCCACATGAGAAACTGCACCCAACCGTCCGTGTCGAGTCGAGTCGAGTCTGCAGACTTGACAACAATGAATCTTTCTTTCCCTTGTGTCTTTCTTTCTTTTGTCTTTTCTTTTGTTTCTTTGGCTTCCATGCATGATCCAGCCGTCTTTCTTCTCTCGATTCCAGCATGGCAAGCCATAGGTCCGCGCGCTGTACCGCCATGCACGTCCGGCGTATCACCAACGTTTGCGCAGCAACGGCACGGGAATGTCTCACGGCATTCATACCATTGTACGGAGTACGGAGTACGGAGTACTCTGTAAGACTTTGACTACATACAACTCGACTGCCTGTACCGTATTACTCCGTACTTCACGTGCCTGCTCATGTAATCGTCCTCATTAGGACAACAGTCGAGTATTACTCTCTGTAATACGACTACGGAGTACGGACTACTGCGTGAGTATTAACGCGCACGCGCAAGTGGGCCGGTATGGGTCCCTTGACGGTCACGCATGGACTAACATCTCCCCGGTTGCCAGAGAGTCCATCCGGCCGCGGGGCGGCGCCATCGTCGCTCCGCCTGCTCGTACTCGCTTACCAACCCGCCTGTTTGGCTCCTCGTTCTGGGGACTCATCTGCCGAGTCAATGCGATTGATAATGGCCTCAATTGCACCGACCGATGCGGTTCTGTGCCTAGGCCGATATGCTTCCGGTGGCTTGGCCGGGGGGGTACGCAGGGCGGTCCTCGTTCCGCTCGCATTAGCGTCGCATTCAACCGGCCTACCGGGACTTGTACCGATATGCCGAGTCTGACCCCGGCGAATGCTCTGCGTCTTGACAAGACAGGCAATATGCCTCCGACACCTCGGCCAGGAGCTGCTGCTACTGCATCGGCATCCCATCCGATCGGTCTACCGGTCCTCAATACTCTTTTCACGTACCGATATACCGAGTTCAATCTGCCTCCGCGGCGCCTTCCTAGACGAGCTGTGATACTCGCTGCGCGAGCATTTGCCGACCATCTACTCGTAATCTGTCGCCAGAACGACAATTCTCATGTGTTCTGCCTCCGGCGGCCCTACCGGGGGTTGTCCTCGCTTCGCTCGCCTGTCGTGACGTAGTTCATGTTGTCTCTCTATGCCTTGTGATATAGATACAATTCCACCCGCTGTGCCTCCCCTCCCATAACCGGCAACCCAATGACCTGCTCCGTCCGCCTCGTCCACCCGCTCCGCCCCAGCAGATCAAACACTTCCGTCTCCGACTCGTGTCGCGGCTTGGTGGCCAGGAACACCGTCGTGCCCTCCTCGCGCCCGCGCGCCCTGTTGGCGGCCTGCAGCGCGTCCAGCGTGCCCACCAGCGCCGGCAGCACATCGACATTGTACGTGCAGTCGCTGAACATGACCAGGTCCCAGGGGCGCGAGGCGACTTCCGCGCCGAACCGGCCTTCCCGACCGTCTTCCCAGTCGAGATTCTCGTATAGGAGCTGGATGGGGCTGTTGTCGCCATCATCTTCCTCCTGCTCCTGCTCCTGCTCCGTCTCCGTCTCCGTCTCCGCCTCCTCGGCCTCGGCCTCGGCCTCGCCTTCTTGCTTCGCCTTCAGCGGCCTCAGCAAGGGAAGCACACGCCCCATATTGGCACGCACCTGCTCCTCTGCATCTTGCAGATCTGTCATGACGACAGTCGTTGACTTGGCGTCCACGCCCGCGTCCGCGGCTGCGCCCGCAGCGACAAGGGCCGTCCCCAGACCGAGCACGCCAACACCGCATCCCAGCTCGAGAATGTTGCCCCCCCGGGCAATCAAGTCCCTGACAGCGCGTATGCACGGCCCACGGCTGACCTCATCGCCCGCCCCGGCAGCCAGTCCGCAGACCGTCACCACCCCTCCATCCCAGACATGTCTCGCCAGGCTCTTGGGCTCGCCTATATCCTCTGCAATCTCGAGGGTGGTCCTCCCTGCTGCTGCGGCTACTGCTCCATCAGCCAAGCGCAGTTTCCTCGTAGAGACCTCGTCCTGCTCCGCATGTGCCTGCAGAGTCACCCACAAGGGCATAATCAGTCCCTCCCCCGAGGCGGCGCTGTCCCGCAGCACCGCGACCGCGCTGTCAGCCGAGGCGGCACCTGGGGCGGCGATGCACACCTGTACTGCCTGACCGGCGGCCAGGGTCCTGGTCACGGATACCGGCGTGGAGAAGACCTGCTTGACCACGCGCTGGCCGCTCTTCCACGACACCTCCGGGGGTCCGTTGCTGGCTTTCTGGTTCTTCCCGCCGGTCCGGACGGGCGATAATGATACCACGGAGCCGTTGTGCAGGTGGGCCCGTACGGTGAGGGCGATGGGCGAGTCGGGACAGAGCAGCGAGTCCCCGAGGTCCGTGGAGATGATGAAGACGAGCTCAACGGCGAAGGATGCGCCGGGCGAGGGCGTCACCTTTGGTGGGCGTAGGCAGCGGACGTAGTGCATGGCTGTTTACGGAGTAATGCTCTGTATATTCCGGGATAGAAGATCGGACCCTGCCCTGGTCTGTCGTCAAGGGTGTTTACCGGGATGTTGATCCATTCATCTTGGTTCAATCTGAGATGGTGAATTTTCCTTCTCACATGTGTGATTACGTAACCATGCGGCGCCGACTGGACGGGACTTGAGATGTTCAACGTCAGTGTCGTTGAGAAGTTTCTAGTGTCATTTGTATACAAGTACAAGTGTAGTTTTGTACTGACTACTATCAATGACTGTCGCATCGCTGTCCCCGAAGAGTGTCAAGGCGACGGATGCATGTGTCGCATATTGCCTCCGGCGGCTCTGCCAGGGGCCCTTCTCGCTTCGCTTCTCCATGGCAATATATGTCCTGGGCAGTTTTTCTGGTCGCTATCTAATGTACAAGTATTGGAATATCAATGTTGGCCAGGAAAAATTCCGAGTACTTGCAGTTTGCAGTTATCGGCGTCCACCGTGTCGCGATAGTCCGTCGGAGTTCCCCGCGCCAGATGTACTTATACCATTATCTCCCCCTCACATGTAAGTTGAATCCGCAATCAACTCAAATTGAACAGAGTAGATCAACAGAGAATATCAAGTATCCCAGTGATAAAGCACAAATATCACCGCCAGATATTCCAGAAGACTTTACCATGGCACCCACCCACCCCCCAGCCCACCTGGCCAACACCCTCCTCTCCACCATAGAAACCGACATCATCCCGCTCACCCGCGCCGGCGTCTCCTCCGGCTCCAAGGTCTTTGGCGCCGCCATCCTCGACGCGGCCACCCTAGAGGTCCTCGTCGTCGCCACAAATGACGAGCGCGTCTCCCCCCTGCTCCACGGCGAGGTCAACTGCATCCAAAAGTTCTTTACCGAGTACCTGCCCTCTGCCAAGGCCAAGTCCGAGTCAACATCCTCGACCTCAGCCTCGGCCTCGGCACCTCCTTCGCCCTCCTCATGCATCCTCCTGGCCACCCACGAGCCGTGCAGCCTGTGCCTCAGCGCCGTCGCCTGGGGCGGCTTCAAGACCGTCTACCACCTCTTCACCTACGAGGACAGCCGGCAGCTGTTCAGCATCCCGTATGACATTGACATCCTCGAGGGCGTCTTCCGCGTCCGGTCCGGGGCCGCGGCCGAGACGGAGGCCGAGTTGGCGGGCCGGCCGCTGTATAATCGGGATAACCGGTTCTTCACCGTCCGCTCCATTGCCGAGATTGCCGAGGCCACCGGGGCAGACACGGACACGAAGCGTTCCGAATTGGATGCTCGCATCGACCGTGTCAAGGATCTGTATCGGTCCCTGGATGACACCTACCAGGCTGCCAAGGCAAATGGCGTTGCCACGTCTAGTATTTGGACGTGAATCATATCTACATTTTCTTGGTAGTATTGAAACTTGAATCGTTCCTTGTCTGCGGTCCTCTCAGAAACTCATCTCACTGTCTTCACTTCGCTCAATTCACTCACTCACAAGCTTACATCGGCACTCACCAGACACATCACTCACCAATGACAGACTCCCATCCTCCTGGTACCTATCAGCATCCAAAGTCCAAATCCAACTGCCTTAATACTATGCATTCCAACAATGCGGCTTAGATTCTCTTCTATCGTAACATACAATATGCCTCCGGCGGCCCTGCCGACGGCTCTCCTCGCTGCGCTCGCACTCTGCCTATAACCAACACAGCCAACTCCACCAAGACAACATCACCACCAACATCAAGCTCATATTACAATTGATATACTCAAACTCCATACTCTCTCTGCCTTACCATAATCCTTCAACATCAACTCCGCTTTTAGAGTCTTCAATCCTACATCATCATCCAAAAGCCCAGCCAACAACCCGTCACCAGAGCCAACACAACCAACACAACACAGCCCTATCCCCGCCCCCATCCTCATCTCATCGCTGGTTGGCTCCCTAACCGCCTACAACACGCCTCGCTCACCCACCCACTCACACACACACACACACACGGACGCACGCACACACGCATGTCCACCACGTTGCCGTTTGCACATGTGCACATGCTGCTGTGCTGTTAACTACTGTACGAGGTATTCCTCCGCAAGCACCACACCCCAGCCCCAGTCCTGGTCCAGCCCCCAATCCAATCCAACCCCCTACCACCAGCCGCCCTCACATTGCACACCACACACCACCACACACACACACACAGACTCACAGAGACAGTCACACTGCAGTACTCGCGCGCATTAGTTAGGCTGGGACGACGCACATCTTCGTCGGGATCTTCTGTCTTCTGCCTTTGTACATGGACCTTTCATGCCTCTCATGCGTCCCTCAACTCTGTTCTTCTGCCTCCAATGTCTTCCGATGCTTCACGTACATGTATGCTCCAGCCATTCAACAACAACCTCTGAAGACTTATAATGTACGACACGACACCACATGCCTCATGCCATGTCATGCTATGCCTGCCTCTTACCTTTACAGCCCGCCCTTGCCGCATGAACCTGTTTCCTCACCATCAGTCCTCACCACCACTCCTCTTCTCCAGTCCTATTCCAATCCTCTCTTCTCTCCTTCCTCCCTAGCATCTATGCATGATCGGCAGCGCGACAATGTGCAAGTCTTACAGCGTCAATATGCACTTTCGACCCAACACAACCAAACACACACCCATACACTCACACATCATCTATCAACCAACACTTGGTACATGAGCGCCTACACACAACCACAAACACTCAACTAACATACACGTACATCTATTCATACATACACACATACATATATAGTCGCGTATACACATACATACGTCAGACCAGTAACTACAAATATTGAACCATACAGACACACAGATTGATATCTCCAACGGCCATGTCCCGGCTATTCTCACTCACTCCTTCAAACACCAGCCCAACACCTACACACTGATTTCAACCATACATATACACGGACACGCCATACATTCGGTCCCCGCCGGCCTCCGCTTCGTCGGCATTTGTCTATCCAATCCAACCCATCGTATCAACAAGTTGTACATACAATTCTGCCTCCGGCGGCCCGGCCGGGAGCCCTTCTCGCTTCGCTCGCTTGTCCTGTCCTGTCTTGCCAATGCCACAGTGCTCATCTTGACCATCACTTCCCTTTCCCTGTAATGAGTTCCAAATGACCACTTCACTTACTTCCTTCACTCCCCTCCCTCCCACCATCCAGCTGAACCATCACAGCCATCCACGTCCTCACCCTGCCGCCCTGCCACCCTGCCACCCCGCCGCTGCACTGCACCCCGCACTTCAACGACTGGACTTACATCACATCACCATGGCTCATCACCGCCGCCATCACAAACAATGTCTTACATTCTACATGCCCTACAGAGCACGGAGTACTCCGTACATCACACGGAGACCAGGCGCTTAGAACCCAACACAACCACACAACCACTACAAACATGTACACACACTACACTCATTCATTGCTTTTTCTTTAATTGGTAGATATCACTGTACACAAGGGAAAGCGTCAGTCTACCATACTCGAATTAGATTACAAGCACACACAAGCACATTCACAAACAGACAGATTGTAAACCCATTACCGTGAAGTATTCCTATCTATTCCTCCGTCTAGGCCTATATCAAAAGCACTTTTGCGATCCCATCCAAGCCAACAAGCAACGCAAACGCAAACGCAACTGAATCCGAATAAACGCAAATAACGCAAGCAAAGCCAAGCCAAGCAACAAACTGCGTCCAGTCCAAACTTGCTAATAACAGACAAGACAAAAAACAAAAACAAGACTTGCTCAAAACAAAATCCAAAGCTAACCAAAAGCAAAAGCAAGCTACAAAAAACCAAAGCTGATCAAGTAAAAAACAAGCACATCCTCATTGTACAAAAAATCCTTCTTTGCTGTTCTTTTCGCTGCCGATGCCCCGGGGGTATCTCAAGAGGAAATATAAGAAAAAGAGAAAAAGAAAATCCAGGGAGTAAGAAACGCTCAAGACTGAAAAGAAGAGTAGTCGAAAAAAGTCGAGTCGAGTAAAAAGAAGTAATAAAAGGGTCCAGATCGGAAAGTCGAAAGACAAAATGTCGTAGTGGTAAGGTAGAAGTGAATGAAATCCATGGCTGTCCTGACGGAAACCAATGGAGATCCGGGCAGGTAAAAACACCTTAGGAGACCCGGGCAGAGCAGATAAACCCACGGAAGAAAAAGCCTGGAAGATCCGGGGAGTAGACTCCAGGGAGTAAAACAATGTTGTACAATGAATCCAGGGCTTTTTTGTTCATGGGGTGTGTCAGGTTCGGATCCAGTCCAGGGCTGCTTTCACAATCCAAGGGCTGATGAATGAATCCAGGAGCATCCAAATCCAAATCCAAATCCGGGGTTTTTATATGGCGTCCTAATCCTGGCTGTAACATGTTCCAAGGGCTTTTGTCCAGGCTGTCCTCTGGTAATGGTATGGGTCCATGGATGTTCCTTGCTTGGGTTGAGAGTCAGGATAAGGTCACGGATTGGATCCGATGGATGATGGGAGTCCAGATGGTTCGATGAGAGAGAAAAGGAAAAAACAAAGGAGAAAGTTTTGCTTCAAAATGAAAACCGCTGGCCGGGGGTATCAGTAGTGACCAGGGTGGATGTAGTTGTAGTGGCCGATGTACTGGTATAGGTTGCACATCGAAGCGCAGGTGGGAGATCTCAGGTCGTGTGTAGATCTCGGTGTAGGCGATCAATCTCCGTGTCGGATGGCAATCCAGGTGTTGTTGATCTTTGTTGTGGTTGTGGTTGTAGCTGGTGTTGGTGTTGTGCGCTCAAGCAGTAGGCGCATCGAGGATATGCGCAACATTGGCATCGAAGCGAACGCTCCAGGTGCGAATCTTGTGCATAAACTTCTCGGTGCGGACGAGCTCCCTGTCCCTGCCAAAGAGGGTGTCGACAAACTCGATACCCGAGTTCTTCCCCAGGGCGGTGCCCTTCTTCTTGCAGGCCTTGAGCATGGGGGCCTCGCAGTTCTTGAGGAGCAGGCGGAACGTGGACATGAGGCGGTCGCTAGACTCGAGGAACTCGTCGACGACGGCGCGCTTCTCCTTGGAGCGGGCCTTGAGCCCGACCGTCATCAGCCGGTTCGTCTTCTCCGTCAGCTCGAGCAGGAGCAGCCAGAGGTCGCCGGCCAGATCGGCCAGGGGCTCGCGCGAGCCGACCTTGTAGACGGTCCAGTCGTAGATCCACTTGCCGAGGCTGTTGGCGTCAAAGACGCTTCCCAGCAGCAGAATCGGCTCCTCGCGCGGGTCCCAGTTCTTCAGGGAGAAGCCGGGGGGGATCTTGTGCCTCGCCGCGTCCTCCTCGGTGGCCTTGGGGGCAGGCGGGGGCTTGACCACGCGGGGCGGGGCCTGGTTCGTCATGGTCGGGCGGACGGTCGAGGGCCTCTGGGGCACCGAGGTGGCGGTCGAAGCGCGGCGCGAGTGGGCCAGGCTGGTAGGCGGGCGCGGCTGGGCCATGGGGCGGGGCACGTCGTAGGGCGGCGCGCGGCTGAAGATGGCGTCATTGTTGGCGGCGTGGTGCGACGACGCCGTCGACGAGGACGAGGTGCGGTTGCCGTTGCTGCCGTAGTAGGGCGCGTCCTGCGAGCAGCCGCCGAGATTAGTGTACCGAACCCCATGGTAGCCTTGCTGCTGGTTGTTGTGATGCCTGCTGCTGGTGCTGGTGCTGTGATGGTGATGATGCTTGCCACTGCGGTAGTGTTGCTCGCGGAGCAGCAGCTCCTCCTCATCCTGCTCGTGCTGCTCATACAGCTGCTGGGCCGAGGCTCCGTCCAGTGTGCACCGGCGGCTGGTCCGGATGCCCCTCTCGCCACGCGACTGCGAGGCGGGCGAGGGCAGGACAAAGGTGCGGCCCATGGCCTCGATGATCTCGTCCTCGTCCGACTCTCCATAGGGCGTGGAGGAGCGGGTGCGAGACGGTCCACCACCGACACCGGCACCGTACGAGGCGTAGAGGGCACCACCACCACCAGCACCGCCGCCGGCGCCGTGGGAAGACCTCCGATCACGGCGACGCGGCGTGTCGCGCGGGACAAAAAACTCGGACGACGAGGACGGCGACGACAAGAAATCTTGATAACTCACATCAACCGTGGCGTACTCGCCGGAACTGTTGTAGCGGGGCGAGTCGCGCGGGGGCCGCGGGCTGAAGGCGGCCGAGTGCGAGTAGCTGCTGCCCCTCGAGTGGGCGGCGCGGGTGGCGGGGCGGCGCGGGGTCTGGGCGTCGAGCCAGTTGGGCCTCGGCGAGGGCGTGGGCGTTGCCGACGACATTCGGGAGTATTCCCACTCGGAGGTGGTGGTCGAGCCGGGGGTTCGGGGAGAAGGGTAGCTGTTCATGTTGTGATGTCGTCGGTGACGATTGCGGGGAGTCTGTCGAGACTCGGTCGGGGTATCGTCTCTGCGTCTTCTTCTCTCTTCGGCAATGTCCCCCTTGACATCTACTCCTCGACCTCCTCACGCTCCAAAAGGATGTTTCGTGCGCTCGTTGGGGCCGGGAATGAAGTAGGTGTGTCGTTGGTGATGTGTGGGTTTGGTGTTTGTTTTCTTGGAAGTCGCGCGTCGTTGATTTTGGGAAGTCGCGCGGGAGGATGTATGTGTGAATGTGCGATGTGTATGTGTGGGTTTGGTTTGTTGTATGTGTGAATGTTGGTTTGCGGTGTTTTAAAAGGCCCGTCACCTTGGTATGTGGTCGGATGAAAAGTGGAAGTAGTATCGAAGTCCTAAGAACATGACCGAATTGTGTAGAAGCAAGATGAATCCCTCGAATCAAGGGAAGACAGTCTCGAGGTTGAAGTCAGGGAAGCCACGACGAATGGTGGGCTTGCCTGACAAATCCGTTTCGGGTTGTGTTTGGTGATAGTCTGTTTTTCCACGCTGCTGCTGCTGCTGCTGCAAGTCAGTGTCCGAGAGACCAACCAGCAAAGGCGACCGTCGACACGATTTGTTCTCCTTTTCGAAAAAGGAGACTTTCAAAAAGAAAGAAAGTTGTAGGGGGAAATCAGCTTTGTTTGTTCTCGATTTTGATCAAAATGTAAAGGTTGGCAAAAGCCAAGGCGTTTGAGAAGGGGAGGCAAAGAGAGAGAGGGGGAAAGGAGGGAAAGGGAGAGGGGAGGCTGGGAGGAGGTTGCGGGCGTGCGCCCAGATATACTCTTGGCCCTTTAGGCGGCCGGTCTTTTGCCTGATGGTGGAGCGCGGGCGCCTCTGTTTTCCCATGGTACCGGCGCCGCGCTGGGGGCAAAAAAAAAAGTGTGAGCCAAAAAAAAGTACAAGGACCAAGTATTCGAAGAAGAGAAAAAAAAATAAATGGACAGGGGTTGAGGGAATGGGAAAGGGGGGGGCGGGGAGGGGGGTGTGTCGACAAGGGACAAGGGACAAGGGGATTAGACAGGGATGTGACTGGACTCAGTCACGACTCTGACTCTGGCCATACTCGTACTCGTAGTTCTCGTACAGAAGATGAATGGCTCTGGGTCTGGTCTGGTCTGGTCTGAGTCCTTTCTGACTCGACTCGTCTCCTACGATTCTACCGAGTAATACGTTCAAGTTGACTCTAACAGACTAAGCAATAGCCGAGTAGGTGACGATGCTGATGGTGATGTTGTCGTTGGTTGGTCATCTTCTTCATACTGTGCCTCACAACTCCTCTTTGGCTCCTCACAACTCCTCCTCTTCCCACCACTCACTCGTACGAGTCCTCTCACACCCAATACTCCTACTCTGTGAGTACTGGCCAACAAGTACTACTCTCCAGTGCTCTCCAGCAAGTACAGCCGTACATCGACGCACATTGACGCACAAGACGCACACACACGCACAAGACGACAAGACGCAGCAACCCACACACACCCCCCCAAAACACCAAAACCCCTGCTTATGTCCCTCCTGCTGCCCGCCGGGTCCCCCCCCCCTGCTCTTCTCCTCCTTCCCCCCTGCTGCCCCTAAAGCAGGGAAGAAGAAATCGAAGCCCAGTCCACCCACCACAGTTACTTCATACAAGTAAGTAGCGTCCAAGACCCAAGTACACACCACCTGGCCTGGCCTGCCTGGCGCAGTGCGTCTTTCCGGCTGCCTATTGTCGCACAGCGTCATGACGCACGTACGCGCCGCGCTCGTCCTCTGGCCCTACGCTGTGCATATGTACGTACCGTATGATCACTACAGCGTATTACAGAGCACCAAAGTACTACTGGAGTCAAGGCCCGTCGCTGCGCACGCGTAGATTATTATCCGTAAAACTCAGGCAACGTACGGCGCAGAAAGGACTTTTGCTAGGCACTCACTCACTTTCACGGAGCAATAATACGGAGGAGGCTGTCCCGTCGAGTGCGACTAACAGCAATCGTTGACCTATCAACAACTCCCGTGCCGTCCCCTACCCCGGGAATACATGTCACAGGCAAAGACAGGCAAGCAAGGCAAAGCAAAGCGAGGCAAGGCAAAGCAAATATTAGAGTCAAAGGCAAACAGGCGAGAAAAGCAAGCAGGCAGGCAGGAGAGCAAACCAGAGGCCAGACCAGACCAGGCTTCACCGAGTTGTGTGCAGCCAAGAAACATTCACGGTCCGAATGCTGTATGGAATACATACATGTGCGCCGTAGCCTGTCATGGCCCCTACGCCATGCGCACAATTGCCATGGGTAGATTACGACGTATTACGACGTGAGGACGGAGTAAAATAGAAATAAATAAAAAAGTGCACGATAATACGTCCGACTATTAATACGCTCGAGTGACTGATTCCCTGTCGTGAAAAAATCAGCACAGGGTTTATTCGTAGGTTCACTCCCAACGTTGTGTTTGCTGGGCAACCGCTCTACTCCAGGCTCCGGAGTCCGTACATGTATCTACTTGGTAATCATTCTGGTTATGAGTATAATACTCCGTCCGTAGTCGGACTCTGAATGACTCCCAGTGCTCAACGCTCAGTCCTCACCGAAAACTTTTCCCTTTCTCACACCGACCAGCCTCTGTCTCACCCTTGTTGGTCCTGGGCGGTCTTGTTGTCTTGGAATCGGCAGTGTGTGTGTGTGTGTGTCTACGGAGTACTCTGTGTGTGCGTGCCAAGATCCGTTGACGCTTTTTGACTCGTCGTTGTTTTATTGTTGTTTGTTGTTGCCTGTCGCCTGTCGCCGTTTTGTCGCTACGAGTACCCCGTAGTCCACCGTACCGGCCGACGGGTTTCAGACTCGACATTCTTCATTTCGACCTGTTGTCAACTTGTTGAGTGGGTGCGTGCTTGCCAACTTGCTTGGGGGCAGAACTGGAGTCGCGCGCGCACATCGGACAAGGGCCGGGGCAAGCAAGCCAAGCCAAGGAGCACAAGCCTGGAAGGGAAGCAAGTGGCAAGGATCAGACAAAGCAAGCACACACAGACACGGAACGGAGCCACTGCTCCCGTACTCGTACTTACTACTCCGTACTTACGGAGTGCAGTGCGAGGCAAACACGAGCTCGCTCATTAATAGGGCCGTACGGAGCACTCGTAGCCGTCTCAACCAATTTGCTGGCCGCCAACCCGGTTAATTAAGGTGCTGGCCCGGGCGTCTGGTAATACTCGCCGCTTGGCACCTCGCGGAGACCAGGGCCGGAGACCAGGGCGGAGAGTTGAGAAGACCATTACGGAGTAGTTGTACCAGGGTCCAGGGCCGGAGACTAGGAGTCGTGGGCGTGGGAACAGGGGGGCATGATGCCTGTAACTGGTAATTTACCGAGTACGAGTCCTTGGTTTTGGTTTGCTTCCGGCGCATTATAACGCTGTACTTATTACGAACACTGTAATACGTATGAAAGAACATTGAAAACCACCAATATGGCAACATAGACGCTACTCGTCCGCTCCTTGGCTGTTGGCCTGCGAAAGTGGTTGCGTCTGGTGGGACCGGGGAAGAGTCTATGCCCCAGATGCAATTAGACTCGATGCTCCGTACTCACAGATGATGCTCTGTATGATGTAGCCATCTATCGAGTAGAGCATCTCCATCTGTATGCGCACAAGATCAATGCATTCAATATGCCTGCTGTGTATCCGCAATCTACCCTCGTGGTAGATGAAGATGATGCATCCACGGAGTGATATCTGTCATGACGTGGCTGTGCTCTCAAGTTTGGCGAGTAGTTGCACTCGGTAGAGCATAGAGTATGACCACTAAGCAGGATTCATCTTAGATTGCCACTCTTCTCTCAGATTCTCTTAGATTCTCTCTCGTCTCGCCTGTCGTGCTTGGTCGCACTCGTCGCACCTTGGACCGGCGGTGCTCATCATCTGATGTGCTCGCGCTCGTACGCAGTCTTGTATTCTGTTGTACAGCAGATCACGGACAGACAGATAGGATAATCTCTCGATATCAAGCGTTTCCCTTTTCTGCATGAGCATACTCCATAAAGCCGGATATAAAGTCAAAATGACTACTCCGTACGGTGCTCGTAGACGCCAGCAAAAGCAAGGTGACAATGCACCAGGTTGCATACACATATACAGGCGCTGCCTGTACAGCGTGCTCGTACATGACTGTAGCGTCTGTGTGTCTGTACGTACGTCGCATCGCATGGCATCGCACATTGCCGCCGCTGCTAGCCTGCCTCCATCTAGCCTCTAGCCTTTAGTTTCAGGCCGGTGCCTTGGTGTCTGCGCTAGGGAGGCGGCAAGAAGCGCAGCGGGCGGAGGCAAGGCTACTACTTACGTGCGGGTGGAGTTGGACGCAGAACGAGTTATGTACTTGGCTTAGTATGGAGTAACTGTAGAACAAATGGTGGAAGTCTGGAGATACAGAGTATTATTATGTGCGTACGAGTACACGAGTCGTCTGCAATACCGCGTCCATTGTCTGAGTACTAAAATACCGGTACTGTACTCGCAAGTACAGAGATGAATCACGAGGCTGGCAAATAGGATCATTTCCATCCATCTGCGCGTCATGATTCCCCTGAATCGCCTGTCTCACTCTGCGTACTCACCTTACGCGGTGCACCTTATCCACTTGAGTAGGTAGTCTGGCACTCACTCAAGCGCTTGAGTGAGCACTTGAGGCCCCCCCGAGTCTATTCCCATCCAACATTCCCATCTTGTTCTGGAATGGCCAGGGTGCATCATGGTATTCACCCAGACTCACCCAGGCTCACCTCTATACTCCATACTTGTGCATACTCTTGTAGAACTAGCCTCTAGAACTCGTCTCGTCGCGTCCCCAAGATCTGGACACGTCGATCCCATCCCTCAGCTTGATTCATGCTTCTTACTCACATCACTTACTTGCGCATGCACTCACTCACTCATCATGCTCACACTCCGATGCTATGTTCACACTCCATACTCACACTCCGACACGATACTCACACCAATACTCCCTCACTCATGCCCGCACACGTACGCACGCACACTCATGCACCGACACGTCCCATGTTCTTCATCGGCGACAAAATGATGCCATCGTCTAGCTGTACCATACTCGTAATATCGAGTCCGTGCTGTACGACTACGACTACAGATAGATGGAAGCAGGCACCAGAGAGGTCCGTGTAAGTACTTGCAGCCAACGATACGATACGAGTACGAGCCAGCGACTCAACCATCTGTCCTGTCCGTCAGTCCGTCCGGAACATGACCGACGTTTCCCAACGTCGTGGTCAGCACAGTACGAGTACGACACTGAACAGCCCCTCGGTACTCGACTCGTACTCGTGCTTTGCGCTGCGCTTGTGCTCCCAGCCTCGGACCCCCGGCCATTCTAATCAAAGGGCATATCTGTGCGCCCAACTCCTTGTCAAGTCTGGGTTTTTTTCCTTGCCATCCTCTGTCTGCCTACCAAGTACGGAGTATTATTATCCATACGAGTAGTAGTACAGATAATAATATCTACAGAGTAATAATAGACGTACACCTATCATGACTGGCAAATATTACGCCGTACCGCCGAGTAAAAAAAAAAAAAAAAAAAAGCATGTGAAGCATGCGAGTATGCCAGCTTGCAGCCTGCCAGCCTGGCAGAGAGGTCCCAAGAGGTGCGTTATCAGTTGTCAGGCTGTCGTCTAGATGCGCCCCCTTTACCTGTATTTCTTGTATTACCTGTACTTTTACACGAAGAGAGTGTAGGAGTATCCAAGTTCTCGTACTCGTGCCTGTACGACATGTTGAGTCCTGGCTTTTGGCAGAGTACGAGGGTCGACCTCGAATACTTAATACTACTCCCCATGTGAAGTACAGATATGGCATTATGCATTACTCGGTGCACCCCTGTCTTGGTTCGGACGGGACCCGGTTCCATGATCCCTGAGCCACCCATGAAATAAGCTGAGAGCACGAGAGGGAGGGTGTCAAATTTCGAATCCTTGTCTCGTTTTCATACAAAAATGTCATGTCAATCAATGAGAAAAT
Organism: Geosmithia putterillii; assembly: GCA_900188575.1. NCBI lineage: Eukaryota > Fungi > Ascomycota > Sordariomycetes > Hypocreales > Bionectriaceae > Geosmithia > Geosmithia putterillii. The sequence goes on from FYEU01000317.1 coordinate 1,170,528, forward strand.
GGAAAAATTTTCTTCGCTCTGGTGCTGTCTACTAGAGAACTCTTGAGAGAGATCCCTTTGTGCGTCCGTGTGTGTCCATCCCTCTTTCCTTTTTCATTCATTTCCACACACACTCACTCACACACACATTCATTGACACACACACATGAAAATCTCATTTCGCACAGACACACAACCACGATGAAATAAATGTCTGAACCCTGGCGCACACAAAGCACACGCACGCACGCACGAGAAATAAAAAATACAATCGATCAAAATGAAATGCCTCTATACTCAACAGGCATACAGATAAAAAAGAGCACGCCTTGTAAAAGAAACACCCTATGAGTCACAACAACCGCCGCCATATGTATCGGCTCCCAACGACCATCTGTATTGATGTCCAAAAGACGTGGCATAAACAACACACACACATGCTCTGCCCCCGATATATCCACCCCTCTCTCTCTCCAGGCCATAGTCCACTTGTACGGAGTACAGCGTGCCTGTAGAAGTGCTGTAAGTACGAGTAGCGTAGGCTTCCTGTCCTTCCGCAAGGCCGCCCCAGTCGAATCGGGCTCCAGCTGCAGGCACGATTGGCGCTCCCGTCGCTGTTAGTCTCGTTGCCGCTCTGCTCCACCTGCGTGCGCCCAGCAGCGTCTAGCGCAGTCCAGCCTGGCCTGTCCTGTCCCATCCATGATCCAGCCTGTCCAGACCATCCCGTAGCCTTGGTAACTCTGTACGGAGACTGTATCATCACTACCAGTAAGGAGTACGAGTACGAGTAGGCCACGAGTATCCGTACTCCGCTACAAGCATTACGAGGGTCACTAGTGCTGCTTACCGTCTACGCGGTATGGGGTCCCATACGTAGGTACGCATACAGACAGGTACTACGGCGGAGTAGTAATTCATCATACTAGTATCCCCCATCTCCAAAATGTCATCATGTTTTGACCGCCGCAGAATATCTCACCGACTTTACAAGGGCCATGGCATGGCAGGGCAACATAACAAGCAGCAGCAGGCAGGGTCCATTACCATACGAGGAAGTGAAGCACACGAGACTAAAGTACTTACACCAAACCGAAAAAAAAAAGAGTACGATCCCTTCGTACAGCCTACAGCAAGCTCAGTACACCCCTACCAGAGAAAGGCTCGTCAAACTCTATGCGCACCAGTCCGTCCGGCCCTACTTGCTGCGACTGTACCCAACCGGACGAGCTGCCTCGTTGCAGACGTTGCAGATGCTCGACGCCTCGCGATAAACACTGAAGCACTCGGCCAGTGCTATTATTACCAGGTACCAAGGTAATACACAGAAGCGAAGACGAAAATCCTGCAGAGCGCAGTCCTGCACTGCACTGCCCCTCCTGCTCATGCGCCTTGGGTATGACAACGTCTTCACTCTCACCCTCACTCACTCACTCTCACACGCGCGCACACTCACTCACTGACTTACGCGTGGTACATAACATGTACTACCAAGACTGCAACTTCCCTCTTCTCTTCCTCCCAGTTTGCGTGCTGTATGCCTTTCCTCGCAACATACATGACCATGTACTGCCAACACAGACAACTCCTTGTTCCCTTGATAGCCGTGTGCTCCCTTGGCTCGACCTTGATAGCTGCCTTGTGCTTTTTAGAGAGAAAAGGGAGCCCAATATCATCATGGCCATCTGCGCTGTGCTGTGCGATCGTGTGATTTTCTCAATTTTTGCCCGTCTATAACACCGACCGACGACAGATCCTTTGAATTCCTGCTGCCTATACTCCGTATGTCCAGGTCTTTTTTGCCTTGCCTTGGCCTTGGCCTTGCTGAGCATCTGACCCGTCGATTCGCTCTGACGTTTGTTCTCGCCACGAGCCCTGCACCCTTACAGCATCCAGCATCCAATATGCACCCGGGCAAGCCATATGCCCCAAGCACATGTGTTGCTTATTACGTCGTGTGCAGTTGCGGTGCCGGGGCCGGGGCCTTGGGCTCCCAATCGAGCCCTCCCAAGAGCCAGTCCAGTCCCCTCCAAGCCAAAAGAGCCAGTCCAGTCCCGGGTTGCATTGATGTCGATGTCGACCTTGCACCTCGCACCTCGCACCGGACCGGATGAATGCCCAATCACCAGCACCACACACGCCCTCTTGCGAGCCTGATTCGTTCCCGCGCGGAACCTACGGGCACCCATCCACGCACCTGCGGAGTAATAGGTAACTGCATTTACCCTACCCCTCTGATGGGAGGGGCTGTTTCCCACTTCCACTCGACTCGATATTCCACTCAACTCGATTTTTTACAAATCAGTTTTTCAAATCGTCATTTTGCTTCAAACCCCTCTGTTTTTCAAAACCCTCGGTTGTTTTTTGTGCCTTTTGAAGAAAAGAATGAAAATGTTGGGTTGCGAATAGGGTTTGCTCCATTTGCATGACGCCCCCCTCTGCCTCCCCTAGCGTCCACTTACCCGGCGCTTCGCCGGTCCGTCCCGGATCTTGCGGAGCTGTGACTTTAGCCTGACGTTGACACTGACACTGACAGACACTGGAACTGGCACTAGGACACTAAGAGTCAGTATGATGCCTTCGTAGACCTTTCCGTACTCATACTGCCACAGTTAATATCATGTTGGTCCTCGTATCTAGGGTATCCGTCAGCTTATACTCTACTCTGACGTCGTAGTCGTAAACGCAGGTAATACTCCGTACTCATACGAGTCAGTACGAGTCCATACAATACGCCCTCCTGCAAGTAATATAATCCCACGCTGCCCCCCTTTGCCTCAGATGCGAGTAATATCCTCGCCTCCTGTTCCCTCAACATCCTTGATGTTTCTCTATTCGTCGCATCCTTTGGTGTGGCAGTGCGTGCAATTCGCCCCCTTTGCCAGGTTGACCACAACATATTTAACATTTTCGCACTACGGGCATACACAAGTTTTTTTTTTGAGGCAAAGAACTGTAGAGCAAACGGATTTTTTTTTTTTAATTAATTAATCGATTTTCAACAAGCAACGCAACGCAAGCAAGTACGGTAGTCACGGGGTAGTGAGCGCGTTCAGGCCCACCAGGGGAGGTGAGCGAGGAGGCGACCCCAGTCCATCGTATTCGGCCATAGAAGCACACGAACCGTGACCACCACTACGACCACAAATGTCTAATTGTGCAGACGTATAGTAAGCCCACTTCTAACAACATCGATGTCCAGGTCCTCTCCGCTACATCAACATTAGATCGTATCCTACAATTTGGGAAGAAGCAATCGTCTACACTTACCTCGGCGGATTGCTGATGAGCTGTCCGAGAGCGAGGTCGAAGACCTCGTACTTTGCACCCCAAGAAGCAGACATCGAAGATGCCGTGGAGCTCATGATTGAGCTAATGGGGGAGGTGGTCCTTGCGGCGGTACACTGCACGCCTGACGCCTCTGGGGGAGGGTCGGTAGAGGAGGCTTGGCCGGGGGAGGGCAGGAGGCGCTCTGGGCGGCCTCGCTCTTGGTGCCCCCCTGGGCCCGGCCGCCGGATCATTTCCTTCCATCGAAGCACAGAGAACGCATCTAGTCTGTAAGAAAGGTACCGCTGGCGTTAGTAAACATTTCCAAGTTGAAGGACCGAGCATGTAGTGACACTTACGACTAGCTGGGCATGATGGCGGCGGTGGCAGTGGTGGCGATGGTGGTAGTGGTGATGATGCCGACGACGACGACGCTGATGATGATGCCGACGACGACGACGCTGATGATGATGCCGACGACGACGACGATGATGATGGTGATGATTGTCGACAGTGGTGATGGTGGCGGCGGAGAACGGTGGGCGGGCGGGCGGGCGTTCCCAGATGGCCTGAAGAAGGAAAAGGAAAGAAGAAGAAGAGAGGGGAAAATTTTGGAACGACCTTGTTATAGTGCCATCCATCAAGGTGCATGATGGATGATGGGCATTCACGCTCGCCGTCGCACCTTCCTTATGTAGTCGGGTTTCTGGGCCTGCCAGCATGCCCAGAATCTTCCACTGAAGACCAAGCAAACCGTGCTATAAGCTTCTGTATGGCTGCCTACAGCGCGACCACGCGGCCACGCGACTCACGCGACTCACGCGTCGCCGACGTCGGCCTCGTGACTGATGAAAACGCGATGGAGACACGAGCGGGATCGGGGGAGGGGGGGCTGGAGCTGGGAACGAGGCGGCGATGTGGACATTTTAATGATTATGATGAACAAGACGAACGGGATGGACCGTATGGGACCCCTGGGAACCTGGGAACGAGTACGTATACCATTCACTTTGTAAAAGGGGGAGCCCCTTTATCGGTACTCCCGCATGCCTCATCGCATCGAAGCAGAGTGGAATCGTGGCAGATTGTAGAAGTCTTATAGTGGCATTTTGTCTGGGAATGCTGTCGTAGCTAGACAAACTTCCCCTGGTTATGACTCTGTCCGCCAGCTATAACAGCTGTCCGTTGGATACATGTATGATAATTTTCTGTTAGATATGACTCGGCCCTGGATCTGTCCGCTGGCTGACATCTTTCTGTTGACTGATATCTTTCCGTCGGCTGTAGCTCTTTCCGTGTACTTCCACGATGCCCTTGGCCGGCCGGTCATACCTGCCGTTTCTGTTACTGCTACTGCCGCCACCTTATTTGCCTCTACTTCTACTTCTGTGACCTTCCTTCTCTCTTTCTCTCTCTCTCTCCCTTTCTAGGAAAACGTATCTATATGAGGACTAGCTCTACAACGCATACTTCTACAAAGCTACAGCTACGATAGCATGTTCTCTACTGACATATACAAGTGTACAGGGATTTATGAAAGAAGCTATCATAGAGGTACGGTAAGGGGGCTCCTTGGACGGCAGGCGCGATTGCTTCACGCTGACCTCGCTTACTCTGTCTCTGTGTGTCTGTCATGAGTACATACATAACGAAGAGCGATGTAGGTATGTATGCATGGGAGCCCATCTCATACCCCCTGGCCATCGTCTCCATCTCGTTCAAGCATTGATTCGGGGGGCAGGGGGGTTGTTCCAAAACCCCCAGAACGTGAGCCCACCTGCACTAATCACCATGGCCATCGCCGGGCCTGGAAATCTCATCCGACGTAAAAATGCTCAGCAGCTCTCAACTTCCCGGGGAGATGCCAGATATTCTGCTGGAGACTGAGGCAGGCTGGTCCCGATCTCACCGATGGTCCGGTTGCGCTCGAACAGACGCCGGTCTACAAAGTCGAGCGAGCCTTGCTGTATAGAAAATTGGAAGGAAGGAGGACGCATTCTGATTTGTCGGCGGATTATATCCAGGCGGCAGAGGCGACTGCCCTGAGTCATTGCTGGAAGCAAGGTCCCTGCCTGGGCATGCGATCTTGGTAGTCGCTGCGCTAGTTGTGGAGCAAGATATCATACAGCGAGAGATCCTCATTTCCTCATTTCCTCATATCCTCACATCCGACATCCTCGTGTCAGTGCCTCCTTTTACTAATATCCGGCATCGTCATGTCGGGCATCCTCGTGTCTGGCCTCCTTTTACTAATATCCGGCATCGTCATGTCGGGCATCCTCGTGTCTGGCCTCCTCTTACTAATATCCGGCATCGTCATGTCGGGCATCCTCGTGTCTGGCCTCCTCTTACTAATATCCGGCATCGTCATGTCGGGCATCCTCGTGTCTGGCCTCCTCTTACTAATATCCGGCATCGTCATGTCGGGCATCCTCGTGTCTGGCCTCCTCTTACTAATATCCGGCATCGTCATGTCGGGCATCCTCGTGTCTGGCCTCCTTTTACTCGGGCCTGGGGTCGGCATGTTAGGGGGCGTGTTAGGAGCGAAGAAAAAAAAGGAGGGATCTAACCGAAAAGGAAATCCATGATACTGCGTGATTCTCTCTCTTCATCAGAGTGGAGGTGGCCATCGCCAAAGGATGAAGACCAAAACCAAGACGCCATTTTCTTTTTTCAATCGAGGCTGTCGTCTTGTCTTGGGCTGGAAGGATGTTCTGAGAAACGATGGCAATGACGTTGATGACGCTCGAGTTGGTGATTCTGTTGCTCTTGGGGCTTCTCCTAGGTGGGTTGAAAAGAGGAAGTCAGAAGATGGGGAGGGGGAGAGGACCTGTAGGGGATGGAGTCACATGTTTATAGTAGTAGTGTGCTGGGCTGGCTCTCCCGGGTCACATGCACGCAAGGTGCCATGACCCCGTGCTGTACGACGGGAGTCCAGGCACGATGGTGGGCAGCCTGCGGCTGCCAGAGTACACGTATCCATATACATGTACATACGTCGTAGCATTTCACCCGAGCCACGACGTCGACAATCGGCCGTCAACTTGTCCCTCATGTTGTCCATGCCCGCCTCGCGGCGCCCCAGCTGGACTGATCACCGTCGTCTGGCCCCCGCACTCGCTCGCACCGTCATCTCTCAGCCCGTGCCGTCCAAGACCGTCGATCAAAGCCAGCCATCGTCCGGGCTGAACGAACCAGAAGACAGTCGACTTGGTCATGCCGTTGATTGCGCCCCGTCTCAAACACCCGCGCTGTCGTTCGGTAGCCTGTAGATCTGATGCACTTGGCGCTGTAACCGTGGAAGGAATACTGCTGGACGACCCATCATCCTGTCAGTACCTATGCGTATATGAGAAGAGGAAAGGGAGAAAGGGATGGAATTCCCATACCGATCGAATCCCGTCGAGTCGGCACCGACCAGCAAGTCGACAGCGTTGCTGAAGCCGTCGTGGGGGACGAACTGTATTAACATCTGGTCCGTCGACATTCTGCTCCACCGTCTTCAGCCCCAGTCCTTGTCTGCCTGCCACTTCTCTGAGCAGGCACCGTCGCGACCTATGCCTGGGTACTCTGCAGGGAGGTACGGTCCTCGCAGACAGAGGCAGTCATTGCATACCTTTACTGCTAGTCTTCATTGCGTCTCCATTTACTACTTATTTTGCTACTAGTAGTTTTCTCGTGTTCTCGCTCGTGTTATTTGTCACTTTTCATGAAAACGTCGGACAGTCTAGTGATAGCTCCCCTGACACTTCATGCCCCGTGCCCAAGGACGCGTTATGCATGACACTACTCTAGTAATGGTTATAAGAGCCTTAAAGTGAATAACTCAGAGCCGAGGAGACCAACAAAAAGCCAGAGAAAAGCTATATGTCCAAGAGAGGAAAATGATGGACAAGAAAAAGGGAGGGTGCTTGTGATTGATGGTGTAGCGTTAATCGTTGACCGTTGGCCCTCTGCCTCGCGGACGAGGACAAGGCAGATGGTTTATATACAGGCTTCATTGTCCCTACTCCGGTTTCATGCCTCTCCACTAACCGTCCCTGGCATTTGCATGAGTGTGGCCGGTGTTGCCCCCGAGCGAGAAGGAATATAACTGAGGAGACGCCTCCAATCCATGGTACGCAGCGACATGAGGACGTGGACCGTTACCATAACCACCACCACCACCACCACCACCACATGCGACTAACCATTGTAGCCGTACAGTTAGGCTTCTCCCCGCGACATCAATTTCGAGTTCACGGCCGCTACATTGTCGTTAGATCGCATCCTACAACTTGGGGAGAAGCAATCGTTTACACTTACCGAGGCAGCTGCTCTGCAAGCTGCCAAATGACGATGTCGAAACTCTCACTTCCTTCCCCTATCCGATGCTGGGGACGTGGTGGGGGACGTGGTGCCAGGAGACGTGGCAGTGGTACCAAAGGCGGGGGACGTGGCGCCGAGAGCGGCAGCAGTGATGCCGAGGGAGTATACGGACGGTGTGGACTTGGAGGTGAGTAGAGGGCGCTCTTGACGGCCCAACTCGTTCTTGGTGCTCCGGCCCCGGCCGTCGAACCACTTCTCTCCATCGAATGATTGAGAACGCATCAAGGCTATAAAAAGGGTACCATGGTGTCAGTAAAACATCTCCAAGTAGTAGGACCGAAAGCATGTGGTGGCACTCGCGATCAGTCTGGCAGCGACAGAGGGAGATGGCAATGTCAGAAGAACAGGCCTTCTCCTAGGCAAGGAAGGTGCCTCTTGTTTTTCCCAGTGTTGATAGCCAGAGTGGTGGTGGCCAGGGGGGCTTGAAGAAGAATGAAGGAGGAAAAGAAGAGAGAGGAGGAGAGGGTTGGGGATGGCCCTTGTATACTGCAATTCACGAGGGTGCACCTTCCCGTTTCTGGACGCCGTGCCTTCCTGTTGCAGCGCCTGCTCTGTGCCCTTTCCATTGCCATGTTTCCCCGTGCCTTCCCAGTCCATCTGTGCCAGAAGCTTCTGGCAGCTGTAGGCAGCCGCCGTACAACTCACGCGTGGCCGACTTTGGCCTCGTGTCTGGTCGAAGCGCGACGGAGGCAGTACCCCCTTTACCAGTCCTCCCATATTCCTCCTCACCAGAGCAGAGCAGAGCACAATCAAGATGAACACATCACCACAAGAGACAACATAAAAGTAGTCACAACTCCTTATGTATTCGTTGAGTAGTATACAACACCCCGCGCCGTCCTGATGACAGCGCAACGCCAGTCAAAGAAAAAAAGACAAATATTCCTAGAAGAAGACAAAGTCGTAGAACAAAACAGTTGCACCTGAAAATGCAGAGCTCAGACAACGCTGTACCCGGTATAAAGAAAACCACGCCGTAACCGCACCCGTAACCGTGGCCGTAGCCACCCGAAACATGTACTCTAGATTGACCACTCTGGTAATGGTCATGAACGCCTTGAAGCAAACAACTCGCAAACGAGGAGACTAACAAAAATCCAGAGAGAAATGATGGACAAGAAAGAAAGAAAGCGTAGACAACAAGACTGTAAACAAGATGGAGGAGTATCGAAGAAGTGGTGTATGTATGCCAAAAAGTCGTCATGTTCGTCACCGCAATTCGTCAGGTCGTTATATTCACAAATCAGCGCCGCCACCTCGCGAGCGCAGCGAGGACAGCCCCTGGCAGGGCCGCCGGAGGTACAGCACCCGCATGCCAACATATTACTCCGCGTCGGGTGGTTTCCTCCCATAGACAGTGTCAAAGGGGAAATATGAGTGGAACACGGGCAGACCCCTGGCCTCGTCGGTGATGGACTTGCGCACGTCGACGAGGAACATTTCGATCTGGACACTGGTCCAGCCGAGACCGTCGCGGAAGGGCCGGCGGGCGAGCCCGTTGAGGCCCCAGAGGATGACGTCGCGCAGTATGTGGCCGCACTCCTGGAGCTTCTTCTTCTTTGCCCAGGGCCCGATGGGGCATTTCAGGGACTTGACGCGGACCGAGTCGAAACCGGCGTCGAGGAGTTCCGTCTGGCACTTTGTGATGCCGTGCAGGTCGGAGCCCAGGGCGGCGAGGCCGGCCTCGAGGTAGCGGCAGAAGTCGCGCCAGGCGTAGGGGCCGTCGCATGAGTCGTCGTCGCAGGCGGCCTTGTATGTGAATTCCTGTATCTCGAACCATCCACCTGGTTTTAAGTGGCTGGTGATGGTTAGCATGGGTCTCTTGTCTCTCCTTTTTCTCTCCTTTTTCTCTTTTTTTGCTCCCTTCTTCCTCTCCCCTCTCTGTGTCTCCTTCCCCGTCTTTCCTCCCCCTTGTTCTTGTTCTTCTCAATCTTCTTCCTCTCTCCTCTCTTCTGCTTACCGAAAGATCCTCTTCCACAGCTCGGGACGATCCCTGATAGAGTGTAGCGTGTGTCGAATGTGGATATAGTCAAAGTGGTTCTCGGGATATGTCCAGCCGGCCTCGTGCTCAATGTCGTCGACGAAAAAGGAGACGTTTTCGGGGATCCAGTCGGGCTGGATGGGCGAGAGGTCCATGCCGTTGAAGGTGGATTCGGGGTAGAGGTCGGCCACTGGGCATGTTAGCGGTGTCTCCTCCAAACAACTGATTGAGGCTGTGTACGTGTATATGTGTATATGGGCAGTAACATCATGTATGCGAGGACAGTTTCAGTGCGTGTACAGTGTACACAGCGTATGGCAGATAATTCGGATGTTTTGTCCGTGTTGGTCGTCGCATGCAAGGATTTGACCCCGCGCAACGGTCGCTGACCCGGCAGTCTGGGTCTCACACGCATGACGCCGGAGGGGTCTTGTGTGACGAGATTTTCTCCGTAGAATGTGATGGTGACGAAGAGGAGCAAGGGGGAAGATCAAGAAGAAAGATGGGGAGTATTGTAACTTACGGTCTATGCACCATTTCCCGGTTCCAGTACCTGGAAACAGTCAGTCAGCACAATGCGGAGAGGGCAAGATAGAGAAGTAGTGCGCTAGGTGTGCTTACCAAGATCCAACACTTCTATGCCCTTCTCGAGCTGCTCGTGGATAGGGGCGAAAAAGAACTCGCCATCGCACAGGTAGACGGTGAGGTTGTGCTTGAGGTCCTCGCGGTACTGCTCCGTCTCGTCGTTGGGGAAGGCGTACTTGCCGGCGTGGTAGGCGTGGTAGCGCAGGCCACCCTCGACAATGTGCTGACGGATGCTGTCGGTGAGGCTGCGGGTGTCGTCGGGGACGTCGTCAAAGTTGCCCTTTTCGATGGACTGGATGAGGGCAACGTCGGTCGAGGTTCCGACGGCGATGAGGGAGCCGCTGTTGGACGACGAGGCCCCGTCTTTTGGCATCTTGGGTGTCTGTGCCTGTGGCTGCTGTCTGTCCGTATCTATGTCTCTCCGTCTCTCGTCGTTCTAGAAAGTCTCTGGACGGTTTGTGTGTCTCAAACACCGGCCAGGTACAAACAACCACGCCTTTGCAGTAGTGAAAGGTTGAAAGCGATTGCCAAGTATCAATGTTCAGATTGTCGATTGACGATGAGGGGTTTGGACAACGCTGGTGTAGTATGAAGCTGAGGCTGAGGCGACAAAGAGGTTGAACAGAGAGGCGATGAATGAATGGATGCGTGTGTGTGTGCGTGTGTGTGCGTATGCCGAGTCGGCAGTCGGTCTGACGGTCCCTTTTTGCTTCGTGTCCAGGCTCACTCCCGTGGTCTTTCTGTCTTTCCGTCTGTCTGCCCGCGTACTGATGAGCGTACTGGCAAGCGTACTTGACAAGTGAAGGTACGAGGGCTCGTTACGCAGAGTAGCAGCAGCGAGAAGATACAAAGTAAGAAAGAGAAGAGAGATGCACCAGGGTACTCGTACTCGGTACTCGTTATTATGCGTGCTCTCGTAGCTGGGTAGCTGACTGGGTAGTAATAGCTGGCAATGGGTGGCAGCTCCTTCTCGCGGGCAACCGCCGTGGCGGGACAGACACACACACACACACAAGACAGCCAACAGGGTGGACCAGAGTGCTGGGTGGGAACGGCGGAGAGAGAGGGTCACGACTCACGAGATGGAGGATGGCGAGTGGTGGTTGCAAAGTCGCAGTTGGACCTTTGGTACCCGCATGTACTGCAGAGTACTACCCTCTGTCCTGTGTGTCTCTCCTCTTTTGTCTGGAGTACGAGTACTTGTACGGCGTAAGAATACTTTGCACTCGCAGACTCTCTCTCGTCGGTCGACTACTCTTGTCCTAGGCTGTACCCGGACGGAGCCATGCAGCATGCAGCTAATAGCGTACAGAATGGATGTAAACGCTCCGGCCAAGGGTGTCGTGCCCGTCCTTGTGGCTCTCTCTCCTTGTACTTGGCCCCCCCCTTGGCTTTTTGGGCCCTTGGTGTCGAGGTGGGTACGGGACATGGGGCATGGGAGGTGGTGGACATGGGAGTGTGGTCTAGTGCCGATGGATGGATGGCATGCCGTCGCATGCTGATGAGTAGCCTGTATGACATTTGGCTTGGCTGGTGACATGGTGAAGGATGGCCAATGGGTAGACAAAGGGCAACGGGGCCTGTCGATGTCGAATTGCTTCTTCTCTCCATGCACGAGTAACGAGGCTACATTACATGCACTTTGGGTGACGAAGGCTGTTTCTTTTTCTCCTTGCCTTGTCCTGTCTGCCGTCCCGCGGTGGTGGATATCTCTCCAGCGCTCCTTCCTCTTCCCCTCTTGCCTCTTGTGGGACAGCCCTTGCCCCTCCACAAAAAAAAAAAAACCGTGCTGCGTGCTCCCGCTGGAAAGAGCGACCGACGGTGGGGAGGGGGCGGACAGGAATGTACAAAGCACGCTGTCGGTCGGCAGTAGTACACCAAGTACAAGTGATAGACAACCTACAGTAGAGGCATTACTCGTGCCGGAGAGGTCTCCGTGATGTCCGTAGGGTCCGAGTATTAGTACTCTGTAAGCAATACTCTGTACTCTGTCATACTTTATATCATCTACCAAGAACCATTCCGATAATATGATTATGCGTAGGTACGAATATGTATTGTGTATGCAGCGTGACGAGCCATTGGGACGCATAGTTGGATGGATAGTGGGCGGCCAGGCCATTGGCAGGCAAGCAGGGCAAATCAGGGCAAGAATCCAGCGGACAAAGAAGCGCATGATGGTTCCTTCCCTGTTCCCGAACCCGTTGTCATTGCGCAGTGGCGTTGTACCAGACCGCGGATTGGACAGAGGCATCAAGACAGTGCCAGACAGCTGGCAGGTCTAAGCAGCTAAGGCCAAGTACGAAGTCAGTACTCGGCACGGAGTAGAAGAAGATGGTGTGCCAGTGCCAGTGCCAGTGCCAGAGTCAATAGCGTCAAGGTACAGGCACAGATACATGTACATCCATTGGATTCCATTGATGATTCAGTGGGCAAAGTCTACTCTGACAGTGGTGTACTTGTACTCGTACGCGCTTGTACGAGTAGGTCCGGTTGTTATAGCGGCTGTACAGTGGCTATAGGGACCAGTCCCCTGTAATGGCCTCTGCGTCAGCCTGTAGACTGGGCCTACAAGTACCGCCGCTGTACCGCTGAACCGGGGCGATACAGCGCTAGGGCCACTGGCCGGGCCTTGAAGTCAACTAACCCCTGTCACTGATGCGTGGGGCTTACGTCACGCTAGTCCGGACTCCTGGGTCCTTCCTGGGTCCTTCTTGGGTCCTTCTTGGGTCCTTCTTGGGTCCTCTCCACTTTTTCCTTTCTCTATGCTCAACTCTGACCCCTGGTCAATGCCAAAAGAGCGAGCGAGGAACACGAAAGAGGCAGAGGCAGGCCGCTGGAAGGCCGAGACAAGATGAACGACCATTGATAATACGCGGTTGGTATTAATATTGCGGACTTTTTGGGGATTACAGCCTATACTTTAACCATTATGGAAATATAGGCAACGGATTATGGGTAATAGTAATATCCCGGGGCCATAGCAGTATTACTCTATACTCTACTCCGTACTCGTACTCTTACTATGTTCTGTACGGAGTACTGTACTCGTATTACCAATCCTCTTCTCTACGGAGTATTATCACAACGTACAGAATCTCCGTATCTACTAGTTTCTCCCCCCTGATCCTGCCCATGGTCAAGTCTGTTTCCGAAATGATATTCCCGACATATCGTCCAGGGGGGGGCCCAAGGAAAGAAAAGAGCGCGCCGTGAGAGGGGAAAAAAAGAAAGGAAAAAAAACTGGTGCATCTGCCTTGTCGCACTTGCGCACTCCTGCATCTGGACAAAGAGGGGCTCGACTCCACGCTGTGCTCGTTGTACGAGGTGTTTCCACGGAGGTGTCCTGCCAACTGCCAGACGCGTCCCGGCGTGATGGATATGGATATACTTGGTAGGCATATGGCCGGTCTGCGGAATTCCGCACTCGACGCCGACTCTGTTGAATGGACTCTGTTGAACGGAGCATAGACGTCGGCCGACAGACGCCAAACACGGCCTAGCAGCTCCTTGATGGCTCCCCCCTTGGACTGGTGCGGACCACCGACTCGGGAGGCAGTTCTACGACGAGCAAGAGTCGCGAGCCTAAGGAGCCTCTAGTGAGCTTGCGAGCCTCCTTACTTGCAGGTATGGAGTCTTAGCTGGCCGACTAGAAACGCACGCATCCGCTGGTCTAGTGACGCACGAGCTACGACTAGAGTTGATGGTGGGGGGCGGAAAGAGGTCGGGGAGTGCCAATCCGTCGGGACCAGCGTGTTGTTGGTTTGAGTGTTTCCTACTAGTATTGACTTCTCTTGTGAGAATAATACTCAACAGACTGACCCTATTACTCCGTAGTTGTTGTATCAAGCTAGTTTATGAGTACCATGAAAAACGCCACGCAATAACCCAGGCCATGACGAGCCGTCACCGCTCCCGGCTGTCGCTTACCCCAAACTGCAGGTTCAGTATCGAATTATGCAGACGCGCAGGCAGCTGTACTTTGTATGTACTTGTAGTCATCGTATACTTTCTGGTTTCTACGAGTACGGAGTACGGAATACAGAGTATCCGAATACCTGCTCAGAGTGACTTGCTTTCTCGGGAAAGAATCGCCATCTCCCGCCGACAAGTCACATCCAAAATAGTCTCTCTGCCATTCGCCCATGGCCCTTTGCCCCCCCCTACACGAGGCCCATCCATGGGGCATTTCTGTTACATACTAACTCGTACTTGTCCGTACAGATTGCAGCTAGGTGTTAATGCCTGTCACAATGCCAAAAATGCAAATGCAAATCCTGCCTGTCCGTGCAGCTGGGACACCGTTGCTCATCGGCGGAGCAAAGACTTTTGCCCGCACCCGCATGAGCACCGCACGATACTACGATACTAAGATACCGAGTCCGACTAGTCGTGCGTACTTGGATGTACCCGTATGTATTCCGATTCGTATTCTTCGTACCCGTCCGAATAGTTGGTAGTGCGTAGTAGTGCGAGTACTTACTCAGTCCCTAATTTCCCTGCCTTGGTCACTTTTCTTTTCCCACAGCCATGGCCATTGCCAATCCTCCTCCCGCTCTGCCTCCCGCCCCTAGCGCCCGGGCCTGACCCAGGAGGTTGGTTATGAGGCAGAGTTTGTCTACCGAGTACGGATACTCTGTCAATCCAATCTGTCTTTTTGTTGTTCCCGCTGCCCCTTGTTTGCCCTGTCCTGCCTGCCTGCCTGCCTGCCTGCCTGCCTGCCCTTGGTCTTGCTCTTGCTCTACTCCGTATACGGACAGACCAAGTACGTGCTCTTATTACGTCTTCCCCTTATTGACCAACTAGAGTATTGGTGCCCCGTACCGTATGCGCGTTGCAGCAAAGGGCTGCAGGAGACGGTGCAGGTACATGCAAGTATTCGAGATGGGTTGGTTAAGTGTGTGTGTGTGTCGCGGATCACTACGGAAGGTACGATCCGGAGGAAGGAAGGAGGACCAACGCACTGCGTACTATTTAGTTTAGCTCTCTGATCCTGGATCCTAGATCAACACCCACACATTCCACTACAACACCCTCTTCAACCCGGAATGGTTCGAGACACGCAAGTCCGGCATCCTGGACATTGCGACCTTGTGTGTATCGGTTGCCAAGCCCATCCTCGGGTCTTCGACCGAGAGGTGTCCCTACGTAACACTACAACGTGGTCACACGTGGCAACGGGGTTGGCTACATGTATCTGTCTAATATGGCCTCATGAGGTGAGCGTCGACACAGTCACTGAGACCAGACTACATGTAAGTTGGGTGTATGCCGTCCTCTGTGCTTGCCGTGCGGTGTACGCGCCATCGTCGATAGCACGCGCGGCACGGCAACAGAATCCCGATGACCATCTCAGCCACTGCATACATACTCGTACTTGTATAGCTACTATAGTAGTATATACGTATCGTTGCATGTTGACGGCCATGTTCGGAACTTGGTACTGTAGTGTCGATTGTCTCCTCTGCAAAAACGGGAGGAAACGGGGACCCCGCCGCTCCCGGTCGGCGCGACAAACGAGCTCAAGGTCTTTGGGATCGTTGAGCAAGTGGCCGAGGGGTTGGAGCAGCGATCGGCATCAGGTCACATTGTCATCTCTGCTCGCTGATGCAGGAAGAAGCCTAGTTCAAGCGTCACTACTCATTGCTCCAGAAATGTATTAAGCTTGAGCTTCTGTCATAGCTAATACAGGAATAGAACACGTTGGGCTCGCGACGATGTCGTCGTCATCGGCATATCCATGTGTACATGCAGCCTAAAGTATCAGACAGGGAGCCATGATATTACTACGTAAGATCCGGGCCTACTGGCAGCCCTGCGCACCATCGCCCTCGTCACGCCTCTTGTTCTCGACTCTTCTATCCTGAGCCCTCTTTGCAGATGAAGACATCAGCTGCAGATAGGGCGAATCAGCCACTTTCTGCGACGGCAGCTGATAGTCGTTGTTCAACGCGCCGCCCGTCTCCCTCGCATCCTGCGCCGCTCTGCCGGATGATACGACGAGAGCCTCGCTAGCTTCCCGTTGGGCCAAGGAGTCGTTCCTGCCATGGGGGCTGTTAGTTTGGCTGGTACGTCTTCCTGTGTGTCTGTCTTTCCATTCGTCTGTTTGCCATTTTCCTCTTCTGTCCCTCATCATCTCACGGACTGCCAGCTTGTCCCTCTTGGTACTAAGCGACCGGAGCCTATGGGCTCTAGATGCTCTGAATGCAACTTCTTCAACGTGAGAGAGAAATGGCTGCGGCAAACCTCTCAGTTGCAAGAAAACTCTCCGGGAGGTCGTCCCTATCGGTCTTCAAGATGTAGACATGACCACGTGCCGTTGTCTGGCGTTCGTAGTTATTGTTGAGTATAACGTCGTTGATCTCCCATAGCTGCTTCTTTTGAGACATCTTGGTGCGGTCGTAGATGTGTCGATATATCGGTCCGGATCCCGCGCTCTCTCGCAAGAGGCAAATAAAATATGTGCGAGACTGTGAGGTATGGGGAAATCATCATGTTTAAGAGGTTGGGCCCATATATGTACTAATAGGGCCGCACCATCCAACATGTGCTGTGGCTCGCATCTAGGCGACCTGATTCCGCCACCACATAACATGATCGAGGGCGCATGCAAGACACGTAGCGCATGCGGGCGTGATGAGTGCATGGTATCAAAGCGCACCTATGTTGCTAACCCGAGTATCATTACATCCAAAATAGGAAATGGCCGAACTAGCCCCATACCATACCTGTTGGTGATGAGAGCATGCATACATGTACATACATAAACACACATTGCCTCAGCCCCCGCCTCACGAGTCACAACCCCGCTCAAGGCGTTGGCTGCCTAAACGCCTCCTTCAGCCGCGCGACGTAGGCCTCCTCGTCCTGTACTTTCCGGTCGATGACAACCTGCGCCCCGAAGCCCCAGTACCAGAAGAAGACTCGACTAAAGACAGGGTCGCTTATATGATCCTTGTTGAAGAGCGGCTTCACATGGCGGTTGAAGAGGTTGTACATGCCTTTAGGCTCCGTGACGGCCTGGTAGTACCAGAAGCCGCCCGTGGCCCATCCGTGGCGCATAGTCGGGCCCTGTACCAGAGTGCCGTTCCTGGCCTGCTCTTCGGCCTCGTAGATCTCAAAGTATTCCCCAAATAACGAGTCCAGCTGTGTGATGGACTCGGGGCTCTTGAACCCGTCGACGGCTTTAGAGGCTAGCCAGTAGGGCGGGAGCTGCATCTCCATCGGCCGCGACTGCGCCCACTCTAGGTCGATGACTGTCTTGATATTCCATTCGTCGTCGACAAAGATGTTGCCCTGCTGAAGGTCGCCCAGGGTGTAGTAGAATGGCCCGTGGCGGGTTTCGGGGCGGACAAAGTGGTGCATGACGGCCCGCATTCCGGCCAGGGCCGACATCTGGACCTCGCCATCCTCTTGACCATGCACGCCGTTTGGTTGCTGCAGTAGCTTGTCGTCGTGCAGAGTAAGGAGGTCGGAAACATACGACTCTGTCGCCTGATACGTCCTGTTGCGGGGGATGCTCGACCGGACGCCCTCGTTTTCATAGTACTGCATGTATATGCTCAACGGACGGTTGGAAAGGCTCAAGACCCCCTTGTCGCTGAAGCGGAGGGATCCGATGCGCGGCAGCGGGTGGCTGTTGATGGACAGACTGATGCGCGCCATGCTACGGCACAGCCTCTCCCGGTAGGCCTTGTCGTCTCTGTGCTTTGGCCAGCTCAAGGCGAGGACTTTGCCCTCGGCCGCACTGGTGACCATGTACCCCGAGTCCACCGGGAGCGGCAGGTCGCGGCGCACGTAGTCGGACGGGACCGGACGGCTGAGGAGCCAGGAAATGGCCCGTCTCGCTGTCCAGGCGACTCTGGACAGGAAAGACGCGTTTTGCGGGTGGCAGAACTGCAGCGCATCAGAATTACTGCCCATACATTTACAAGTAGACATGTATAGGGGAGAGGGAGTGAAAGACACGTACGGTTAGGCCTTGTTCAAGAGCGAACCCGTGCAGCACCGGGATGGGGACGTCGGGGCAGTTCTGCGCGAGCCAGAGGTAGGTAGCGACCTCGGTCTCCATCTTCTCACGGGCATTCTGGCGGCCGCCAATCTTGTACTCCAGGGGGAAGCGAACCCAGACCTTGCTATCCCCGTTTGGCGTCGGAATGTGCACGGGGATGGCAACGTTGAAGCTACCCGACTTCCACATGGCCATGTCGCTGGCAAAGGCCCAGGGAACGCCGAGGAGCTGGCGGATCATCTCCTCAATGTCAAGTCTGTGCGACCGCAGCATAAGCCAAAACTCGTCCATTTGGGACGGGTAGCTCAGCCCAGCCAGCACATTGTCGTCATCCTTGAGCGCGTCCTCCAGGCTTATCGGGCCATGCAGGGTCAGCCGTGTACATGTAGCCATGGTGCGCGTCTGCCGTGCAAGAGGGATCGTTCAACCTCGTCGTCCGCGAGGCTGCACATTCAGAGGCTTATGAACTGGGAAGCGTCTTGGATCAAGGAAAGAATTACCCCCCGCGACGCGGGCAGGTTGCAGGGTGCATCTTTGTACGTGCATGTATTATGTGCCGTATGATGTGCCCCCCCTAGATCGGAAATCAGTGCCTCAGGCACAAGATCATTGATGCTGCCCAAGACACGCGACCAACACTGAACAGACTCGAGCGACTTTCATTTCAAACAACCCCGAATGTCCAACATTGATGCTATTTTTACGCACACCAGCATCAGTCATCACATTGGTCTTCATCTGCTTCGTTTCTAAGATTACGATAAGGCTATCACATCTAAGAAAGCTTGAAGACCTCAATGATCAATCGGTTGCAGGGAGCAGGACTGCTACAGCCAGTGACGGCACAGCACCATCGAAGAGGAAGATGCGTTTCAGCTCGCCTCGTGCACCAGGCAGACTCCGTTGAAATATCCTTCTCGTGATTCCTACTCTAGCTGGATACTGACACAGGAGCTATACTAGGATACTAGGATTGCGCGCCCGGTGTCGTCTCACACAGAGGCCCATACAAGGTACCGCCGACCATCTCACCCCACGCATCATTGCCGACACACCTCCAGCACCAGAAAACATTGTCAGGGTCATACTTTTGCTTGACGCCCACGAGCCAGTTGTAGTTGTCCTCGCCCCACCAGTCATGTCTCCAATCCGGGTCATACGGGTCCGCCTCGTTGCCGTAGGTGCCCATGCCGGGAGCGAGCTTCTTCATGGCGGCGAGCTTGCTGTGCGTGAGCTCGCTCTTGACCTGGGCAATGTCCTGGTATCCGGCATCGTCGGGCCAGAAGTCGACCTGCTGGGCGAGGACCTGGGTCTTCCTCCAGGCAGGGTTGATGGCCGTGTGCGGCTGCGGCTGGCTCACCTTGCCGCCGGCGACGAGGTTGAAGAGGGTGGCGCTGCCGGTCGTCGTTCTGCTGCCCTGACCGTCGAGGAGGACGTCGAGCAGGGCTCTGTTGTCGGACCGCGAGGCGAGGGATTGCCTGTCCATGAAGCGAGACGCCATCATGGGCCGCCGCTGCCCGTCCGTCATGTGGGAGTGCGTGTTGTACCAGTCCAGAAACGAGGGGAAGAGGGTGAATTTGGATGAGATGAGCAGTGACGTGCCGTTGTGCGGAGCCAGGCGGGAGACGACGTTGCGCTCCATGACGTCCTGTGCGTGGGCGGGCGTCTGGCCCGCCTCCAGCAGCGTCGCCAGCGCGTGCGTGTACGCAAAAGGTCCGGCCGCCTGCGTCAAAAATGCGGTGCCTGACCACCCGGCATCCACGAGGGACGGGTACCGCGTCATGACGTCGGCCGTGGCGTTCAGAAAGTCGCCTGTCCGATTCGACAGGGCTACAGCGGCCAAGTCGTGACCTAGGACCTGCCGATCCGGGTGCGCCTTGAGGGTGGCCGACGTCACTATGCCGTAGGTGCCACCGCCGCCGCCACGCAGCGCCGCAAACAGGTCGGCATGCTGGCAGGTGTTGGCGGTGACAACGTCTCCAGACGCCAGGACCACTGTGTACTCGAGCACCTGGTCGGCTGCTAGGCCAAACGCGTGGCTCGCGGGGCCGTGGCCACCGCCCTGGAGGTAGCCGCCGATGGAGCCAACAGTCTGTTCTCCATGTCAGTACTGCTTTTAAGTTGTGGCTTATGACTTGCGATCAACACCTACCCGGTCATCACCTCCAACGACAATTGTGCCGTGCTTGTGGGCGAACTCGTACACGTCGTTCCAGATGTACCCGCCCCCCACTGTGATGGCACTGCCGGTGTAGTTGGACGGGCAGTTGTTGGAGGACGTATACCGCCGCTGGAACCCGAGGCCGTCCTGTATGCTCTTGATCCAGATGGACAGGCTGCCATAGCCCTGGGATCTTGATGGTAGTGTTCGTGTTAGTGGCGTGAGACACACTTCACTTCAGTGAACGGGGCAGGGGTTGTGCTACCTCTGCGAGATGTCATGGCCGGTGTTCTTGATGACAAGACGGACATTGTTGTCTCGCGCAAATTTGACACCGGCGGTGACATGGTCTGCGTCAGACGCGTTCACTGTGTAGACGGGATAGTTGCCCAGGTCGCACTGCGGGTAGCGACCCATCCCCCCCAGGGTAGCATTGATGACGGGGCACGTCTCGATGGTGGGATACGAGTATCCGGTTGGGAACTGGGAGAACCACGTCTCATCGGCCCAGCCGGTGCTGATGTCCTGGCACAGCTGGGCATCGTAGTCGGTGCCTTGGTAGCACGGCTTCGCGATCGGTTGGTTCTGGATCAGCCGGCCATGGACGGTGGCGTTGAGGGCGTCCCATGAGGTGAGTGAGGGCCAGCATTCGTCGACGGGGGTCTGCCCAAGTTCAATGATGGTGGGTTAGAATCTGTTTTGGGAAACCAAGGAATTGGGGGGTTTTTTTCTTTTGAGATATGACGTGGTGATCAAGGGAACGTACGCATTTGCACTTGGCCGAGGCCAGTGCAGCTGTGGATAGGAGTGCGAATAAGAGCATTGTGATGAGATGAGAGGGTGGAATGAGAGAATGGGGTGAGAGCATGAGATAAGAGCATGAGATGAGAGGATACTATGAGAGCTTGTAGTAGAGACCAGATCCCGAGAGATTCAGACGACCTTTATATACAACAACATAGTCCGTACAGGTCATCGACTCGCGGTACTCGAGCACAGCACATCACATAGCACGCCGCATGCTCTCCAACCCTTTTTGGGAAAATAGCAATTTGCTTCGCCTCCATCTGACATATGATTCTGCCTTTACCGGACCCCTATGTGAGCTTAGAAGCTTAGACGAATGAACCAAGTCGTACCTGAACGGGTAAAAAAAGAAGCCAAGCCCATCGGACATGAAGCAGATGGTCCCACGCCGCCGGGAGTCCGGCTGAGTCCTGACCCCACCACCACACATGCATGTAAGCCTCTTGAAGTCTTGGCGTCCGTTTTATCCTATTTGGGTAGAATCCGACGACGATCCCACCCACGGGGACGGCCGGGGTTCAAGCTTGACATCACCGGTGTCCTCTGCTCTCACTCTCACTCTCTCTCTCTCTCCTAACATCATCATCATGGCATTAGAAGCAGCAGCAGAAGGAAACCGTCACTGCTGGGAATGTCTCGGCCGCAGCCTCGTCTGCGATTTTTCGCGTCCACACTGCCGGCGCTGTATCGGCTTGGGGATCCAATGTCCGGGGTATGACACCGGCTCCAAGCCGCGGAGGCTCAAGTGGCTTGCGACCGGTCAGGTCAAGTCGCGCCGGTATAGACGCAAGCCCGAGGTCAAGGTCGGTGCTGCCGTCATGGTGCCCCCCGAGCTTCAGACAGACTACCACGCCATGGTCGAGGCTGTCGATTATTGTAAGTCGGGACCCTTTGAATTTCCAAATCAGTCTGAATCTCCAAATTAGCATGTACATACATACATCGATGGATATACCTGATGGGGTGCTGTGCTGACTGACCTCCAGTCAACTCGTGCATATACCCGTCTCTTGTCGAGTCGCTGCAGATTGCCCCCTGGGCCGTCATCTACAAGATCACCCCCGAGATGGTGCGGCGCGGCATCGACCGGCCGGACCACCTCCGCCTGGGCGTCGTCTGCACGGCCATCAGTCACCGGTACGCCCGTGCGCGCGACGCGCTGAGCGCGCAGGACCGGCGCTTCCTCGAGAAGAAAGTGCTGCAGTATCGCGGGGGGGTCATCCGCTCGCTCAGCCAGGACGTCGCCTGTGCGCTCGAGGGGGGCCCCCGGGAGCAGAATGCCGTCCTTGCCGGCATCATGACCCTCCTGCTGGCCGATGTAAGTGCCCATCCTGTCATCCTATATCAAGTCAAAGCTAGGGCGCGCGTGTCTCACTCTTTGTCCACAAAGGCCCAGCAGGGCTTCACCACCTACCGGAGATGGCACCTCCAGGGTCTCTGGCAGCTCATCCAGGCGCGCGGGGGGATTCGCACCCTCCAAGACTCCGAGGGCATGACACCTCTTCTCCTCTGTCTAGCAGGGTAAGCACACACACACACACACACACACACACACACATCGCAGCGACTCCCCCAGTCAGTCACAAGATAGATCAAGATGAATTGATGTGTCACCAAGCACAGAGTCGTCGTCCTCGGAGACACCACATCAGCCGCGTCGCGTATATTCCTAGACGACGAGTCCCACACCCGCGACCTAGAATACATCATCGACCAGCACGGCCACAAAGACTTTGCCTTTGGCGCTCTGTCCGCAGACCTGTTCTCCGCCCTGGTGCAAATCAACCGTCTGCGTGTGCAGGCACTGGCCACAGATCTGGCCACAGATCCCGACCCGATGCGGAGTCAGAGTCAGAGGCAGCGCGAGGCAGCAGCTTTCGCCGTGCTGCGCCGCATCGCCGCCTTCTCCCCCGAGGCATGGGCCTTCTCCAAGCCCAGCTCCCACGCCGACTGGCTCCTCCTGAGCAAGACGTACCAAGCTGCCGTGACGCTGTACTGCATCTGCTCATTGCAGAGTCTGGGCGTCCTGCCGCCCGAGAGCCGGATCCTCGCGACGACCCGCCAGACGCACCGCCGGATCCTATATGCCTTGCTAGGGGGACAGATGTCGCAGCAGCAGCATCTCCGGTTCATCCCGTTTGTGTTCTGGCCGAGCATGGTGCTGGGCGTCGAAGGGGGGGCCGGCGCCGGCGCGGCGACCGGGAACGAGGAGGAGCAAATACGGGGGTTTGTGCGTGAGCAGATGGACCGCGTGAGCTTTCATATGGGCACGTCTATGCCCATCGTGGCAAAGGGGGTGCTGGAGCGGTTCTGGGCGTCCGGCAGGACGAGCTGGGACAATTGCTTTGACGGGGAGGATGGCTTCTTGACCACGTTGACTTTGGAGAGGAGCAAGGTGTAGGTTGTATATATGTGTGCGAGCTGTGAACCTGGCAACGAGGCATGTACTGTACTGCACTTGTCGTACTGTATTGTAATCAATAGTAGACATGGTAACCAGCAGAAAACATATTCATGCACAGAAATTCCAGAAGATACACGGTACATTTGTATTGATCCGCACTTTCTTACTCGACGTACTCGAGTCACTAAGCTAAACTAATCTACTCGAGATTCTTCATTCGCAACCAGTTCGGTTCAGTTTCAGTCTTGATTCCAATCACTCTGACCAAGTCCCTTACAGGAAGAAGAGACCAGCCAGGGCACCGAGACCCAGAGCCGGGAGGGCCTTGCCAGCCGCGGCAGTGGGGACCACCGGGGGCAGGCCAGGGGTGGTGGGCACGACGGGGTGCTCGGGGTAGGCGGGGGTGGGAGTCGGGGTGGGGTAGGCGGGGTACCCGGGGTGTCCAGGGGTCTGGACGGGGTAGCCGGGAGTGGGCTTGGGGCCGTGGGGCTTGTGGGCCGTCTCCTTGGGAGGCGAGGGGACGTGGCAGTTGGAGCCGGAGCAGGGGACGTCGGGCTTGCACTCGTAGTCGTCGTCGTGCTTGCCGTCGCAGATGACACGGCCGTGGCCGCAGTCAGGGCCGTCGCACGAGTCCCAGCCGCAGTTGCCGTCGCGGCAGACAACCGTCTTGTCCTCGCACTCACCCTCGTAGCAGTGCTCGTGGTAGCACTGGTCGCCGAGGCAGACGAGCTTCTCCTTCTTGGGGTTCTTGGGGTGCTTGTCACCGGAGTAGTGGCACTCGTGCTCGTCGCAGATGACCAGGCGGTTGGGGTCCTCACCCTCGGGGCACTCCTCGACGTGGCAGTCGGAGCCGACGCAGACGACGCGGTGCTTGCGCCAGACGTCCTTCTCGGGGCAGTAGTCGACGACGCAGTAGTCACCGTAGCAGATGATGATCTTGTCGTCCTTGGCAGGGGGGTAGGGGTGGAAGCCGGTGGGCTGCGGGGCGGGGCACCAGGTGGTCGTCAGGGTCTCGACGGTGGTGTGGCCGACGGGGCAGTTGGTCACGGTGGGCTTGCACGAGGTGATGGTCGAGGTGCGCGTCGTCGTCAGGGTCTTGGTCGTGGTCGGGTGGGGAGGCTGGGGCTTGGTGTGCTTGGGAGGCTTGGGGTGGGGGTGAGGGTACTCGGGGGTCGGCTTGGGCTTGGGGTACGGCGTCGGCTTGGGCGTGGGCTTGGGCCAGGGCGTAGGCTTGGGAGGCTCGGGAGTGGGCTTGGGAGGCTCCGGGGTGGGCTTGGGAGGCTTGGGGCTCGGCTTGGGAGGCTTGGGAGTCGGCTTGGGAGTCGGCTCGGGCTCCGGCTTGTAGTGCCTCTTGTAGACCGTCAGGCGGTCCGTGGCGGCGCAGTTGCGCTTCTTGAGGTCGGCCTCGCCACCGCAAGCCTCGAAGCCGTCACCGGCGCAGGGGAGCCAGCACTCGGAGTCGCCGACGATGGACGACACGTACGGGTCAATGTCCTCACCGCAGTAGCACTCGCTGTATGGTGTTAGCTCTTGTATTCATAGGCAGAGAAGTACATGTACATGGAGCACGTGTACAGTTCTTGGAGTCTTGGTGGAGTCTTACGTGATGGAGGTGGTACCAAAGTACTGTCCGTGGCAGCTGGCAGCGCAGAGCTCGAGAGTCATCTGCGGGCTGTCGAGAGCCAGCTGGAAGGTGGGGAAACCCTCAGACGACTGAACGCAGCCGTAGTACTCCCAGGGACCGATGTGGTCGGGGTGACCAGGGAAGCGGTGGGGGGCCTTGCTCTTGGAGGTGTCGGCATCACCGGGGAGGAGGCCGGCAGGGACCTGGGCCATAGCCGTGGCACCCATAAGGGCCAGGGCAGTTTCGACGCGCATCTTGACGGTTGGGTCGGGTTAATTAGTTAATAAGGGAGTAAAGTAAAAGAATGACTGATGATCAAAAAAGAAAGGCAAGAGCAACGAAATGCTCAAGGAAGAAGAGGCTGTCGCGGGGTCTGATCGAACGAGTGGAATCGAGACTGCGAGCTGGTGCGATGTCGAGTATCAGAAGAAGAAAACGAGAGTAGAGGAGAGAATTGCGCCATCTCTTTATACCTCGACGTTCTCTGTTGTCTTCCCAGTCTTCGTGTCTGTCTCTTTGCAGATGCTATGTCTCCTTGCCTGTGTCTTGGGTTTCCTCCCCGTCTGTATGTCTTGCCTTGGTGGTGTGGTGGCCAATGTTTCGATCGAAGCGAGTTCTGCTCCTGCTGCTGCTGCTGCTGCTGCTCCTCGACGAATGCATTGGAACTTGGCATCTCAAGGGCGGGATAGGGGCTGACACTGGACGAACAGAGAGAGAAGTCGAAGACTCAGCCAAGACAAGGCTGACTTGGACTTTGACTTGCCAAGCTGTGTTCCTGCATCTGTTCCTGCATCCGTTCCTGCGTCTGTGCCTGGGCGTAAAGAATGGTGGCGCGTCTCATCTTGTCCTTTCGCCTGAGTCTCCGAGTCCCTGAATGGATAGTGGCCATGGATGTCTCAGACAAACAAAAGATCGTCCACCCACGGACTACCCCATCCATCCATCCATCCATACCCATATGCATAACCGATACGCCGTATTCGCCCGCGGCCTCGCGCTGCCAAGTGTCAAAGGGCTTGAGCTGTCGACGGGCCGGGTGCCGGTTCCTGGCCTGAGTACGCGGGATTAATCTTGGACAATTCCAGTGTATCCCGTGTTGACATGAATAGTTTTGATCTGGATATGATTGAATTTGAATATGATTGAATCTAGATATGGATTGGATATCTGGGGTCAGCCAAGAGCTCGGTCAGCGAAAGACTCGGTCAGCCAAGGACTCGGGTCGGCAATCGCGGATTGGCGTGACCATGGCTATGCCGGAATCCGAATATCAGGGATAGTTGTAGATGTCCGATCTGGGAAACTTGGCTGCCATGAAGGCTTGTGGCTTGCGGCTTGCTGCTCTTGGATATCATTACTCTGTGGCTTGTCAGTGTCAATCATGGCATCGAGGGTTGGCAGTTTGTATGGGGACCATGGATGGAGACCAAGGATGGAGACCAAGGATGGAGACCTTGGAGAGCTGAAGCTCATTCTCATCAGGTGGAGCATCTGTTTTCCAGCTTATGGATGTCATTTCGCGTGTACGGCGCAGGGCACATGGTCTCCATACGCGGTCTCCATATGATCTCCATACTTGATGGCCCTGGTGGCCCATCGAGGGAGGCGAGCAAAAGGAGGCCGATGGACCGAGTGGATGAAGGAAGGAAAAAGGGAGGGTCAATGTCTTGGTTGGCGAGCAAGGCATATCCGAGGCAGGTGACCTACCCTGTAGCCATTTTTACCTTGCTGTTTAAACTCCTTCTACGGCCTGTATCTCATCATCAATACTAGCAATTGAATGAATGCAACGAGTATAGCCATCTATCTCATTCAAAATGCGTACAAGCTGTAAATGTTGACTTGATGTTTTTGAAATCCTGGCATTCAGTGGCGTTGCTGTTCCTGGTCATATTCCTCATGAAATTCACTCTGTATTCATAGTGGCCGCTTTCATGCCTTCAAGTGTATGAGTTCACCTCTATATCTATCTACACATGTATGAGTCCAGATCGCGAAAAGAACATGCTTCTGCCAGTCCGTCGTCAGACATTGACTCACAAACCTGCCGATCAACCCCTATTTTCCGGCCTTGGGGTGCTTGAAACCCTAGAATTCCTCAATTCCTCTGCTCCCCCCGCCCGCGCCCGTTTACCGATACCATCTACCGTCTGCCGCTTTTCCCCTCAACGCCTCAACGCCTCTCTACCAGTTCCAGGCCGAATGCAACTACCAACAGGACAGGTGCAGCAGGCCCAAGAACCGGCATGTCAAACCCGCATCCTCATTGCATCTGGTTTGCTTCTCAAGTCATCCAATGGGGGAGGTGCCCGCGTTGAGCCTTCCACACCTCCTTCATGAGAGCTCCCGTCGACAATTTCCTGGGGGAACCGAGCGTCGGTCGCCCTTCATTCCGATTCCGCATAGTACTGACTGTCATTACTCCTGCCCTGTTTGCTGTAATTGTTTATTATGCTGTGTAAGTACTCCGTACTCTGTACTGTTTTCCCTGTATTGCCCTCCTGTGCTTGTTGGTCAGGACTGGAGCGGAGTGTCTCGCAACACCGCGACGCGCATGTGAGACTGCGGAACTCTACTCTATGAGTAATAATACTCCTCTCTATACGAGTACTCCTGAGTCCTGCATTGGATGCCTACGAGTAGTAATACGAGTAAGCACGGAGGAAATCAAACAGACAGTTCCTTGGAGCTGTGTTGTTGTCTTTTTCTTCTGACAACGTTGCATCGCCAGTCAAGTACATGGCTCTGTATACAAAGTTCCAAGGACGGACTATCATCACCAACTGCCGTCGTCTACAGAGTAACTCTACAGAGCAACACTTTGCTGCAGCAAGGCAGACGTCATCCATCGAGTCATGCTCCGGGGTCTGCCAATCATCTCCCCTGCCCATACCCCAGTTGTACTTGTCCAGTTGCACTTGCAGTTGCCCAGTTGAACTTGCCATTCGTGATATCCAGTTCCCCGACTTTCCCCTCCTTTGTCTTCTTCCCCTCATCAACCCAGTACGAGACTCCGTACCCAGTCACCAGTGTCTAGTGCCCAGCTGTCGCTGCATCGGCAATGTTCATGGCAACTTGCAAGCCAAGCAAGTCTCCACAAATGAAATCCCACCTATTCTCCTAAACGAGCGGACCTCTCAAGTCTAGTGAGGACCCTGGATTGGCGGGCCATGGACGAATAGCAAAGTGCCGATTTCACGAGCCGGGCCATCAACGCCGCTAGAAGGCGAAGCGGGGACATATCCAACCACGAATTTTGCCTTTTTTACCCAATTCCATCCCATCGGGGGCGTTATCCGTCACTATTAACCAAGCAGTATTCACGAGTCGGGAGGCCGAAAAGGCGAAAAAAAAAACACTAGTCCCGGGTCAAGATGGGGCCCAAAGAGGGGAACGAGGCGGGAATACCTACAGCCAAGAAACTGTCTAAAGAGATAGCAATACCCTCCTTCTCTTCTACTTCTTGACCTCTCTTCTTTCTCTTGTTCTGTGTAATATACCTTCAATTGTATCTGTACTGGACCGTCTGTCAAAATGCGCCTCCCCTTCCACGCCGACCAGATCGGCTCTCTGATCCGTCCCACGGCCCTGACCGAAGCCCAGGCCGCCGCCGACGCCGGGACCATCACCGCCTCGGACCTCGAGGCCGTCCAGCGCGCCTCCATCGCTGACGTCGTCCGCGCCCAGCAGTCCCACGGCGTCCGCGCCCTGACCTCGGGCGAGTTCGACCGCAAGTACTACTTCTCCGGCTTCTTCGAGCGTCTCGGCGGCTTTCGCGAGGTCTCCCCCGTGCCATGGGACATTGCCCGGCTGGCCGCCCCGCCCATCGCCGCCCTCCGCAAGGCCGGCCAGCAGTACATGATGGCCGCCGTCTGCGAGGGCAAGATCCAGTACAACGAGAGCCCCTACCTCGCCAACTGGCGCATGCTCAAGGACAGCCTGCCCTCCCCCGACATGGTCTCCGAGGCCAAGTTCACCATGCCCCCGCCCTGCTACTTCCACCTGCGCCTCGCCACGGGAAAGTGCTACGACAAGACCGTCTACCCGGACGACGACGCCTTCTTCGCAGACCTCGCCAAGGCCTACCAGGCCGAGCTGCGCACCCTCTACGACGACGGCCTGCGTAACCTCCAGATCGATGACCCCACCTTGGCCTACTTCTGCTCCGACGACATGCTCGCTGCTCTCAGGGACGACGGCGACGACCCGGACGCCATGTTCGACGCCTACCTCAAGGCCCATAATGATGCCATTGCCAACCGTCCCGACGGTCTCCACGTCGGCCTCCACATCTGCAGGGGTAAGCACCTCTCTCTCTCTCTTCTTTACATGCTTAGCACTTGTATTATGCCTCCGGCGGCCCTGCCGGGAGCTCTCCTCGCTTCGCTCGCTCTTGTGGTGTACATATATCGTGAGTTGTATTTTTGCTAACGGTACGTTAAGGCAACTTTGCCAAATCCAAACACTTCAGCTCCGGCTCCTACGACAAAATCGCCTCCCGCTTCTTCACAACCCTCGATTACGACACCTTCTTCCTCGAGTACGACGACCCCCGCTCCGGCGGCTTCGAGCCTCTCCGCCACCTCCCCGTCGGCAAGAACGTCGTCCTCGGCGTCGTCACCACCAAGGACCCCGTCCTCGAGGACCCCGAGGCCATCAAGGCCCGCGTGCGCGAGGCTGTCGCCGTCATCGCCGAGGGCCAGGGAAGGCCCGTCTCCGAGGTCATGCACGACGTCGGCATCAGTCCCCAGTGCGGCTTCGCCAGCGTCGCCGTCGGCGCGGACGGCATGACGGAGGACAAGATGTTTGCTAAGCTCAAGCTTGTCAAGGATGTTGCCGCCGAGCTGTGGCCTGACAGGCCGTAAAGCCACGGGCTGACACTGCGCCCGAGAAACAAACAGACAAGTAAATACTAAACAACCATATACACTTTTTTCTCTCTCACATCCATTTGTCCGTTCCTTCGTTTATTTTGAATCCTTGCTCTTTTGTTGGTGATGATTGCGTATGGCTACTACTGTGTCGTGGGTCGGTGTAAGCCGGCACTCGCGACTTCGGAGCAAGCGTAAGCGCGATCGCAGCGAGGACAGCCCCCGCAAGGGCCGCCAGAGGCAAAATAACACAATAGAAGGACTGATTGTATACAGCAAGTGTGAGCGCAGCGAGAAGGGCCCCTGGCAGGGCCGCCGGAGGCATAATTCCCGTACGGTGATTTATCTACTGCTTGTATGACTATCTGCAACTGACTTCGGAGCCTGCGACAGAGTGGTGTGGCCAGTTGCCGATCTTCGGGTCTGAATGCCCCCCTCGGGAGGTAGACAAGCCCGAGGATTGGATCGGGTCAGGTACGCTGACATCTATGCTCTGCTGACTTCTATACTCTGATACTCAGTATATAACGGCTTCAATGCCGTTGAGCATATCAGTCTTGTCATTCACATTCAGTACATCTTTTTGTTTGACTTTATCTCATCTCGTTTCATATCACATCATATCATCTTACCGTCATTGAGCTTCATTCATCACTGGAGTCAGCACAGTCAGTTAGCACTACACCATGTCCCAAACAATCAACACGTCCGTCGTCGTCGTGGGCGGCAGCCTCGTCGGCCTCTCGACCGCCGTCTTCCTCGCCCATCTCAAGGTGCCCGTCGTGGTCATCGAGCGCCATAGGGGCAGCGCCCTGCACCCCCGCGCGATCGGCTACATGACCCGGACCATGGAGCTGCTTCGGTCCGTGGGTATCGAGTCGTCGAGCCTGAAGCAGATGCAGAGCAAGCTGTCTGCATCGCTGGGGGGTGGGCCTCCCCCGCGTGTGGTGGTGGAGAGTCTGGCGGGGACCTGGCACGATGAGCAGGTGTGGACGCAGCAGCAGGCGAAGAAGCCTGATGGACCTCCCAACGGCGATGCCAACGGTGGTGCCAAAGGTGGTGCCAACCATGGTGGTGGTGGTGGTGGTGGTGATCCCCCCTCCCCGGAGCATGGCATCGCCATCGCCCAAGACAAGATCGAGCCAGTGATCCGCGCGAGGGCAGCGGAGCTCGGCGCGCACCTGATGCTAGGATACAAGGCCACCTCGTGGACGCAGGACGACTCGGGTGTGCACGTGACGGCCGTGGACGCCGACGGGGTCGAGACGCTCGTCAACGCGTCGTACCTGGTGGCCTGCGACGGGGCGACGAGCCCGATCCGCGAGTCCCTGGGCATCGCGCGCCAGGGTGTCGGACGGGTGCGCCGCCTGCGCAGCGTGGTCTTCACGTGCCCGCGCATCCTGCCCTACCTGGAGAAGGGGTACCTGCAGTTCCAGATCGAGAAGCGCGCCGACGGCTTCGAGGCCTTCATGACGACGTACGGCGACGGACGATGGTTTCTGGCCTGGGAGCAGGTCGAAGGCCGCAGCTACTCGGAGGACGACATGCGGGACGCGGTGCGCACCGCCTCAGGGCTGACCGACCTGGCCGACGCGGACATAGGCATCATCACGACGGGGCAGTGGGACATCTGCGGGCTGGTGGCGGACCAGTTCCGCTCCGGGCGCATCTTCCTGGCGGGCGACGCGGCGCACGCGCTGCCGCCCAACCGCGGCGGGTACGGGGCCAACACGGGCATCGCGGACGCGCACAACCTGGCGTGGAAGCTGGCCGCCGTGGTGGGCGGGCAGTCGGGCGCCGAGCTGCTGGACACGTACGAGCCCGAGCGGGTGCCCGTCGCGCAGCTGCGGCACGACCAGCTCTTCATGCGGGACTACCGGCGCTTTATCATCGAGAGCCCGACTCAGCTGTCCTGGCCGTGGAGGGGCGAGCTGGACAACGGGGTGGAGCTCGACGACACGGCCATTGAGCTGGGGCAGGTATGCGTTTCTGCTGCGGTCAAGCCGAGTCCCGAGGAGGAGAAGGAGGGGACCGCGCCGGCCGCGAGGACCCCGCAGGAGTGGGCAGGCAGACCCGGCACCAGGGCCCCGCATGTGGTTCTCCGCCGAGGCCAGAAGGAGCTCTCGTCGCTGGACCTGTTTGGCAAGGAATGGGTGCTCGTCTCGACGGACGACTCATGGGGTCGCTATGTGCGCGGGGCGGCCGGCAAAGTCAAGATGGCGTTTGTGCACATTGGCGGCACGGGTCGCGGGGATGCGTGCGAGGTGGAGGGCGGGGAGGGGGCGTTTGAGAAGGCGTTTGGTCTCAACCAGGGCGGGTGCGTCCTCGTCAGACCGGATGGGGTCATTGCCTGGAGGTCTGTCCGGACGCTGAAGGGTCGGGGCATGAAGGAGCTGCAGGCCAACTTTGACTTTACCATGTCCAAGGTCGCTTTTGCGTGTACCTAGTTTCCATGCGTACGTACCAGTATATGGGGTACGCAGCAGATGTTTAGATGTTGGTTTCAATATACAGAGTATAGATGTTGACGTGTCGATTGATGGCGTCCCTCCCCTGGTCTTGGTAATAGGGAGCGCAGGTGAACGGTCGTGGAGATGATGCCAAGCCAGACAGGCCTACAGGCCCCCACAGCGAGCGTACTTGTAGCGAGGACAGCCCCCGGCAGGACCGCCGGAGGCCATTCGAAGAACGAACCAGGGCAGATGTCTTCTCTTCTCTTTGGTGCTGTGCCTCCGGCGGCCCTGCCGGGAGCTGTCCTCGCTTCGCTCGCTGTTTGGGTTTTGGTGGTTTGTGCTTGGTAAGTAGGTACGGAGTAGTAATCATGGGAGGTTTGCCTGGGCCTACGTCATGGCATCAGACGTCATGGTCACGAGGGCACCACGCCGCCGTCCTCGGGCTTCACTACTGGACAAGGTTGCGGGAGCGTCGGGGGCAGCAATGGAGATCCATACCTATACTTTGAATGCATCTGTACATTGTGCACTGTTTCCGACTTCAAGGTTCTCTAGTATTGACTGTATAAATAGACCGACTATGCGGATAGTTGTGGTGTTGCCGGCGGTGTGTTGTACCTGCATCTGCCACCGGATGTTATGCCCGTATGCGATATGCAGCAAAAGCCCATGACAAATGCCATCTCCCTTTCCCCTCTTCCCTCTACGAATACAGAGTACACTCTGCTACGAAGTAGTAATACTTGTCTACTGTACTGTACGTATGTCTCACGATGATTAGCCATCAAATGAGCCTTAATACGAGTCAAATAGTCGTCATCTCCCATCACAAGGCTGCTGCCTCGTTGCCTCACTCTACGCGTACCCCAGGCATCCGCTGTAGCCATCCCGTCAGTATTACTAGGGAGTCCGTAGTATAGCGGTCCCCCCACTAAACCCTTTGCGAGCCTGCCCGCTGTAAGCCGCATGCGGACCCCTAAATTGCCTCCAGGCAGGCTACCAATGCACTACAAGGCACTATAAGCTACAAGGCTATGTGCAGTGCTGTGTGCTATAATTGAATGCGCCCGGGCGGGTACTATGACCACAGAGCGCTAGAGCACCTCCCCGAGCCAAGCCCCACCACAAGATTGACGATCCCCCCGCCCCTCACCACACACGACAAGGCCGTACCGGATGGGACACCACATGACGCCCATGCCATCCATCTCACTCCTTTTAACCATCCGCCATCGATCTTGTCTTTTTACACTCCAACTGTCCCCTTTGTCTTCTTCTACGCCTAAACCACACTGCTACTCTTCTCTCGTTTACTACCCACAGTCTCTCCTCTCTTTCTGTCTGTCTGTCTGAAGCCGCTCCTCCTCCACGTCCAGACGGTACTGAGCCACGGAGCAGGCTCAACCCCATCTAGCCCACCATGTTCGACCTGTTTGCCATGCTCTTATCGTGAGTCGACGATCCCCGCCTGGCTGCCCCCCACCAAGCGCCGTTTGCTTGTCAGCTGTCCCACACGTCACAGCGCAGCTTTTGCTTTTCCCAAACCTACTAGGCCAAGAGACGCTGCTTAAGAGACACTGGCTAACTGGCACTGGCCCACAGCTCCATCACCTCGTTCCTCTTCCCCATCTTTGCCTCGTACAAGGCCCTCAAGACGTCGGATCCAGCCCAACTGACCCCATGGCTCATGTACTGGGTTGTGTTTAGCTGCTGCATGCTGGCTGAGTCGTGGGTGTCGTTTATTCTCATGTGGTAGGTCTACTGTACTCTTTGTCTTCTTGTGATAGAGACGCATCACTGACATACTATGTGTGTGTGTGTGTAGGATCCCCTTCTACGGCTACATCCGCCTCGCCTTCCTCCTATACCTGATCCTGCCCCAGACCCAGGGCGCCCGCTTCATCTACCAGGAGCACATCCACCCCTTCCTGCGCGAGAACGAGACCGCCATCGACGACCTGATCGCCACCTCGCACGACCGCCTCAAGGCCGCCGGCCTGGTCTACATCCGCCAGGCCATCGACTTCATCCGCACCACACTCCTGGGCCAGCCCCCCGCCGACCACCCGCCCACCCCGCCCCCGGCCCAGGGCTACACCCAGACCCTCCTCGCGCGCTTCAGCGTCCCCGCCGCCGCCCCGGGCGCCTCGGACGTGTACAACCTCCTTGCGGGTGCCGTCGGCGCCGCCACCAACAGCTACCGCGGCGCGCCCGGTGGCAGCACCAGCACCAGCAACGTCATCCCCTCGGACCTGCAGTCCTCGGGCGCAAAGATGGACTTCATCACCTCCCAGCGCGAGCGGCTGACCTCGCTCCTCTCGGTGCTCGACAGCGAGGCGCAGAAGATCCAGCAGCAGACGGGCGAAGATGCCACCTCTGCTTCGGCCGCCACCCTCTCCGCCCCCGCCGACGACAACGAGCCCACCCAGCGACCCCCCAGCGGTCTGAGCGCCTGGAGCGGGATCAGCAGAAACAGGAGCGAGGCCGACTTTGAGAACATCGAGGCTGACAGCGGTACTGAGGAGGAGATGATTGCCCGCAGGCGCAGGGTCGGTCCGGACGGAAGCCCCAACGGCGGGTGGATGGCGTGGAACTGGGGTGCCAGCTCTGGTGTCGAGAAGCACTAGGACACCCCCATCATACCACTCGTCCCACCCTTTGATACTGGCAGGAGTTTGGCGCTTCCACTTAGATTCTTCTTTTTTGTGACTCTTATCTTATTCGGTATACCTGGCTTTGCTTTCAATGACAATCTCGCGGACATTGTGTCCTAGCATACATGCTTGTGTCGTCATTTGCCTCCGGCGGCCCTGCCGGGGGCTGTCCTCGCTTCGCTCGCTCGTGCGGAAATGTGTGGTGCTTTGATGTATGCAATTACTAGTAATAGTGTATATATGTGTATCCCCCAGCTCTCTATCGTACAGACGTATGGTTACATTGGTACAAGAGTCCCCCATGCCCTATCATGGACGGATGCCTTGTTTGGTATGGTATGTGTACATGTGTGTGTGTGCGTGCGTGTGTGTGCTTTTGTAGTCCTATGAGAGCTTCCACGGATACACAGGCTGCACATTGCCGGCCTTGAACCACATGATGCGCTTCTTCTTGGTGGTCGCGTGCTCGACCCACACCTCGGTCATCTTGGACTTGAACTTGCGGACGAACTCGGGGTCCCAGAGCTCGGAGGCGATGCCGAGGTCCTTGCAGCAGCGCATCAGGGCGTTGGATTTGCATCCCTCGATGGAGGAGGGGAGCTGTTCGGGGGAGAAGTAGGAGTTTTCGCCGAGGGCCTGGGAGACGAAGCTACAGGGGAGAAGTCAGTATGGTGTTTGCATGTTTGGCACACTGCATGTATGTCGGGGAGAGTGGGAAAGAGTTGGAACGTACCGGCCATTCACAATCAGGGCATACTCCCTGGTGACAATCGACGTCTGGACCTGGGGCTCCCCCCTAGGAATCAGACCCCAGCCCATGGGCCCAAACGCCTCGTTCAGCCTGCGCCGGTACTTGATCTCGGGGAGGTAGATGACGCCGTCGGGCTTGACCTCGATATCCTTGTCGTTCAGCGGGCGCATCAGCACGGCGTACTGCTCGCGTGTGACGGGCTTGATGGAGATGCCGTGGAAGCTCGTCATCCAGGGCACATCGGCGCCGCTGGCCGTCTCACCGTCGCCCTCGACCGGCGTCGCCTCGGTCCATCGGTCGGGATGGGCGCCGTAGACTGGCGGGGCAGCGGCGGCAGCGGCAGCGGCAGGTGTTGTCGATTTGGTTGCTTGGGCGGCAGAGGTGCTGATGCCCTTGGCGGCGGTGGACTTGTTGTATTTACTGCTGGAGTATGCGGCGGCCTTTTTGGGTGCGGCAGCTGGCTTGGGAGCTGCTGCAGCAGCAGCAGGAGCAGCAGCAGGAGCAGCTTCGGCGCTGGCGCTGGCGTACGTGCGCCATGACCGGCTGATGGCGCGGGATTGCCGGGGCGCCGCGTGGATGGCTCGGCGGAGGGGGAACATGGCTGAGCAGCTGATGGGCGGTTTATGAGGTGGTGATGGTTGATGAAGGAGGAGAGGTAGAGGTTGAGATTTATCAGGGGCCTTGGTTGAGATTAGGGGCCTTGGTTGGGATTTTTTTTGGCCGTGCCGTCCACATATGGTTAAGGATACGGGACGGTGGTTCCAGGTCCAGGTCGTGTGTGTCCCGCGCGGTTGGGTCCCCTGCGGGCGCTGTGGACCACTATGTATTATGCAGCTGGGACGCACCTCGACTGGCAAGGGCTGACAAGGACTGGCCAGGGATTGATGAGGGTTGAGGATTGAAAAGGGAAGGAAAGTGAATCAAGATTCGTCTATTATTACAAGATGGACATTTCTTACTAGGTACATAGGTTTACATTGTGTTATACAGATGGCTGCAGCTGCGCCCTCGGTGAGTCTATGCGTCCTTGCTCTCGGTGCGCGCGTCGTTGCCATGTCTCTTCCAGCACTGCTTGAACTGCTCCATCTGCTCACGGTCAGCGTCAGCAGCACGGCATTGGATAGAGGGGTTCTGAGGATAGATAAAGGAACGAGATTCAGTAGGGATTCATGGGGTTATGGGAGTCCTACCTCGGCCGTGCAGGCTCTCCAGTCCTTCTTCTCAAAGTAGCAGTCTGTCATCTTGGAGTTTTCCTCTGTGCGCGCAGCGTGAGCTTCTTCATCCAAGAGGTGTCAAGGTACATGCATTCGCTATCAATCTCTGCCTTGTGTCTTACCTGCACATCCGGTACTGAAGATCCGCTTGTCCCTACGAGTTGCCGTTGTCAGTCTTTGGGTTCTCCCGTGGCGGTGGCGTGAGAAAGGCCGTTGTCCATCCGGGAGAGACTCAGGACTCACCAGTCATCCGGCTCGTCGTCGTCTTCAGCCTGGTTCTGGGCCTGGACATTGGCCTTGTCGTCCTTGGACGGCTCCTCCTGGACCTTTTGGTCGATTTGAGACTCTTGCGATCCCATTGTGCTGGTTTTCCGTGTCTGGTTGTCGTGGGGAAGGTGAGATGGGAGAATGGCAGTAGTTTGGCTGTCTAAAAACAAGGCAGCTTCAATGTAACAGTCATACCTTACTTACTACTACTACTACTACTACTACTTACTATGTGATGAGCGGCTTTTGGGCAAGACACTTACTACCCCTTCACTCACACCACTTTCCACCATGGCCACGCGCAAATTAAATGTGCTCGTGTACACGGGTAATTGATCATCTATTCTCTCGTCTTCTTTTTAAGTCTGTCAAGTGTTGTGCTGACCGTCTATAGGCTCCGGTACAACCTCCGAGTCTGTGCGCCACTGCATCCTCTCCCTCCGCCAGCTCCTCACCCCCAGCTACGCCATCATCCCCGTCACCGAGGCCGTCCTGCTCAAGGAGCCCTGGGCCCAGACCTGCGCCCTGCTGGTCATCCCCGGCGGTGCTGACCTGGGTTACAGCCGCGTCCTCAACGGCGACGGCAACCGCCTCATCAAGGACTACGTCCGCCGCGGGGGCGCCTACCTCGGCCTCTGCGCGGGGGGGTACTATGGCAGCAAGCGGTGCGAGTTCGCTGTAGGCGACCGTTCCCTTGAGGTCATTGGAAGTCGCGAGCTGGCCTTTTACCCGGGAACCTGTCGCGGTCCCGCCTACTCGGGCTTCGACTACTACTCTGAGAAGGGGGCCAAGGCCGTCAAGCTCAAGGTGGCAGGTGGTGGCAGCAATGGACTCCCCGAGGAGGCCACGTCCTACTTCAATGGGGGTGGCATCTTTGTCGATGCTAAGAGCTTCTCGCCCAATAAAGTCGAGGTGCTGGCCACCTTTTCTGACGAGGTCGAGGTCGAGGGCGGGGATGCCGCCGTGGTGCTCTGCCACTTTGGCAACGGCAAGGTTATCCTCACGGGGCCTCATCCAGAGTATGACTCCCTGATAAATTGAAGTTCATGGAGATTCGTGGGATGCAGTATAGTACGGCTAGACTGACTTTCCCCCCAGATTCGCCGCCGCTCAACTGAGCCCAAAGCCCGATGTCCCGCACTACAGCGACCTGATAGCGGAGCTCGCTGCCGCCGACGAGTCGCGCCTCGCCCTGCTCAAGCACATGCTGTCCAAGCTCGGCCTCGAGCCCAGCCAGACGGCCCAGGCGCTGCCCTCCCTGACAGCCATGCACCTGACCTCGAGCGACCCCGCCAGCGTGTCCGACATGCTCCTGTCGTGGGACTCCATCGCCGAAAGGGATGGTGACAGCAACAAGGATGACGAGCAGCTCATCAGGGGCGAGGTGGA
Source organism: Geosmithia putterillii (assembly GCA_900188575.1). NCBI lineage: Eukaryota > Fungi > Ascomycota > Sordariomycetes > Hypocreales > Bionectriaceae > Geosmithia > Geosmithia putterillii. The sequence goes on from FYEU01000317.1 coordinate 1,209,311, forward strand.
CACATTCCGCATCCAGAGCGATGCGGACGGCGTTGTGGGCGGCAGCATGGACGGGCTGCGCGCCTCGCTGCCTCCCGTTGCGGAGGCGGTGCTGGACAGCACCGGCGTCGTCGACTACGGCCTCGTGGTCAAGAGGATTGTCGCGCACGAGAAGGGCCTGCCATCGACGGACGAGACACCCCTTTTCAACCATAAGCTGTACTACTCGAACCTGGAGCGGTACCAGGCCCGCGAGCCGGGCGTGTCCACCTGGGGGAACGTCCTCCTCTACGGCGACACGGTGACGAGCACCAATACGTTGCTAATCACGTAAGCTTTCTCTTCCGTTTTCTTCATTTTTCTCAGTTTTCTTTCGAGTATATCCTAACACTCTCTCAGAAACCCCAAACTCCTGAGCACCCTCCCCACGGGAGTCACACTGGCCGCCTCGACGCAGGTGTCCGGCCGCGGCCGCGGCACAAACGTGTGGATCGCCCCGCCGGGAGCCCTCATTTTCTCGACGGTCATCAACCACCCGGCCAACATGGCGCTGAAGCGGCCCATTGTCTTTCTGCAGTACATCACGGCCATTGCCATCGTGGAGAGCATCCAGTCGTACGCCGAAGGTAGCAACGGCGGCGACAGCGCCGTGTACGAGAAGCTACCCGTCAAGGTCAAGTGGCCCAACGACGTGTACGCGCTCAACCCAGACGACCCGTCGTCGGGCCAGTACGTCAAGATCGGCGGCATCCTGTCGCAGTGCATCTACACCGATGGGGCCTACAAGGTGGTCCTGGGCGTGGGCGTCAACGCGGCCAACCCGCGGCCCACGGTGTCGCTGACCGACCTCCTCCCACCCGACGTGGCCGCCGCCTTCCGCCTCGAGACCCTGCTGGCCCGCATTCTCACCCGTCTCGAGACCATCCACGCCCAGTTCATCCGCGAGGGCTTCTCGGTCAACCTCGAGAACAGGTACTACCGCCACTGGCTGCACGCGGACCAGCTCGTCACACTCGAGGCCGAGGGCGGCGTGCGGGCCCGGGTGCGGGGCATCACGCGCGACTGGGGGATGCTGCGCGTCGAGGAGACGGACAGTCATGGGAGGGGGATAGGCAAGCTGTGGACCCTGCAGAGCGATGAGAATAGCTTTGACTATTGGAAGGGGTTGGTGAGGAGGAAGACTTAGTAAATGCACGGCAAGGGGGAGGGGAGCAAGGAGTACAAGGCATATTGAAACAAATGGCATAAATGGTCCCGAATACTGGATATTGACAAAGGTGTCGGAAGAGAGAAGAAAAAAATAGATGGTTACAAGTACATTGTGTATATAGTGTATAGCAAGAGAGAGGGCCAAGAGTCCCTCCCCTTTTCTGGATGATTTTCTTTGTCTTGTCTAGCCAACCCCGTGCTCCCGTCCACATACAGGGAAGATGTAATAACGCCGTGCCATGCCAAAGTCGAGTGAAGATGTACAAAGTAATACAGGAGGGCGCGAATGTATGAGCCCTTTTGTTTTTTGGGGGGTTTTTTTCCAATTTCCTTCCGTCCGGTTGATTTCCATGGCATAATTAGTCCCTCTTGCCTTGTTCAAGAAGGTTGTATCGTAGCCATGGATGCGCGTATTCTTTCGTTTTCGTTGCCGGACTGGACTGTCCGATTCAGAAGAGAAAGCGGAGCCGAGTCAAGGTGAGAGGGTCAGAGGCCTACCGGTCCTTGTAGACCTTTGGCTTGAACCCGTCCTTGATCTCGGCCTCCTGCTCGAGCTTCTCGCGTATGGGGCCGAGCTCGCGCTCGAAGCGCTCCCTGGCGCGGTAGATCTTGCTCTGGAGGTAGAAGCTGCCGCCCTTCTCGGGGTTGTTGGCGTCGAACAGGCGCTTGTACCGCTCGAGGACCTCCTCGACGTTGGCCTGGCCGCCGGAGGGGGGCTTGACGTTGAGGATGCGGCAGGCCTCGTCGAGGGTCATTCCCGCGCCGAGGGACGCGCCGCCGACGCCGCCGCCCGACCCGTTGCCGGCCTTGGCCTGGGCGCGCTGGTACGCCGTCGCGGCCTGGGCCTGCTTGTACGCCGCGGCGAAGGAGCGGCCGAGGATGCGACTGCCTGTCAGGAAGGCTGTGAAGACGAATTTGTGCGCCTGTCGATACCATCAAGTCAGCTTTCCACTCTCACTCGCAGCTTCGGGTCTGCGGACCCAGGGGGGGTGTGGTGTGCGTTAGTAGCCAACGTACCATTTTGATGAGAGAGAAAAGACCGGGAAGAATAATACAGAGAGAGAGAGAATGCCACACAGAAAGCTGGCTGTGCGCGCGATTGGGAGGGGGGGAGGGACAAGGACAAGGAAACCTTGGATTGGGATGGTCGTGGATTTTTCCAAGAGCAACGATTTTCGCGTGGTTGACAACTTTCCACCCCCCGAGGCCGGCAAAGGGGAGGTGTGGGTTTTGCCGGAATTCTGCCGCCTTCCATTGTGCACCTTGCTACCTTGCGCCTCTTGCGCTTTCCTCACCGAGCGTCACCGAGGTGCATCTTTGCTGTCATTGGCTCGCCCCTCTTTGAACTTGAGCTTTCATCGCCAACACACCATCTTCAACGTATTCCGCTTTTGGTGAGCTTATATGAACTGAGCTTCTTACGAATAAGGCTCGTTCTGTTTTTTTGTGGTTCTTGTTGTTTTCCTGTACTGCGTTGGTGTCAAACCACGTCTACCCCAATTCCAACACCCTGAATTTGGTGAGGGGCAGGCAACACAGTCTGAATATAATGGAAGTGGCCTAAACATCTATTTACATACACTTGTTTCAAAAACGCATAGAACAAAAAAAAGTTTCACAATGACGGCAGAGGATATAGAAGCTCTCCTCCAGCGTGAAGGCAGCGGCCTCACCCCCGACGAGTACGACGAGGCACCAGAGCCCGAGACCACCAGGCAGCACCGGGTAGACGTCCTGGCAGATGTGGTCGCGGAATGCCGACAGCTGTGGTCCTCCAAGTCCTCGGATCTCGACGTCGTGGCGCAGAAGCTGGCCGATGGGAGCCGCGATGGTAAGTGCCATACTGCAATCCTCCATTCATCTCGGAACTAACACGTTGAAAAAACTCAGTCGCATGGCGTGTGCCGTATGGCGAGTCTGGCATCCTGGCATTGTTCCTCGAGATCGTCCAGTCCCAGTCGCTGAGCACGATTCTCCAGCTTCACACCCTCCGCCTGATTGGCAACTCGTGCGCCGACACGGACGAGAACCGCGCCCGGGTGGTCGCCGGGGGCTACCTCGTGGACATCATCCGGCGTGTGCAGGACGAGACGCTCATTCCCCTGACCATCCCGGTTCTCTACAATGTCCTCGTCGACTACGGTTGGTCCATCCTCTTCCCTGGCTGCGTCACCTTTCCTTGTGCTGACATCCGCCCGTCGCCCAGAACCCGCCCAGATAGCAGCCTCGCAGGCGAATCTGAGCAAGAGCCTCACAGGGCTGCTCGCCTCGCCAAGCATCACGGCAGACTACGCCCCCTTCATCAACTACATCTGCAAGCTCTTCGGCCTGCTCGTCACGCAGGAGGGCGAGGCCGACCGGGCTGATCCCGAGACGGTCAGGAACCTCCTGCGGCTGAGCCAGCAGCCCGAGGTCCGCGAGGACTCGGCAGACTTCATCTCGCTGGCCGCCGCCGCGTCGGCCTATCTGGCCAGCGAGGCGTTCCAGAAGCGCATCATCGAGGACGACGAAGGCTCCCAGCTGCCCCTGCTGCTCGACACGGTGCACCACGCACACACGGCGCTCGAGGCCGACGAGCCCGAGGAGCGAGAGTCCATCAATGTCCTGCAGGCCTCGCTGCACAAGATCCTGTCCGACGTGACGGCTCTCGACGAGTTCGGCACGCACCACGCGCTCGGCACGCCCGTGACCGACACGCTCCTCGCCTGGCTCCGTGGCGCCAACACGTCGCTCCGGTCGGCGGCCTGCCTCGCCCTCGGCAACCTCTGCCGCTCCGACGAGACGTCCAAGGCCCTGGTCGCCGCCCCGAACGAGGCCCACGTCCCGCTCGTCAAGTTCCTGTCCGACCCGGCCGTCACCGACGCCCAAGCCCTCCACGCGGCCATGTCGTTCCTCAAGAACCTCGCCATCCCGGCGGCCAACAAGGAGGCCCTCGGCCCGCTCCTCGCCGAGGGCTGCGTGCCGAGGATATACGCCCTCGACACACAGCCGCAGGTGCAGTTCACGGCGGCGTCGCTGACCCGTCTCCTGCTGGTTAACTGCCCGTCCAATGTGCAGCGGGTGTGCAAGCGCCTCGACGGCGACGGCGACAATAGCACCATCGTCGCCTCCCTGTGCGCCCTCTTCTCCCGCTCGGACGCCGAGCCCACCAAGATGGAGTCTGCCCGTGCCGTGGCCACACTGTGCCGCGTCCTGCACTCTAACCCCGTTGGATCCATCTTGCCAGACTGGACTCCCGAGGAGGACAAGACGAACGAGCAAGGGGGCGACGACGACAGCAAGCGCCGTGCTCGTTTCTACGCGGCACACGACAACCTCTCCACCCCGCTGTCCTTCCTGGTCACGCAGAAGAAGTGGCCCTCCCTCCGCTCGGAACCATGGTTCGTCCTGGCCCTCATGAGCCGCTCCAGGGACGGCAGCACCCTCGTCAACAAGGTCATCTCCGACCATGAGAGTGTCACGGGCGTGCTGGTCGAGGCCATCACTGGACGGCCGGCCTCGGAGGCGGTGCCGGTCACACAGGGGGAGGAGCAGCAGCAACAGCAGGCTATTGAACCGGCATCGGTGACGGTGGCGGGTCCCAACGTTCCCCAGCTGGAGTTGGAGCCGCAGCAGATCAACACGACGCAAAAGGCTGGACTGGCCCGCGTGGATCGCGAGAATGCCATCGTCATGCTGCAGGAGATTCTGCGTCACTGGAGTGGCGAGATGCCTGCTCAGAGGGTGGGCATGTGGCAGGGTCTGATACAGGAGGGGACGCAGGCGATTGTCAAGGACAGGGAGGGCAAGTAGACAGCGTTAGCAGCAAGGTGAGGCACGGTATTAGTAGCATGAATGCATATCATATGTTTAGACACATCACTCCCAAGGCACGCACACAGGCAGTGACATGACATGAACTCTTGGGTATCGGATAGCACGAGGGAGAGATTAAGGGCAGTCACATCGGGGCAATGCAGAGGAACCATGTCTTTCAAGAACACCGGATGAATAAACCCTTTTTTTCAATTGTGTGGTAAAGTCGTCGCAAACAAAAAAAGAGAAGCCCGTTCCATGGCCCCGTCAAGTCGGACGAAGCAGAAAAACCTGTGAATCCAGCTCCGTAATTCTCCCGTCTCCCGAAAATTTTTGTTTCCTTTTTTTGTTTCTTCTTCATTTGTCTCATCCACTACACGCTTCGTCACCCCAGCGTCATCACGACCGAGCCCTAGCAGCAACCTCCATTGTGTTGATGGTGGTAGCCGTCTATTTCTTCTGGTCGGCCTCGGCGGCGTCGCGGGCGCGCTTCTCGCGGGCACCCTGCGAGCGCTTGATGGCGCGGGCGTAGCGGAGCTTGGCGTAGGCGCCGCCCTCGACGGGGGCGGGCAGGTCGGCCTTGGAGATCTCCTTGAAGCCGGGGACCTCGTTGGTGACGGGGAGGGCGTCGTTGATGTAGGTGGCGCGCTCGACCTCGCGGGGGTTGGTCTTGGTGTCGCCCTTCTTGGGGGCGTTGGAGCGGCGGGGGAAGACGATGAGGCGCTCCTTGTAGGCCTTGAGGCGCTCGACGTTGGCGGCCAGCGACTCCTCGCTGACGTTCTGGCGGCGGTGGTCGACAGAGATACCGACGGTGGGGGCAAACTTGGTGGGGATGCCAGCCTCCTGTTTAGATTGTCAGAAAATGGTCCTCTTCTCTTATGATTTTCTCTCCTTCTGCTCTGTGATATGCCCCTCATGAGAAGCAAGAGCGGACTCTGCAAGTGCAACGAACCTTCAGCTCAGCGACGGTGAAACCGCGGCCCTGGCGGACACGGCGGTTGTAGCGGAGAGTAGGGCATCGCACGACGGGGCGGAGCTTGTCGAGGGGACGGGGGGCGATGGCAGCAGCCTTGGCCTGACGGGCGGAACGTCTCGAGGCCTTCTTTCCGGGCTATTGCAGAAGAAGAGATCATGTCAGTCTTCCAGTCCATTGTCGTTGCGGGGTGAAGTTTTTTCTCTTCTTCTCCCCCGCGAGAGAGGGGTGACGGGATGATATTTACCTGGTCGAAGTGGCAGCGGACCCTACGCTGCCAGTCCTTGCGGAAATCTGTTGTCAAGACAAGTCAGTATATTCCGTTCCGCACATTACAATCCCCCAGATCCTCCCCGATGTTCCCCTTCCTATTCTCCCCATCTCGTCGTTGGTTTGCCTTGGAGAGTCGGAGATGAGGAAAGGGAGGCGGCCGGGGGGTCCTGATATCCGGTGGTGGGTTGCTGCTCACGGGTCTTGACGATCTTCTGGTTGTGGGCGATGGCCTGGAAACAGCAGGGTCAGTAAAAAGTCGTCGTCGTCTTCTCGAGGAGAATAACATTCTCGTCCTCGTAGCAGGGTGCCTCCAACGTACCATTTTGACTGTTTGCGATCAAGCCTGCTCCCAGTTTGGCGGTTAGTCGGGTCGGTCGTGAAGGCGTGGAAATTTCGGAACTGGAGATGCTTCGAACAAGTTCACCAAAGGGTTTTCGTGCCCTACGAGAGTGGTGGTTGGTGGGTGGTGTGTGGTCTTGGGGCGTGTCGGTACGTACCGTTTTTCTGCTGTGTGTGTGGTGGGGGGGGGCTTCGGGGAAGGCGAGCAAAGAGTTTGTGCGGGCTTAAAATGTGTGCGGGTCACGTGGATTCAGGCATGGCGATAATTTTGTTCCGTCTTTTGTGGCATTTGGTTAGTCATGCCCGTACTGGTTTTTTTTTTTCTCTCTTAGCGGCGGGCAGTCCGTCACTACTACGGGCAGGTCTACGGAGTACCTGTACGCCGTACTATTAGTGGGGCCAGTAATTGGATGGTCATCATTCTGGCGGTGGCAGGTGCAGTGGTGGCCTTGCGACTGCCTTGCGGCCTTGTTTGCTTGTCTTGCTGCCTTACTGCCTTGGTCAGGTCCCATGGGGCCCGTGCGCACCTTCCCAGGGGACCAGGAATTTGGCCTATAAAAATAACTGCTGGCTCCCGCCTTTTTACCTTTTCCTTCCTTTCTTTCTTCATACTTACCTTGTTCCGAATTCCCTGGCTCAATATTCGGGGAATTCAGTGTGGATGGCCTGCATTGCACAGCGCGGAGTCGATCCGCACTTCATTGTCCTTCGGGGCCATGGGGGGCGTAATTTTTGATTTCCAACTTTTGTTTTCATTGTGGACGTTGCTTTACGCAACGGCATGAGGAAGACGTGAGAAGCTTGGGTGTGATGGACCTCTGGTCCTATATGCTGTACGTGATGTCTTCTAGATCAGATGAGGAAGTCACTCGTAGCAGTTTTACTCTCGGGGTGGTGCTCATCCATACTTTATACTAGCACCTTCGCTGTCCATCCTGAGTAGCTGTGCTCAATCTTGACCTGACGCGTGATGCTTCACGTACTATGTACGGCAATCTCAAAGACGCGATGTGCAACGCAGCAGTCATCACCAGTCTCAAGCCATCAGCATCAAACGGCAAACGCCCACATCCATCCCATCCAATGCCTGCCTGTCATCCCCGTACCGCGGCCATTGTCGGGACGCGTCGTGACTCCGTACCCCGTACTCGTACGAGTAGCTTCCTTTGCTCCCCTGACCCGAGATGACCAACAGCCATCCCTCCAACAATCCCATCACCAGTACGCCGTAGAGAAGCACCCGACCAAGCTATTCGAGTAAATCATTACCCGCAATTCAGTAAACTCACCTTCCCGTCGTCTGCACCCTCGCCACTCTAGCCTCCGATCCAAGAATCCTGCCCCCCCAGGTCCCAATCATCAAGATTCAATCAAGCTCGCCTCGCGCCTCCACGGGGGTTCCCACATCCGAATTTCCCCCGTGACCAATCAGACAATCCAGATTCCCAGCAGCCCCTACTCCGTACTACTCCCCCCAAGCGAAAAATCTCCAAAGGGAACACTCACTACTAGTGATCGTCTCACTCAACCTCTCTCTCTTCTCCTTGCTGTCCGCCATCATCATCGTCCCCGCCATTTCTGCCCTTCTATCTCTCAGATTTGAAGTACAGATCATTCGGCAAGATGGCCTCCCGCATCGGCGCCCGGACCGTCAAGGACGCCACCCGCTTCACCTCGACGGTTCCCCACGCCACATCCAAGACCGCGACGAGCAGCAGCCCGGCCGCCGCCACCGCGAGGGCAGCGACCCCGAGTCCCCGAGTCCCCGGCGAGACCCCCGAGCAGCGCGTCCGCCGGTTACGCCATGCCCACCTCCTCGCCCAGCAGGCCCAGATCAGCCGGGTGGACCGGTTGCTCGACTATTCGCGCAGGTTCTTTGACGCGGCGCACAAGTTTACCATTGGGGGTGTGATTCTGTTTACGGGTATGTTCCATCCTCTGGATTGGCATTGACAGGGGGAGAGAGCGACCAAAACTGACCAGAATCCTGTAGCCGTCGCCGGTGTCGTGAGCGTCTACTCGGTATGGGACATGCTGCAGTACAACCGGGCCCGCCGGGCCGAGTGGATCGAGGCCCAGAAGCGTCTCGAGGCCGACGAGCTGGCCACCGCCCGCCTGGCCTACCTCAAGGGCCTCGCGACCGAGGAGCAGATCCTGCTCGTCGAGGAGGCCAACTTCCAGGCTGAGAAGAGGGGCGAGAGGCTGCCGTCCCTGCTCGCGCCCCCCGAGCACCGCACCCACTTCGAGGAGCGTGTCGCCCCCGCCCTCAACGTCAACACCCACACCACCACCAGTGGCGGCAAGTCGACTCCCGTTGCGGCTGCCGCTGCTGTGGCTCCCGCCGCCGAGAAGCCCGCCGAGCAGTCCAAGGGATGGTTCGGATCTCTGTTTGGAAGCAGCAGCAAGGACAGCAAGGACACCAGCGCCGCTTCAACAATTGGCGACTCGGCCAAGGCTGCTTGGGAGCAGGAGAAGGATAACCAGCGTCGTGGGGGCAGCCTTGACCAGATTGGTCTCCAGCCGCAGCAGCAGCAGCAGGAGCCGGCAAAGAAGAGCAAGGGGTGGTGGCCCTGGTAGTAAAAACGAGTGCTCATGCTTGTGCTCGTGCTCTTGCCCACAGAGATGCACACGCGGCAACTCGTTTTTTGTATATCCCTGTTTCTTTTCCCCTTTGCTCTTCTTCCCCTTCCTCTTTTTATTTTGTCCTCTCACACACACAAACATTGTATCATATCTCTGTAGAACAGCTAGTGCATTAGAAGGCGCCGGGGAACTGGGACTTGTTGTATCATGGGGTGTATCCCTCCTCTATAATGTCGAGCCATGCGTTGTCGTTACTTTGACTCTCGTGATCTTATCTGCTTCTGTCTGCTTCTATGTCTGCATGTCAATGTCACAAGTGCAAGTCTGCTTCCCGAAAGTGGTAAAATATAATGAGTGAAAATCAACGCTATGATTGTGGTATCTATCAATGCTGTATCCTGCTGTGGCACACGCGGCCTACGCTGTCCTTGGTTCCCGTGTTTTTGTCGCTTTGACGCTTTTGCCCACGGGGGCTTTTGGTCTGTACCCAGATGAAACCCGGGACAGACAGTCGTGATATAAAAATAGCAAACTGCATGTAAAAAACAAACTTTCAAAAAAAGAGAGACGCAGTCAACCAAAGAAAAAAAAAAGGAGTGCAGTGCAGTGCAAACAGGCAACCAAAAATGAAGAGAGAAAAAAGAGATGTGCGCCATGTGCGTGTAGTGCATTATAGAATGAATGTTGGCCCCAGAGTATGCTGTTTTGTTGTTGTTGGGTCTGTAAGCTGTTCGCTGTAGTTGTTGCTGATGGCTGTTGAAGATGTTCGCTGTTGCTGATGGCTTCTTAAGCTGTTGGTGGTTGTTGTTGGGGTTTTAAGCCGAAAGGAGAGGAGGCAGATGGTGTTTGCTCATGACGGCATCAATGCCGCTGGAATCTGCGAGTGTGTATGTCTGTAGAGAGTCTGTCGTCGACTCGGACAGGGACTCAGTCTCGCCACATGCAGTACTGGTCGTGCTGGACGTGTTGGCCATAGTGGCCATGCTCTGCGATGCGTGCCGTGCCGACCGTCTCTCGGACCAGTCAAGCGGTCGGACGTGGTCGTTCCATATGGCAGGATGTGAGTGCGGCTCAACGATGCGGGACTGCCCGCTCTACGAGATGACAATGTGGTTAAAGTGCCCGGGCACCTTGAGACGGCACTTTTCGCAGTCGGCGCGGTATCCGACGCTGAAGCTCTTCTTCATGCCGGGCTGCCAAGTCCAGGTGTTGATAGTGTGCTTGCTGCGCATGTGGCCCCTGCGCTCGGGTGAAGGTCCGGCTGAGTCGCTTCCCGCATCACCGTCGTGGCTGTGGTGTCCGCACGAGGACGAGGCCCGGGCGCCGTCCATGTCCATGTTGGCGTTTGGGTGCTCCATGGCGTGGATGGAGGGTGGGCGCTGGTCAGCGCTACCGTTGATGCTGCCGTTGACACTGCCGCTGCCTCCACCGTAGCCGCCGTCGGAAAAGGACGACGACATGGCGTCATCGCACTCGGATATGGGCGAGGGGAGACGGCGGTTGTTCTGCATGGCCTGCCAGTCGCCGTCGCCGGGCACGGCCATGGTCCGCGGGACCGAGTAGTGGTCTGCCCCGCTGCCGGCCATGGAGGAGGGGTCAGGCTGCAGACCGTTGCCGGCCCATTCGTTCTGCTGGCCGCGCACCTGGGCGGCGAAGCTGGGCTGGATGGGGGTCGGCATGCGGCATGACGGGTCGACCTGGGGCTCTAGGTGTGTCGGGCGGGGGTACAGCCCGTTGCCGTTGCCGCCGCCGCCGCCGCCGTCCATGTCCATGTCGGTGTCATTGTGCTGATGCTGTGATGACGGCTGCTCGAGATGTGAGTGGCGGAACTGGCCAGGCGAGGCGTTGAGGGGGGCGATGTGGACGGAGGGCAGGCCCTGGGCGTGGGACCGGGGTGATGTCCTCACGGGGAGGCTGTGGAGGCGTTTCTGCTCGAGTCAGTACTCTGCAATCAATCGTCGGGCAATACTGGACAATGGCCCATCTATGAGGAAGATGGCTTGTGTAAACTCACGTTGCGATGCTCGGAAAAGCTAAAGTGGCTAGCAGAGGCAGGGTTTCCCAGATCCTGCTCGTCGTCTCGGCCCCGCTTCTTGGGCAAGTCCGGTGCTGTGACGTCCATGTAGTGCTGCGTCTCGAACATGGGTGTGGTGGTGGTGTGTGTGGCTGTCTCTGGCGCCGCGTAGAGAGTGAGAGAGTGAGATGAAGAGGGTGTATTATCTGTCGCAGCGATGGGAGCGGTGGATGGATGGGTGGATGGGTTGGGTGGGTGTGATTGTGATTGTGATACGACTCGAGTATGGTGGTCGGAGGAGGAGGGCTGGGCTGGCTGGCTGGCTGGGCTGAGCTGAGCCGGGCTGGTTATCCAGGCAGGCAGGGCCAGGGACTCGTAGGTGGCGAGGCGGAAAGGCGGCGGCGCAAGAAAAAGGCCCTTGTGGTTCAAGAATTACGGAGTACTACTTGGTACAGCGTACCAGGACGGAGTACCAAGACCAGGTAAGCAGAGGCGGTTGGGCGGAAGGCGGAGGACGGGTCAGGAGGCCGGTGCGGTGCTGTGACGGGCCTCGAACATGCAGGGATCTAGGATGTGGAGAGAGGGTCACGGCGGCCCACGGAAGAAGAAGAAGAAGAGAAGAAGGAAGAAAGAGTGCGATGCAAGATGAAGCGAGTGGGGGTGGTGCGATGGGTTGATTGATTGTACGATTGATCGAGGGAAGTGATTATAGTGAAGGACTGGATGATGGGAGGATGATAACGAGAGGGACGAGAAGGACAAAGAGGAGGTGGGAGACGGGAGACGGGATGCTTGAATGCTTGAATGCGTGCGTGAGGGGTCGTCGTCGGTTAGCGGTGCCTTTTGTGGTCGTACTTGGCGAGAGGCTGGGCTGGGGCAGTGGCAACTGGCAACTGGCAAGCTCGTACTACGGCGTTGCGTACATAATACGAGTAACGGAGTAGTACTAAGTACTAATAGTACTAAGCAGTAGATACGAGAGAAGAGGCGGACCAAGTGGGTTAAAGGGTTAAAGGCTGGAGGCTTCAAGTCTTTATTCCGCCCTTGTTTGCTCTTTGCCATTTGTTGTTGGTCTTTTTACTCGATTGATCCAGTAGATCCAGCTTGATCCAGATAGCAAGCAGACCAGGGAGAGATGGATGGATTGATTGATTGCCCCCCCCCATTGTGGATAAATGCCATCATGGCGGTACTTGCCAAGGTAGTATCCCAACCCACGGCATTGGAGCAACAACATTACACATGCATATACAAATTCGTCTTGACCATAGCATGAATCCAGAGCAATACGACGCGATATGCAGGCAGACATGTCAACAAACTCCCCAACAGAGTAAGAGAAAGAGGCAAAGAGGCCAAGAGGAGGCCAAGAGGAGGCCAAGAGGGACAACAACAACAACACCAACGACTGGTGAAACGCGTCGCTGCAACGATACAACACCCAGCCTTGGATGATGGATCCTCTCGGTTCCCCTTGGTTCCCTGGCTCCTCCCCCACTCTCAAAGGAACGGGGACCCAGTAAAGTCGACTATGCATCATCCCGGCGACTCCGGCAGCGGCAGCAGCGACCGTCTCAAGGTGACCATCATTGCTGTGTCTGCAATTGTCCTTTTTTTTTTTTGGCTCTTGCATGCAAGAATAGATGATCTGACAATCTGACGAGACCTCTGCAGACCTTGGGAGGAAATGACTGATCTGTGCAGTGCATCGCCCATTGATGCTCATTGCTTGTGCGGACGTCCGATTGCGCGCGAGGCCATCACGGTCCTCGTCGCCACCTTGGACAGCCAGCCAACCACCCTACACCGCCCGCAGCCGCCGACCGGGGCCCTCCGCAAGGCCGCATACCTCTGTACGGCATACCTCTGTACGAGTATCGCTCGTGAGTCGTAGCCGGTTGGAGCGTTTCAGACAGGACGTGCGGTTCGGGGTGGCCAGCTGCGTGTATCCGTGGATTGGAATGGGATGGGACAATGACGATGGACTGGTTGGATGCCATCACCTGAATGATGATACTCCACGCTTGGCTTGACTCGCATCGCTACGACTGTCTGCTAAGTATTGCTGCTATTGAGGGATACAAACTTTAAGACATGTTCTCCACAGTCAGTTTTGGGGGCTGTACGAGTACTCCATACAGGATATATTATTACCTGTACAGTTGTCACACAGCATAGCATCAAGAACCTCCAAAGCATAGCAGACTATCCAGACGTCCTTGCCAAGGCCTGAGGAATATCAAGGACACTGGCAAGGACAGCTCGGAAGACGAAACGTGCTCTGAGGCATAACGACTATGACAAGGACAATCAGGACCACGATACGCGCTGCTTCCAATAGACGACGGTGCACACGAGCGGATGCAAGGGACGGATAGACCAGTGAAGCCTAGAGTGGTGGTGTCGAGAGCCATTGGAGGATATTAGTATGCGCCGTATCGATACGTATGCTGTGCAACGAGCTGCAAGGGCTAGCCGGTTGTCCACATGGGCCAATGGGTGTTGATGGTACTGCAAGGATGAAATACCGAACAAACACCCAAGATGACGATTGCCTTGATGTTTGCGGTATCAATCGTCATGTTCATGGACGGTTCAATTGACACATGCCATGACATCAAATGGTCCGTCACATGCCAGAGCCTAGCTGCCCAATTCCAACCTATACGGACTCGGGAGTCCTGCAGGGTAATTGGTCTGCGAAGCCCTCGGTCTCGTGACTTGCGAGCGAGTACACGGCGTTGTCCGTCAGTACGGGGAACTCCTCCGTACTGCAAAGTAACATTGAAAGTAGCATCGACTAAGATCACTCGGTACTAGTACTAGGAGCTGCTATTAGCAGTTAGCAGAGTAATACTATCGTATTCGATTCTTACGTATAATAATACTCCGTGCAGCCTGTCAGCGGCAGCCGCGAGAGCCGCGTGCGTCGGCCAGTGGCTTTCACTCGTGGCTCACTTCCAGTTCGTAGCTCACCCGTATTTTGCAGTGTAGTTCACACTCATAGTTCACTCGAGCGAGTACCAAGGAACCAAGGATGAAAGCATGTCCGTGTCTGATGACCGAATGAGACTTTGAACACTTGCTGATCACGCCTCATGTCTGTAAAAAAAGCACAATTTCTCGTACAGGGTTGCCGCTCACTCATCAGACTCACTCAGTAGACTCACTCAGGACACATTCTGACTGCAATAAATACACCGTCATCTGCGTCTGAACCAAGTAAAAAAAGAAACAGGACCCGACATCGTACGAGTTAATTGCCCCCCCCCAGTCTCAGTCTCAGAGTCCAGACTCACCGCCCGCGTACTCATACTACTAAAAAAGTATATACGAGTACACACAGGCAGTAGAGCGTGCCGTCCCACCTTGCTTTTTGGGCGAGCGAATTTGCTAAGCCCGAATATCAAGCCTCCCACTGGCCCAGAGCGACGTCGGACCACACCAAACTGCACCGCCAGCGACAACCCAACCCAAACACCACACCGTCTCTGTATTCACCCCAACTCTGAACAACACTTCATATATCGCCAGAACAACAAGAAAAATACAGATCTTGGAATACAGCTTCATCAAGATGCCTGCCCTCGACTTGAAACCCCTCGTCGCTGACGACACCCGAAGTAAGTCACTCACCCAATTGCCCCTCCTCCGAGGGACAACACCCCGCCATTTTTTTTCTCTTCTCTGTTGCTGCTGCAATGACGCATCGTGGCCCCAAACCGAACCCCCCGCTGACAACCACCACCACCACCAGTTCTCGGCCAGGATCCCCTGATCCCCCCCCAGCTGCTGACGTCCGAGGTCCCTCTGCCCGATGACGCCCTCCAGACGGTGGTCAAGGGCCGCGTGGACGCCGCCGAGATCGTCATGGGCCGCTCCGACCGGCTGCTGGTCGTGGTGGGCCCGTGCTCGATCCACGACCCGGCCGCGGCGGTCGAGTACGCCAGCCGGCTGCGCGAGCTGGCCGCCCGCTTGTCCGACGACCTTTGCATCATCATGCGCGCCTACCTCGAGAAGCCGCGCACGACGGTCGGCTGGAAGGGCCTGATCAACGACCCGGACATTGACGAGTCCTTCAAGATCAACAAGGGCCTGCGCGTCTCGCGCAAGATGTTCGTCGACCTGACCAGCGCGGGCATGCCCATCGCCAGCGAGATGCTCGACACCATCTCCCCCCAGTTCCTCGCCGACTGCATCTCCGTGGGCGCCATCGGCGCCCGCACCACCGAGTCCCAGCTGCACCGCGAGCTGGCCTCGGGCCTGTCCTTCCCCGTGGGATTCAAGAACGGCACCGACGGCAGCCTCGGCGTCGCCATCGACGCCATCGGTGCCGCCGCCTCCAAGCACCACTTCATGGGTGTCACCAAGCAGGGCCTCGCCGCCATCACCCGCACCAGCGGCAACGAGCACGGCTTCGTCATCCTCCGTGGCGGAACCAAGGGCACCAACTTTGACAAGGCCAGCGTCCAGGACGCCAAGAAGACGCTCATTGCCAAGGGCCAAAAGGAGGCCATCATGATTGACTGCTCCCACGGTATGTCCTCTCTGCTTTGCCATTCACCAACGAAGAAGAAAAAGAAGGAAGGAAAAAGAAACCCGGGTGGAGTGAAAAAGTACTGACTGGTGAACAGGCAACTCGCAGAAGAACCACAACAACCAGCCCAAGGTGGCCGAGACGGTCGCCGACCAGATCCGCGAGGGCGAGAACGCCATCATCGGTGTCATGATCGAGTCCAACATCAACGAGGGCGCCCAGAAGGTCCCCGCCGAGGGCCCCAAGGCCCTCAAGCACGGCGTCAGCATCACCGACGCCTGCATCAACTGGGAGACCACCATCACCGTCCTCGAGGACCTCGCCGACGCCATCCGCACCCGTCGCGAGATCCGCGGCTCGGCCGCCAGCAGTGGCTCGACCAAGGTCACCCCCCTCGAGGAGGACTAAATCAAACACGCACAAGCAGACTTTGAACAGAACTGGTATATGAAACGAACAAAAAAACAAAACAAAAAAACAAAAAAAAGGACACGACATGCTTCAAACAGGAGAGAGTGCCCGACGGGTCCCCGACGGGGGAAAGGGAAATGTGAATTGGGGGTAATGCTGGGTCGGGGACTACTCGTAGATGGACGAGAGACGAGAGAGACGAGCACAGTACGCGCGGCTGGATCTATGCATCATTTCATTGCAATTCTTCGTTTCTTCTTCTTCTCTTGGCGTTTAAAAACAATTCTAGGCACAATGATTGAGATGGTTCATGAAAAGGCAAACAAAAAAAGACAGAGACAGAGAAGATTCGGTGGCTTGTCAACTTCCCAAACGTTGTGAATAACCGTTCAACTGGTCATGCCGACCAACGTCGTGACCCAACGGTCGACGGCCTCGCCCACCCTCAAGTGTATATTGCCTCCGGCGGCCATGCCGGGAGCTGTCCTCGCTCCGCTCGCAAGTGCCTCACATCGACACTACTCCTTGTAATTATGCTTCCGGCGGCCCTGCCGGGGGCTGTCTTCGCTCCGCTCGCAAGTCATCACGGATACAATTGAAGTCACGTACTCGTATAGTGGTATACAATTCTCTTGTTTACAAGAATGCTGCAATATAGAATGCAAGAAGGATAAAAAAAGAAAGGAGTATCAAGACAAAAAGGTCGTATCAAACAAAAAAAAAAACGACACCTCCAACGCCAGTTTTCACCCAAGTCTATTTCATAACCCAACCGCTCGTCGTCGTCCTCTCTGTGAGTCTTCCTGTGGTCACACCCGGCCAGCAGAGACGGGCACATATCTCAAGTCAGGGCCAGCACCGAGACCGCGCGCATCCCTCCAGGCGAGCACCCTCTTGGCGGCAGACCAGCCGAGCAGCCCGAGGATGCCAATGAGGAAGCCCCAGACGATGAGCTTGTCCTTGTTGCTGTCGCGCTGGAAGCACAGGGTGATGACGTCGTCCTCCTTTGCGTCGCGGCAGAAGTCGATGCCCTGGCTGAGGCAGAAGGCGCGGGTGCACTCTGAGCACGAGGACGAGGCGGTGCGGCGGTCGAGGTGGTGCGTCAGCGTCGAGGCTGCTGCCGCCGCCGGGTGGTCGGGGGAGGTGGCCTCAGCGTCAGCCTCATCGGCAGGGAGCTGCCATGCTGCTGCGTCGTCGCGGCGCTCGTGGTATATCGACATCGAGGGGTCTTCTTCGGAGCCATCGTCGCTGCTGGTGTGCTTTTCCGGCCCGAGCGGGATGATTGTGCTGTTCTTGAAGCAGGTGCACTTGCAGAAGGTTGGTGCAGCCGTCGAGGAGGAGGAGGAGCCTGTTGTGCAGGGAGGGAGGGTCAGCCACTGCAGATGCATGCATTGCGGGAAAAGGCAACAGAGGGCGGACAGAGAGCTGGAAAAGAAGGGGAGGAAGGGGAAATACTGACCTGCTGATGCTAGGGATATGCTCAGGACGAGCAGCAGCCAGAGCAGCAGTCGTGGTGGTGTCGTCGCCATGGTTGCTGGTTGTAATGGGTTTGGGGAAGAGGCCGCCCGGGATTTGCGGTGCGGTTGGCCGTGTTTCTATGTAGAGAACTGATGATCGCACCGACGTACAGTAACTGTGTGCTGTGCTGTGAGTCGCCCCGAGACCGCCACCGACAGCCCGAAGGATGGCCTGCAGATGCGCGCGACCCTTGGCCTTGGGGCAGGGAGGGAGGGGGTTTAACAGTGGATCTCATCTGGGCCGGATTCGTGGCTGATGGAATACAAGACGTATATCACGTCGTTTCATCCATGTAGCGGGTACATTACCATGGTACATGGCCGCCGGTAGACGGAGTACGGAGTAGTACAGAGGTACGAGACTGAGGTACGGAGGAGCAAGTACCAGATGTACGGAGTAGTAGATGTTGTGGCTGGAGGTCATGCCTCGGGCCAGTATTCACCAGCCACATCCATCTGTGTTCATCAGCCACACATATCCTGTGTTGTGGCTGATATTTTTCCCCTCGCGTGATTGGTCCCTGAACACCTCTCCCGAAAAGTTCAATGCTGCCCATCAACGCGAAAAGGGACGACGACCTCTTGTCTTGTTCTCTGACGAACCCCGAACCCGAACCTCAACCAACCCACACCACACTCCTTCGACAACGACGACGACAACAAGCCAGTCCCGTCAACCAGCCACAATGCCCCGCGTACCACGCACATGGGGTCTCCCGGCCCTGGGCCGCGCAGCACCCGCCCGGACCAGCACCCCCTTCATGATCACCACCACCCGCGCAGCCTCGTCCTCGACCTCGCGCACGCAGACCCTCCGCAGCAAGCTGTGGAAGGACGGCGACGCCCCCGGCGCAGAAGACCCGTACACCCAGCGGCCCGCCGAGCTCGAGGAGGCGGCTGAGAACGCCCAGGCCCCCCGGGAGTGGTCAGCCCCCCCCGGCAGCAGCGCCCGCGACCGCACCCCCCGAGCCGTCCGCTCGACCCGCCTGGCCATGCCCGCCCAGCGCACCGAGGCCGCCACCGAGGCCGAGGTTGAGAAGACGGACCCGTCGTACAGCCCCGCCACCACCCTCGACGACCTCGTCCAGGTCGACGCCCTGGCCACCTGGTGGGACCGGCCTGGTCACTGGGGCCCCGAGAGCGCCTTCCGCGCCTTTGCCCGCCCCCCAGCCGGTGAGAAGGTCGTCGACAGAGACCAGGTCCAGGTGTACCTCCGCAGGGCGCTCGTCGAGGTGCTTGCCCTGCGTGAGACGGGACAGCTCGCCGGCTGGGCCACCAGGCGGTGGGCCGAGAACGGCGGCAGGGCCGCGCTCGACGCCGCGCTGAGGACACCCGTCAGCGTCTCGGCAGAGGGTGTGGCGTCCCTGGCTGGCGGGGATGCGGCTGCCATTGCCGAGGGGCTCACGTCTGAGGCAGAGGCTTCTTCGGAGGCTGTGGAGGTTGACGCCGAGGCTTCTGCTGAGGCCGATGCTGTTGTCTCGCTCGAGGAGGCCCGTGAGATTGTCAAGTCTTGGGACTCGCAGTGGAAGGATGTTGTGCTGGATACTGAGGCCAAGTTTGCGGTATGTTTTTTTTCTCCTCGCTACGCTCGTTTCTTCCTTTCTTCCTTTCTTTCTTTCAGTCTTTTCGTTTCCTTCTTTTGTTGTCCTCGCTTCGCTCGTACTGACTATATACAGATCCGCAAACGCATCTACCAGCTCACCGGCACCCTCATCCCCGACGCCCGCCTCGGCGCCGCCCGCACGGTCCGCCACCTCCTCACCGCGGCTTCCAAGCAGCCCCGCCCGCCCAAGCTGGCCGACCTGCTCAACAGCGAGGCCCAGCGCTCCGACCTGGTCGACCTGCCCAACGTCAAGGTGCACGACTCCAAGGTTGGTCCCATCGACCGCGAGATCCAGATCGGCAGGTGGAAGGTCATCGAGGCGGAGCTCACGAAGCGTGGCCTGCCCGTCACGGGCATCGACGGGCTGGCCGGGCACAAGGAGAAGAAGTGGGTTCGCGGAGACGAGTAAGAGACCATTGTCGGGATTTGACATGTTGTTTCGGTCCGGGGACGAGCATGGGATCATGATGGAAGATCTCTCAAGAGCATGGGGATGAGTTGTACTAATAGCTGTCATAACTGTTTGTATATGTTGTTTTTTTCGTTTCTTTCTGTACAACACCAAGGTCATGTGTAATAAAACAAGAGTCTGGGTTATATCACCAATCATGTTATCTGTTTTCTGACCAACGAGCTGCTTGCCCTGTATTGCAATGTGCTGGAAAGAGCTGCTGGCCGTGATATCAAGTGTCCAATATCACAATCACAACCACGCCTGCGAGGGTCTACGACATGCACGTACGACTAGTAAGCTAGGGGACCTAGGCGACACTTTTGCGTATGAGTTGACTTATTTGTTATTCGTATATGCCTGGAAGTACCCGAGGGAGATGACGGGAGCGCCCGTGTTCGCTTGCGAGATATGCCACTCGACCCGGTCGAAAACCCTAGGCGCAGATTTCGACGTGACATTTCCCTACCTCGGGCTGAATGAATGCCGTGGGGTGGAATGTATAGTCGTGAAACTGCTCCCGGACCGGAGCGCCACGGGCATGCATTCAGGCTCCTTTCCCTCTTCCTCGGGACCCCTCTTTCTTAGTCTTCTGTAGGCAGTTGAGATCGATGGCGAGCGCGTAGGTAAGCTTGTCGATGTTGGCCATGTTGTACCGGCCCAGCGCCTTTTCAAGACTCTCCATGTTCTGCCGGTCAAAGATCGGGGTACGCCTCTCCTCGGTGGGGGCCGTCGCCTTCGTCGCGAGAACTTTCAGACTCGATGTCGGAGCTGAACCCATCATCGCTAGCCCTATCCACGGCTCTAGCATACTCGTCAGGCTCCTCGGAAACGGCCTCATGGTTAATAGCGATCTCGGTATTCGCACCGTGATTATATGCATAAAAGGCCGGCCGCTGGTCACCCCAAAACGAATCGTCCCCATACCGCTCGCACAATTCCGACTACCGGTCCTGCTGCATGAACTTCTCCTCAAAGGTCTTCTAAGCCTTAGCAGAAAGCGAAACGTCCTTATCGCCCTCGAGGGACGAGGCCTCGTTTACACGGTGGCCGCTGAGTTCTGGACAGTCGAAGATATCCCGGATATATCGCATCAGGATGTTGGCCCGGGGCTTGATCATGGCCGTAAGATGAGCCTTACCATGACGAATGCCATTATCACTCGGACGTTCAGAGGCGGGGTCGGTAGGGTGCATGACGAGAAAGATTTTCGTCCCATTGCCCTTGTCCGTTGCCGATATAAAGGGTCCGACCGG
This sequence comes from Geosmithia putterillii, assembly GCA_900188575.1. Classification (NCBI taxonomy): domain Eukaryota; kingdom Fungi; phylum Ascomycota; class Sordariomycetes; order Hypocreales; family Bionectriaceae; genus Geosmithia; species Geosmithia putterillii. The sequence goes on from FYEU01000317.1 coordinate 1,230,251, forward strand.
GGAGAGAGAAGCCGAGGCTAGAACGCAGACTTATAGTCCGTCGACCACTTTATGGAGAGAGAGTATAAAGGTGTCGAAAAAGGGGCTTTCGCCAGTGATGGAACAGAACGGGCGGCCGACAATGCTAATCATATCGAGATGGAAAGCGGGATACACTTTGCAGTTGAAAAATATCCCGACGACTAGTTCGTGCCACGCCCGGGAGATCGCACTCTTTTTTTTTCGTCGAGCGTGCCCATTGATCCATCAGGCCGGCGACATGGGACAGCAGGGGAGAAAGTGATCGTTTTGTCTTCTCTGCGTCTGTGTGCGACGGCCGTGTGGAGGGCAGCGCTGACATGTCAGCGAGGAACTACATGTTGGAGACAATGTCCTTGGTCCGAGCAATAGGCTTCGAGATCGTTGTAAAAGGACTAATTTATCATAGAGTCTGGATCACGATAGGTAAGTTGGTAGGTAGTCCTCTGGGCTCATAAACTGTTGCTGATGATCGACTGAAACAGTGTGTGTTGAGCGTCGCCGCGATATCCCTCAAGCAAGTGGTCGGGTGTTTGTTCTTATGCCTCAGGCACTAATTTAGAGCACCCACTCCTATCTGTTTTATCTCATCTGGCATGGCTACCCGGGGGGTTCAAGATTGTGCGTCTTTGACGACAATATACACGGAAGACTTAAGACGTTGCCGCTACGAGTGAAGACTCTGCGTACGTCTAGGAGAGTCCGTTGTGATGTGTCTAATAATGCTTAATTGAATAGAATAGGAAAAGGTCCCTTGAATGAGGTTATATACAAATGAATGTGCGCAGCTAATAGAGGCTGCTTACTAAGTGGACTCGGGTACCACACAAGATATTGCACGCCTCGAGGACTCTGGACCAGTCTGGCCTACGGAACTCCAAGACACTTTACACGGATGTGGGTGGCAGCATTCGTGACAAGGTTCTTCACAATTGGATATCAGTACTCCATACCTGTACAAGTATGTTGGATGGACATGAACCAATATGAAGGAGCAAGAAAAGGGCAATGGAAACCGCCGTCCTCGGACGGAATTGGACATGGCAATAGACCCAAATCCCGTACGGAGTACAGAATAGTCCGCCTACGGAGTTTGCACATAGACGGACTCTACGTAGACTCCGTATCCGCCCACCTCGTACAAAAGCATGTTCGTATCGACTGGTTTCGTCAGTACTCGTAGTCAGGTCAGGTTGTCAGGCAGGGCAGGTCACCGTCCGTCCACTTATGCGTATGGGTATGCGTAATGCTAGTTGGCGTCAATGCGACTAAGGTTGGAGCGAGCGGTCCAACCCCAACCAACAACAGACGGACTGGGAATACGAGAAGCATGCAACGGAAGGGTTGATAGCTTGATAAACACTCGGTTAATGGCCAACACTTTGCGATCACCGATAGTCAACCATCCGAGTGTTCACTTTGTTGTAGTTGGCCGACTTGGCTTTTTCTTGGCTCCTTGGCTGCTTGTTGGCCTTGGCTGCCAACCGCCAACTGCTCCCAGCTGCCAAGTCTGGCCATTGTGGCAATGGCCAGCGTGCTCCGTACAAAGGTATCGAGTATGGACGGCAAGACGGGTCGGATTCACTAGGCGCTGATTCGTTACCGTTCCAGAGCATGGGCAGAGCTAAGGGGGGCATGGATGACGCGCGTCTTGTCTGGGGCCCAGAAGAATCGGCGTCTGGAAGAATCAGCAGCTAAACGCAACGGCGACAGTCCGAGTAGGCTGTACAATTTGACAGACAACGTACCGTAAGTACTGTATTACCAGTGTGGATCAGTGTACGGAGTAGATGGATCTGCTCGCACTCGGCTCGCACTCGCACATGGCCATACTCGTACCAGAACGAATTAGATGGTCAGACTAGTACCAGGACGATGGCTATGGGCTGCGTTGATGTAGGTACCTACTCCGTGCTTCGTACTCTGTACTTTGTGGTAAATGGGTTTGGAGACTGCGTTGTGTTGTGTTGTGTTCAGGGGTGTCGAGTCAGGTTTTTTCTCTCTCTCTACGGAGTACGGAGTAGTCGTTTTGCTCGTACGGAGTACCGTTACGGTGAATAGAATGTGCCTGCGTCTGCGAGGCAGGTGCCCTGTTGTGCTCCTTCCTCTTCTGTATCTCTTGACCAGTGATATATGTCTCACTCTTATTCGGACACATGCATTCTGCTGTCTGGCAATAGCACTCATACACTCATACTCATACTTCCATACTTTGTACTGTCAATCAACCAATGCACTCCGTATCATGTCTGTAGTTGTACGAGGGAGTAATACTCCGTACTCGTAGTTGTAATACGGAGTTAAGGAGTCAAGTACTACTCCGTAGTATGCACCAGCATTCGTATGGAGTCTGATTATGCTAGGAGTCCTGGTAATAATCCAGGTAATACGCACTGAGGCGGAGTCTGCCCAAGCTTTTGCCAAGGCCCGGGCCTTGCTCCTGCCCTGACTTCTGCCCTGGTTCTTGCCTTTGTTGTTTTTGCTTGCCCTTGCTTGTGAGTGGTGCCCTGCACCTGCCACCGAATCTGCGCGGCTGCACGGCTGCACCTGCCTCGACTCTCGAGTCTTGCCACCACTACTAGGTCGGGTTCCTCCGTGGCAGGTGCGACTGTTTGAATGCGCTAGAAGCAGCCACGACGCACCTCGTTGCAACCCTAATTGATGACGCTTTCTTCTTCTCTTCACGAGTATGTACTCCGTACCCAGGACGGAGTATATGTGGCTATATTGGCAAATAGCCTATTCAATTGATCTGTACGGAGTACTCGGTATAGCACATGACGTGCTGGATTATGACCATTACTCGTACCAAGCCCAGATACTGCTGCAGAATACTACCGTGCAAGTGGTAATGGACGGCAGTGGCTGACGGCTTACTTGTACTTGGGAGGTTAATATCCGGGGCGGTTGGGGTATTTCCTGTGGTTGTTCACAGGGGCCAGGACCAGGATGGATGATTGACAATTGTACGAGTACTCGAGGAATACAGCGACATGTTGGCATGTTGACATGACATGGGCCATGCCATGGTACAGGATATTCCCAGTTATATGCACTCGGATAGTACGAGGTGGTGCTCCATACCATTATGCATAAGCAGGCTAGTCTGCGAGTAATAGGAGACGGCGTCGAGCGTTCGTCTGGATACTGGGTTGATCAATATTAACCGTACTGCGACTACTTACTGCTAGTAAGTACTACTTACGCCGTGATACACCAAGAGGCAGGAGAATGATAATAGGGAATTGACTGTAGTGAGAGTGGAGAACATGGTGGGGTCCAGCATGTACGGAGTAGTGAGAGTGGAGAATATGATGGGGGCCAGCGTAGTGAGAGTGGAGAACATGATGGGGGCCAACATGTTTACTATGCTACTAGTACTAGTAAGTAATGAAGGTGTACGAGTACGTACCTGTACTCGCACTTGATACTTTGTACTCCGTAGACGGTCATGCCACGATGGAGCTACGTTACTCGTAAGTAGACTGGCACATGTACCAGCATTACGTCGTTGGGATACGCGGCAGACATGCCCCTGCTCTTTCAACACTAAGGATTACGCCTATTGCGTGTAACAGATTAGCGGCCGCGCAACGCATGCGCCCACGCCGACGCCCGCCCACTTCCCATGTCCATCTTCCGACTTCTCTACTCGTACCAGTAATGTACTTCCTTCGTACGGAGTTCCTTAGCAACTCGCCTGCTCCGTACCCAGCCAAGTAATCGTGCTGATTCGTACTCGTACGCTCCTTAGCCACCGGACCATTGCGTGGCACCCGTCAGCTACTCTGTATGTGGTTCTAGGTCTCATGGCTGTAATTAAAAAAACGGGGATACAAGAAACCCCGTCTGCCGTTCCTAGACTGCTTGGCTGCTTGGCTTCCTTGGCTTCTTTAGATTCTTTGGCTCCTCTCCTCTCGTCAAAACTCTTGGCTTTCGAGTCAATACGGAGACGGACTTGGAGTAAGAGTGGAGAGTAAGATAGTCGTCGTTGATCTTGCCCTGTACGTTTGGCTCCTCCGACGCTGTATTACTCCATACTCCATACTCCATATTACCCTGACAGGCCGGCTTGGGTAAAAGGGGACCAGCTCGAGTTTCGTTCCATTCTGTTACGACCACTCCTCCAGTCTGTACTCCGTATGATGCCCACCTGCCGTCGTGTCTGATCGTTCCTTCCCTTTCTCCCCGTCCCCCAGTCTAGAACATCTGTGTCACAGCGGAACGGGTTTCTCTCTCTCTCTCTCTCTCTCTCTCTCCCCCTCTCCTTCTTTTCTTTCTTTGTCGATCATCGCATTCGCACACACATATACACACACACACCATGGTGGTTCCCTCGCTATTAGTAGCGGCGTCGCTCCTTGCCGGGGGGAGTGGGCCCCTCTTCGCCGCCGCCGCTCCCTCGTCCGCCGACCAGCCGAATCGCGACCAGCCGAAGAACAGCCCGACATCACAAACAGCAGCAGCAGCATTGGCATCCGCATTGGCATCCGCAGCAGCAGCAGCACCCGTAACGGAGCAGGCCCAGGCAGCGACCAATGTCAAGAACTCATATTGGTACGACTGGGGATTCCACGGCAGCTATCCCAGCCAGTCATACGAATCTTTTGGCGCAAAATCGCCCCTGTTCAACATTATCAAGGACGACGACCGCTGCGACAAGGATGGCCTCGTCTTCATGGAGCCCCGCGGCGCATATGTTGAGACGCCCGGGCCGGTCATTGTTGATTCCCAGGGAAACCTCGTCTGGACGGACACGAGATGGGGCCAGGCCATGGACGTCAAGGTCCAGAAGTACAAGGGGAAAGACTACATAACGTTCTGGATAGGAGAGGACATTGGCACCTTTGCTGGCGGCACAGGATCCTATCTCATGGTTGGTCATCCACTTACAGTCACAGAAGCAATGAACCCAAGACCGGGCCTGGGACAGACCTCGCTAACCCATGTGCTTAGCTCGACGAACACTACAGCATCTTCAAAGAGATCGTACCGGCTGGCGAGCTGATGGGCGACCTGCACGAGTTCTCCATCACAGAACAGGGCACCGCCCTCATGACGATATACGAGTCCGTCGAGGGCACGTACCCTGGCTCCGGCGACGACGAGTTCTCCGGCTGGATATACGACTGCCTCTTCCAGGAGATGGACATCGAGACGGGCAAGCTGATCTTTGAGTGGCGCGCGACGGACCACTACCGCGTGCTCGACAGCCTGCAGACGCCTGGGTGGACGGGCGGCTCCGAGGGATCGGGCTTCGACTTCTTCCACATCAACAGCATCGACAAGAACGCCGACGGCGACTACCTTATCTCGGCGCGCCACATGTGCGCCATCGCCTGCATCAGCCACGTCGACGGCAGCATCCTGTGGCAGCTGGGCGGCAAGGCTAACTCGTTTGCCGACCTGTCGGACGGGCATGCCACCAACATTGCCTGGAACCACCACGCCAGCTTCGTCGACCCGGGACAGGGTACCAAGGAGGACCAGCTGAACAACAGGACTGTCGTCACCGTTTTCGACAACCGCTCCAACGGCCAGTTCAAGACGGGTCCGCACTCGCGCGGCGTCATGGTCTCGCTCGACCTCGACGCCATGACGGCGGCCTTGACGCGCGAGTACCTCTCCCCGCTGGAGTATCTTGCCCCCTCGCAGGGGTCCGTGCAGATGCTCCCCAACGGCAACGTCCTCGTCGGATGGGGCCACACCCCCGCCTTCACCGAGTACACCCTCGAAGGGGAGATCCTGTGCGACGTGCACTTTGGTCCTGTGCGTGTCGAGACGTTTGGCTGGGTCAAGAGCTATCGCGACTTTAAGTTTCCCTGGGTTGGCAGGCCGTACAGCCCCCCGGACATTGCCATGAGGCCCGCCGAGGATGCCGTGTACGTCAGCTGGAACGGTGCCACCGAGGTGGACAGGTGGGTGCTTGAGAGCACGGATGACGAGGAGGCCTACGAGGGCGACTATGATGAGAACGAGGACGACAATCATGAGCGTCGCCGTGAGCTGGATGCAGCGTCGTACAAGACACACAGCGCCGTCAGGAAGACCACCTTTGAGACGAGGATCGCCGTGCCCGCCGATGCGGGCGCGTACCTCCGCGTCGCGGCCCTGGACAAGCAGGGCAAGATCCTGGACCGCACGGTCGTCGTGTCCCGGGACGAGAAGACGGAGACGGAGCTGACCGAGGCGCCGTCGCGTGGGTGGAAGCCCGAGCCCGTGACCATCTTTGCCTGGTCGCTGATTGGGTTCGTGGCCGCGCTCGCGGTCGTGTACCGCTACCGTGGGACGCTGAGGCGCGTGGTTGTCCGGGGGGTGACCCGGTATGTCCCTGGGATGAAGGCGCCTCACAAGTACGAGCCTGTTCCGCTGCAGTGAGCGAACAACAACCGAAGAGAAGAATACCCGCATACACTCGAGACAAACGACCAGACAGTCGGACTGGACTCTTGAGCAAAGAACAACAACATCGAAAACAATACAGCAAAAACGAAACGGTCGAATAACGGTCGAAGTCATACCCCTTGGCGTCTGGTGTCTCTCATTTGCATTTCATTTCATTACATTACATTACATTACATTTTCCATTCTCATATCTAGTCGTTTAATCCTGATCCCCCGACAAGCACCGGGGGAAGCATATGGCGTACATGCATCTTGGGTATCAGCCTATCATTCAATTTCTTTTCTTGGTTCAATTTACATACATGTACATGTATACATTACATTACATTACATCCACCAATCACTTTGTTCCATATTGTCTACGGAGTAGCTAGGCGTTGTGTATTACTACCACGCTATACCATTACGGAGTATACCGCATATACATATATGATCAAGCACCCTGCTTGTACCTGAGTGACTGCGGTGCAACCAAGTAGTGTTGATATGGGGCACTTGCGAGCGAAGTGAGGACAGCTCCCGGCAGGGCCGCCGGAGGCATAATTACAAGGAGTGGTGTTAATGTAAGGCACTTGCGAGCGAAGCGAGGACAGCTCCCGGCAGGGCCGCCGGAGGCATAATTATAAAGGAGGTTGGTTAACTGGGAAGAATCATGGTGTGAATTGATGTCAAGTGATTGAATGGGGTGTTGATGGGATGTTGCGCGCCCTTGGGTTAGTTAGATGTACCTGAGGCCAACAAGGCTAACATGCATGTCAGATTGAAGAGGCAGGTACGGACGGGGTGAAACAGTATTACAGCGTTGGTGTGGTGGGCAATTCGCACTTGCCGTCAGCAACAATGCCGCACCGGAAATGCGACTGACAGTGTCTTTTGTACTGGCGAGACGAGTGTCGTGTTGTTTGGGAGGGCAAGTACAAGTTCAGGGTCAGGGTCAAAGGCACACGCAGAGATGGTTGTGCACGTCACAGAGGAGGCTTGAGGATGGCAACGTCAGCAACGACAGAAACGACAAGTATACAGGCCCATACTATGGCATGTATGAAGACATCGAGTCGCTGTACGGCTACTCAGAGGGGGGCTTCCACCCGATCCAGCCAGGGGACAGGCTCGGCCCCGATGGACGGTACAGGATCGTCGACAAGCTGGGCTACGGGTCCTACTCGACCATCTGGCTGGCACGGGACTCGCGTCTCAACAGGCTGACCTCCCTCAAGGTGGGCATATCGGGGGCCAAGGCGGGGGAGGGGTGTCGACGAGAGGTGGATATTCTGCAACGGCTGGAGGGGGGTGCGCCTGAGTTGGATGATGGCGATGGCAAGAGGGGTTTGAGCCAAGAACGGGGACTCATCCCCTCGGTGCTGGACCACTTTGATGTTGAGGGCCCCAACGGGACGCACCCGTGTGTCGTGACGGCGGCGGCACGATGCAGTCTCGCTGACACCAAGGAGGCGGGAAGCTACAACCCGTTCCGGGTGGATGTCGCGAGATCGCTGGCCGGACAGCTGGCCATGGCGGTGGCGTATATGCACGACAATGGGGTGGTGCACGGGGGTAAGTAAGGCTTCAGGAATGTCAAAGACTTTGGGCGCTGATATTGACTGATGTGTAGACTTGCACATCAAGAACGTCCTGCTCAGACATGTGCCCGACCAGAGGGTGGATGACATGACAGACACGCAGCTCCACGAGCGATACTCCCAGCCAGAGGCAGAGCTGGTCGCGTACGACGACGGGAAGACACCGCCCCCGTCGGACCATCGTGTACCCTCACATGTCTACATGCCCATATGGATGGGCAAGCGGAGTGACGAGATCACCCTGGATGAGGCACGACTTCTCCTCGTCGACTACGGGATGGCATTCCGTCCTAGAGAGGAGCTCAGATTCACATCGTACGCGCCCCTGACGGTGTACCCGCCCGAGGCACGCTTCGACAAGACGAGGCCGCTCGGTCAGGCGTCGGACATGTGGAGCATGGGGTGTCTGCTGTGGGAGATATTCAGCACGCAGCCCCTCGTTGGGGCGTGGGTAATGGGCGAGGATGGTGCGCTCGAGATGCAGATGGATGCTTTGGGTCCGCTGCCGCAAGAGTGGTGGGATGGGCTGTTGTTGGAGAGCGAGAGCAAGAGTGGGAGTGAGAGTGAGACTCGGACGGATTGGAACAAGTGGTTCGAGGGGAATGGAGTGCCCAGTCAGAAGAGGAGGGACGAGAACGAGGTGTGGACGCTCGAGAGGCAATTTGATGAGATTGTGCAGGAGTATAGGAGGGACAACGGGATGGAGATGGTTGGGGAGGAGGACGGGGAGAGGGAGGCGCTGCTCGAGTTGGTGAGGGGGATGCTCAGGTTTAGACCCGAGGAGAGGTTGAGTGCTCGGCAGGTGCTCGAGTCGGAGTGGATGAGACGGTGGGCGATTCCTCAGGCGATGAAGGTCTTGGACTGAGCCCAGCTGATCAAGATTGAGGTCAACTGGAGTCTCGCTGTCCTGTCCTAGGGGTTCTACGACGACACGACTGCCTGGCCTGGCCAGCACACGCAAGTCCATGACGTTCCATATCACGAGTATCACGAGTACAGAGTGTACTCTGTACGCAACTCCACATGTACAAGTATCTATATCTATTATTAATCTCGGCTCCATCATACAAGGCCATACTGATATCATACTACTAGTATTGAGTACGAGTACGAGTATCAGATGTAGCCCCTGACAGCAAAGCAAGACCCGGACCGGACCCGGACCCGAATCCGGACCCTCACCTTTGAGTCTTTGACCGTCGTCGCCCGACAACCACGCTCACGCTGGTGGTCATGGTCATGGTCATGGCCGTAACAAAACAAAGGACACGCGGGTCCGGGAAGGCGAAAAAAAAGACCACAAAAAGTGCGGTGGCGCGGCAACGGCAGCCCATGCACGGGTGGTCCAACTGACCGCTTGCAGGGGTGTTCTCCGTGGTGATGATTTTGACGGACAGAACACTCGAGTTTGACCAAGTTCCAAAGGCGGTGACCACACGTGCTGCTTGCTGCTTGCTGCTTTTGCCTGCTGCTTGCTTGCTGCTTCCCTCTTGCCTGCCAGTCCGCGCAGAACTCGAGTGCATACATACATACACGTACATACTCTAGACTCTAGACTCCGTCCTCATACATGTAAGCATCGTAGGCTAGCACGCAGACGCACGCATCGTACGCACGCTGGCATTGGCAGTTACGGATATCGTGCGTGACACTGCATGGACTGGAGGATGGGCTGGCCACGCATGTGGTTGGTGGAGATGTATAGTCAGTCCTCATGGCCCAGGCAAAAGGTCAGGCAAAGCCCAAGGGACAGACCTGTCTTCACACACGAATGAGGACCTCGTACCGCCAGCATGACCAGTGACCAGTGACCAGTGACCATTGCCAGGCAAGCATCGCGGACGACGGCCCAGATGGGTGGCCATGGGTGCGTATGCAGGAGAAAGTGGATGCGGCGGGTCTGCCAACTCACAATGTTACTCGTAGGCTGTACAGAGGTACGGAGTAGCAGCTGTTATCTGTGGACGCAACGAGATGCCGGAGATTGGCAGAAAAGACGGACACGGTCTAGCTTTGACTGGTCTTGACTGGCAGGACGAGTAATAGAATACCTGTTATGAGTGTTATGGGTGTGTTGGTGTATTGGTGTATTGGTGTAGAGCTTGACCGCCTACCGCATCGCCAACGGCTCATGGAAGGATCCCTGTCGGTGGCTGGTGGTACTCGTATGCACGTACTGGCAAGAAAGTTATGGGCACGGGCATGGGTGCCCAAGGGGAAAAACCAGGTTCATGCTGTTTCTGTTTTTGTTCAGACCGACAGTTTGGCGATTCTCATCTTGATGCTATACTCCCCTGTATGGGCATCGTGTGCTCGGTGTGTACCCCTGTCGTGGGTATAAAAGACGACGATGCCCTCTCTCTACATGGGTCTTGTCCTTGTTCTCCTCTGCAAGTAGGCTTTGATAGTCCACCGATACGTTACCCCAACCAGCTCTTTTTTTATATAAACAACTTTCCTTTTTAGGTTTCCATACCTAAAAAACCAACCATCATTCCTTCATCAAAATGGCCGGATCTTGCGGATGCGCTTCCACCAGCTCCTGCAACTGCGGCTCCAGTTGTACGTTTTTCTCCCCGAGTGGTTGATACTTATCTCGTCATCATATATACTGACAGCATATCTAGGCTCTTGTTCGGGTACGCATTCATAGCGGTGCGCCAATTTCCTTTGTACTCAAAATGCCACATACGATGCGCCATGAGTACGCATCGTATGGTCTCGATCCTTGGGGTGGGATCGAGACTTGTTCTATAATACCCTGACAACACCAAACACCAAAAAAAAACAACAACAAAGTCGACCGCCGACGCCCAAAAACAACTACGACAACCATGACAACAACTACGACAACGATATCAAGACAATGACATCAAAGACAAGGACAACCTTTACGACACTTCTACGACAATGAAACCACAACCTCAGAGTGGTCATGACTGCAAAGGAACGCGCACCATTCTCTTGACAACACACCGGCGAGCTTTCGGGGAATAACGACACCATCCATCATCCCTTTTGGGGGTTGCTGCTGCTTGGACGCAGGCAGGGGCCGAGCCCGGGGGGAGGAACACGAACAGGGTGACGATGTTTCCGAAGGAGGACCGGGTTCCATCGGGGAATGAACGGGGGATCTTGGGGTTATGATTGAGGTTCACTAGCTGCATAGTCAAAAGCTTCATCTTTCCGTTGTTGCATGTTCTGCAGCGTCAATGCAAAGGGAACTGACAAGGGATTATTATCTGTGCCTCTTGAAGTGAACTGTGATGTATACTGAACGTGTGATTTCAGCGTGACCCGAGCCTGTCTGTGATACAAGGGCAAATTGACAATATAGTAGTCGATCCACGGATGCAACCATACAAAGTAAGTACGGAGTACGGAGTACGGAGTACAGGTGCCGGGTCTGGGGTGCATCTGGGAATAGCCGGCTGGTGGTCGTATACCCCAAATACGGCACCAACTAGGTGGGCCTAGGCCTGAGCCTCGGAGCTTGCGAGCTGCGCATCGTCAGAGCCGAGCAGTTGGGCATGGTGCCATATGGGCGAAAAAGAGGCAGCTTTGGACGATGATAGTGATACTCTTGACAGTGTCTAGCAATCATGAAGCTCTGGAATTGCATCAGGGCAGATGGAAGGAAGAAGAATCAAAGATCAAGGATCAAATGACAATAATCATGATGGAAGGTGCAGTTGGGCGTGCCTTCCCAGCGTCGCAGCGGCAGCGGCAGCGTCGTGGCATGTGATTTACCGGAAAGGAAGGAAGGAGCCATGGAGTGCGCCATTGCCAGAGTGCAGAGCCTACTCGTAGAGGGCTACAGTTGGCTACAGTGGGTGAGTGGCTGTAAAGTGGGCACCTCTCCTCTTTCCCCGGGATGCCGTCATCGCCTGCAATCACCAGCAGGCCCTCGGCACAGCATTTCTCTCCTTCACGCTGTTAACGTTGCAGCAGATGATTCTTATTCTTATTGCTATTGCTATTGCTCTTCAACCGTCATATTAGCTGCCATCTTCACCACCATCGCCGTCTGTCAAATCAGGCGACACGGCCATGACTTGAGCTCGCCTACTGCACTGCCGCTTGCGTGCCTTCTCCTCTCACTCTCTCGTACTTGGAAGCTCCCCCCGCCCCCGGGCTCCGCCGTTCCGCCGCCATCGGACCAAGCGGAAAGCTTCTTTTCTCGTCGCCAGCTGCTCTCCAGCCTCTCTTTTTCGTCATCACCTCGTCCACCTCTTGATGGCTGCCTTGGTGAGTCTCAGGGACCCCTTGCTATTTTTTGCCTTGTGACGTGCATGTCTTGATTTTTTGCCGTCTGTTCTTGCTGCCATCTCCACAATCTGCACCCCTCCCCCACCGTCGGGGAATAATATTCGATTCTGCCCTACCTGCGCTCTCAGGCACCCAAGCTCCCGTGAAGCTCCCGTCTGCCCTTCCCTGATGTCATCACTCCCCCCCACACACGTCGTCGCGACATACCCATCATCTGCTTTCCACAGCATCCTCGTCATCATCATCATCCTATTCGTCGCGCTGACCCCAGGCACCAGGACACACCTCTCATCTTCAACCTAGGGCCGCCCATGACTTCACGCGACGACGACGACGGTCAAAACTTCGACGACCAGTCGTCCGCGCCCTACTATGGCGGTGCCGCCGCCCCTCCCCCGACTTATGCCGCCTTCTCTCCCGTAACCATCTCGGCCAACACGCCCTCGCGATCCGCCCGACGCTCCACCATACTCGTCCACCAGAAGAGCCCGCTGCTGCTGGCCACCCCACCACAGATCACGCGAGCTCTCGCCTACAGCCACCCCTTCATCCTCCCGCTCAACTCATTTGCCGGCCTCCTCACCTGGAGTTCCGGAGACCCCTGGCAGAGCTTTCTGCTCCTGTGCGCCTTCTGGGCCACGGTCCTCTACGGCGATGCCCTCCTCCGCTGGGCAGGGCCCGTCGTCGTCGCCTTCGGCCTCATGGCAGGCATGTACGGCCGGAGGTACAGCCCCTTGAGTAGCAGCCCTTGGAGCGAGCACCCGGTCCGTGAGTTGGGCTCTGCCGTTTCGCGGGCCGTCGGGGGCGCAGCCGCAGCCGCAGCCGCAGCTGCGAAACCGTCGTCGCTGTCGCCATCATCCACAGGGGGACTGGGAGAAGGCTCGTCGTCATCATCTTCATCGACGACGACGGGTGGCGCAAACGGGCCCCAGAGCAGCAACCCCTCGGCCGACTCAAAGCATGCGCGCAACAACTCCGAGGCCACGGCCACCAGGCACCAGAAGACGCTTGACGAGATTGTCGAGACGCTTAAGGAGCTGACGAGTCGATGCAACGTCCTGATGGACCCGCTGCTGGAGATGACCGACTTCCTGAGCACCCAGCGCACTGCCACCAGCGCCACCACCAAGCCCGCCCTGACGGCCATGTTTGTGCGCCTGCTCATCGTCACGCCCTTCTGGGTCGCCCTCGCCGCGCCTCCCTGGCGCATCGTCACCACCCGCCGCGTCGTCCTCGTCGCCGGCTCCCTGGTGCTGACGTGGCATGCTCGCCCCATGCGCGTCACGAGGGCCGTGCTCTGGCGCAGCGCCACCGTGCGACGTCTCGCCTCGGCCATCACGGGTCTGCACTTTGATGCGCCGCAACCAGGTACCGGGAAAGTGGGAGTCAGTGGTGGTGCTGACGCTGGCAGCGGTACGGGTAAGGATGGCCGCCCTGATCTAGCTGCCGCCCAGAGCGGACGGAGGTCCTACCACGCCAGGTCCCGCAGCGCAGGCGTCAAGTTCACATTTATCATCTACGAGAACCAACGCCGGTGGGTGGGCATTGGCTGGACCACAAGCTTGTTTGCGTACGAGAGGCCCGCGTGGTCTGACGAGCATAACAATGCCGTGCCGCCAAAGGAGGAGTTTGAGCTGCCCGAGGTGGAGGATGGGAGCAGCATGAGGTGGAAGTGGGCTGATGGCAGTCGCTGGAGGGTGGACGGCGTGCCTGATGATCATCAGCCTGCTGATTACGACGGGCAGGATGCGAGGAACGGATGGGTGTATTACGACAACAAGGTAAGAACCCTCACTCCCACATATGCCTTTATGGTATCACCCCAACTCTACACCCATATGGGGTCGCTTCCACTCTACTTCTCACTTCAAACTCGGTATACCTACTCCCAACAAGACACATGCTAACATTTTCAGTGGCAAAATGGCCGAAGAGGACTGGACGGATGGGCTCGCTGGACACGTCGACGCAAGTGGTACCGCGACGCAGAACTGGTCGAGGTGGACGAAGACGAGGAGAACAGCACACCCAAGGCATCTGTCTCGACGAGTGCCCTCGGCGCAGGACCAGACAAGACACCCCTGTCACCCACGCGCTCAGAACCGGCTCTGCCCCTCGTGGACGACACCAACGTCGAGGGGAGCAGTAATGAACGACCGACGACATCAGACTCGGCAACATCCAAGGCACCATCCATCGCCCCCTCGACAGCAGGGGCAGGGGCAGACGACTCGGCGTCAGTACACTCGACGTCGTCGCGCTCATGGGGCGTCTTCCGATCGCCCAGCTCAGTCCTACGACGCAGGGCCCCGGGCGACAGGACATCGGCCGACAGCTCCACGACCAACAGCGGTCGGCAGAACAACCAGAGCCAGAGCCAGGGCCAAGGCCAGAACCAGCCACAGCACAACCGCCGGGCAAGCGACGTTCTCAGCGAAGGGGACGACGACCGTCTCAGCGGGCTAGGGATAGAGGTGGAGATGGAGCTGCAGAAGCGTGGCAAGGAAGGCGACTGGGGGATTGGCGACGAGGCCCGGATGAATCTCGAGTAATGACTGTCTCTTGTGCTCTGTTTCTGTATTCTTGCAATGTATTATACCAGTATTCACATGCATTATCACTACCCACCACCTTGATCCTCGTCATGCTCTGTTCCTCCTGCACTCCGAAGTGCATTTGTCTCTCCTGACTCGCGTGCACCAAGTCATGCCATGCCATTGTCAATGCCATTGTCATTTGTCCTGTCATGAGACCCGACGAGCGAGCGCAGCGAGAATCAGCCTCCCCGGCAGGGGCCGCCGGAGGCATACCCATACCCGGTCCTTTGTTATTACTTACTTCGTAGTATTGTAGGTTATGCCTCCGGCGGCCCCTGCCGGGGAGACTGATTCTCGCTGGGCTCGCTAGCCGGGCTAGGTTCGCAGCTGGGTTGTGGGGGGTGATTGTGGAGGCATGTGGAGGGAGGGGAGGGTTATGTTGGTGTCATTCCAATGGCGTAGTAGGTAAACAACCTAAGCGTTCCGGGGCAGCCATTGATTGGCATTGCATTGGCATTGCGGTTGCCATTCAGCCGGGAATGTCTTGTGGTGGAAACTAGTTGACCAGAGTCTAGTGGTACTAGAGAAGTTAGACATTGGATAGTTGGTCGGCAACCTCTAGTCTGTTGTCTCCATTGATGTTTACTGCTGGTCGTATTTACCACACTCTGTACGGAGTACTAGTAGTGCCTTTCTAGTATTTACCATACTTTTATTTATTTCTTCTCGCTTGACATCTACAACACTACAACTACTGCATTTCACGCACACACACATACGCAGACATACATATCGCACACACACAATGGACACACTGCACCAGCCGCAGCTCAAACCCTTGGGCAGACATCACACCGCGCACAGTCCCATCCGTCCCCGGCCGGGGCTATCCCACGGGACACTACGACCGCAGCGATCCGACACGAACTGGGCGGCCCAGATGCGCGCTGCCGACGCAGGAGCAGGTGCCGGTGCCGGTGTCGGTGCTGGTGCAAACGCAGACTCGGAGGCCTATTACTACCGCGCGCCATCGTCAGCATCGTCTGTGCCTCGAACCGCCAGCAACAACAACAGCAGCATGGCCCCGACCCTACCACGACATCTCGACGAGGCAGCTCTGCGGATGTACTCTGCTTCTGCACAGCATTCGCAGTATGCTTCCGGACCGCACACACAGCAGTACAGAAGTCTGGGCGTGGGAAACCGCACAGGGATGGGCATGGCCAGAGCGCCGCCCTCGTCCTCGACAGAGGACAAGACTGATGGGATGTCAGCGTCGGTCCCGCTCCTCGTCGAGCCGTCGACGAGGGGACACAGCAGGGCGAGCAGCGAGTATGACTATGGGGGAGGCACGGTGCGTGGCGGACGCGGGGCTGGGGCTGCGCATGCTGTGCTCAAGAGCATGTGGGATGAAGAGGAGGATGACGACGACGAAGAAGAAGAGCGGCAGCGGCAGAGGAAGCCTGTTGTTGTGCTGGTGGATCGCGAGGGCGGTGGTGGTTCGTCGGTGACGGGGGTGCTGCATGGGGTTGTGCTGCTGATTCAGTGTGCTGCTAATGTTGTTGCGCTGAGCGGGCTGGTCTGGGTTACTGTTTGGCAGAGAGATGATTCGGACTTTTGGGACTGGTGAGTTCTTTCTTCTTTCTTCTTTCCACTGTCTCCTTTCTCTTCCCAGCGAGCGAGCGAAGCGAGGATAGCCTCCCCGGCAGGGGCCGCCGGAGGCACACACCACACCCCACGCCAGTACAAGCGAGCGCAGCGAGGATCAACCTCCCCGGTAGGGGCCGCCGGAGGCATACATATAACTGACAACTCTGTGTGTGTGTGTGATACTTAGGCTGTGGACGACGGCGGCACCGGCATTTGCCATACTGGGAATGATGTGCTTCGGCACGCTGGTGGCGCACGAGACGCGCTCGGGGTCGCAGGGCGGCGGACTGTCGACGACGACGCACCTGTTCGTGCAGGCGGGGGTGCTGGCGCTGGCGACGGGGACGGCGGTCGGGACGGCGGCGCAGTGCGTGTCCGGGGCGGGGGCGGGGCAGAGCCGGGCGGCCAAGGGGGCGGTGATGGGCTGCGGGGCGCTGGTGTGGGCGACGGGGGTGCTTGGGTTCGCGAGGGCGGCGGCGATATTCATATGGGCGGGTGGGCCTGGTGCTGGGATTGGGTCGGGGACTGGGATTGGGACTGGGTCGGGGTGCTGTGGGGGGGTTGGTGAGGGGGATGACGATGATGGGGAGATTGATATCGAGCAGGTGTATGGGACGTTTCGGCCGATGATATAGCACAAGCAGGAGGAGGAGGAGTACGAGTACGGACGGAGTACAAGTAGAGTAGTAGAGTAGAGGACTACTAGTAGTAGAGCAGAATGGGAGGATTTCTAGTGCATAACTAGAACTGAAGTTGTGAATTCGAATACGAGCATAAATACTGCTACCAATGCGTGTATAAATGTTAAAGTACAGTAATACCTGCTAATACTTACCAAACTAATAATTGGATTCCTGTTGGAGCGTGGAGCGTGGATTCTTGAGTGGTTACGTCGAGGAAGGAGCCGAGTGCGGGGCGCTGCTGCCAAAAACGGGAGTCATCACGTCACCACTCTGGATTGCCAACCCCGGCCAAGACAGAAGCCGTGCCGCCATTCACCTTGGAGGTAGAACCTTGGCTCTTTGCCTCTTCTCGTACAGCCAGAACCGGTTCGTTCCTTGCAAGTTCCTCGGCCAGCTGAGCTTCCCAGTGGCCATCCCAATCGAGATTCTCCCATCTTTGCAAACTATTAAACTCGGTTCTTCCCCCCCCTCTTCCCGTCTCCTTCTTCCTTTCCACCCTCCCACACACACACACCACCACTTACATCCTCTACGATCATCTACGATCATCTACGGATACCTCACACACCACACACCACACCCACCAATACTTCAAGAACCAAAATGTCCAGGTCGCGCGTGCCTCTTGTCCTCGGCCTCGGTGCCGCCGGTGGTGTAGGCTACTACTTTTACAATGCAGGCGGCAACGCCAAGGTGGCCGAGAACAAGTTTGAGAGTGCGTTCCCCAACATTGCTCTGCCATGTCCCCCCCCCCCAAGTCGAGTGGATCTACGAGTAGACAGCTTCGAGTATCGCCATGGCTTGCTGACATTCATGACCTGCTCAGGCGACATCCACCGTGCTTCCTCCGCCGTCAAGTCCCATATCCCCGGCAGCTCGCCCGACGCAGAGAAGGCAGGCAAGAACTATGGTGCCGAGGCTGGTGCCAAGCTCGACAAGGCTGTACGTTTCCCAGATCCATCCCAGAACTCACTCTCTCCTCTCCTCTCTTTGATCCTCCTGGCTTTGATCCCTGGTCCTGGTCCTCTGATGTCATGGTGGTGTGGTGTCATGGTGGGCCAATCACGCTTCCGTCTCACGCCATGCGCAACCCTCCACACATCAATACTTTCTACATGTATTAATACCCCGTACTGTACTGACTGACCAACCCAACAGATCTCCGAGGCCGACTCTCGTGCCGCTCAGGCCAAGAGCGATGTCCAGGCCTACACAAAGGACGCCAAGGCCGAGGCCCTCAAGGCTGTCGACAAGTTCGACAACAAGGTCGAGGAGGGCGCATCCAAGGCCAAGGGCTGGTTCGGTGGGAGCAAGTAGATCAGACATCAGACACACTCACTCTGCCTCTGCCTCTAATACTGTAATACTCTAAATACCTTGGTACTCTTAAACAGTCAAACAAACAAAAAAAAACTTGTATACACCATATCATCATCATACCGTCCCGTAATCACCGTGCACGTGCGAGCGAAGCGAGGTCAGCCCCCGGCAGGGCCGCCGGAGGCACAATCACCGATCAAGCAAGTCGTGTACTTTAATATGCCTCCGGCGGCCCTGCCGGGGGCGGTTCTCGCTGCGCTCGCATGCGGGCCGTAAATATGTACAAGTACAAGCACGAGCGCAGCGAGAAGGGCCCCCGGCAGGGCCGCCGGAGGCATAACAGAGAAGGCAGTTTCAGATGCGCCAGCCATGACAATGGTATTAATACAGATCCATAACTCCAGTGGTATATACATGAATTTTTTCCAACTCGTTGCCCTCCTTTGTTTGTTTGTTTGTTTGTTTGTTTGTGTGAAACGGAAAATGCGCAGCTACTCGGCGGGTTCGGTAGGGTTCTTCTACTGCTCGAGCTCCGCGGCGACGAGCTTGAGAATCTCCTCGGTGCCCTTGCGGGCGTTCTTGGGGTCCTTGGCGACGGCCTGCCAGACCTCGCCGTGGCGCGGCTGGTTGAGGACGCACTTTGTGACGACGTCCGCGCGCTTCTCGTCGGTGCCGTGCTGGCGCAGGAAGCGGTAGTACCAGGCCCAGCTGTCGCCGCAGTCGGCGTCGAGGACGAGGGCCTTCTCGAACCAGTTCTGGGCCTTGTCGAGCTTGCGGTCGCCCCAGAAGATGCGGGCGACGGCGACGAAGAGGGCCGGGTCGTTGTCGACCTTCTTGATGGCCTCGAGGGAGCGGGGCTTGCGCTGGGTGCGCGGCTCGAGGTGCCAGATCTGCTCGACCCAGAGGAGACCGGAGCGGGGCACCTCCTGCAGGGCGCGGGCCATCATGGACCGCGCCTGGGTGGTGTTGCCGGCGCGGCGCTCGAGCCGGACCGACTCGCACCACAGCTGGGCGTCCTTGGGGACGGCCAGGCGGGCGCGGTCGAGGACGGAGCGCGCCTTGACGGCCAGGCCGTGCCGCTCCTCGAGGCGGGCGTACAGCAGCCACAGCGGGACCGAGCGCGGGACCGCCTTGACTCCGGCGCCGTACGCCTCGCGCGCCTGGCCCGTCTTGCCCAGGTCCTCGTAGATCTGGCCCTTGAGCATCCACAGCTTGGGCGCGGCCGGGAACAGCTGCAGCGCCTCGACGACGAGGTCCAGCGCCGCGTCGGTGCGGCCGAGGACGCGCTCGAACACGACGCTCTTGGTCCACACCCGGTCCGTGGGCGCCTGCTCGCGCGCAATCTCCAGCAGCCGCCGCGCCTGCAGCTCGTTCTCGTTCTCCGACTCGAGCTGCACCGCCGCCAGCCAGATGTCCTCGTTGTTGGGGTTCTGGTTGAAGGCCCGCTTGAGCACCAGCCGCGCCCCGTCCACCTCGCCCGCCTGCTGCTTCTCGCGCGCCAGCGCCATCCACAGCTCCTCGCTCTTGGGGCACGCGTCGACGGCCTTCTCCAGCGTCTGGCACAGCGTCTCGTGCGTGCCGTGCGCCCGCTCCAGGTCCACCGCCGCCGCCCACGTCGTCCGGCTGTTGATGAAGACGCGCAGCGCGTACGCGTAGATGGCCCGGGCCGTCTCGTAGCGGCCGCGGTTGATGCTCGCGCGCGCGTCCTCCATCCACGTCGTCTTGCGGTCGTCGTCCTCGTCCAGCCCCCACCCCAGCGTCTCGCGCACAATGTTCTGGCACGTCACCACCGCGCCGTCCGCGTCGCACCGCTCCGCCTCGGCGATCCACTCCTCGCGCGTCGGCATCGCCGACTCCTTGGCCAGCACCTGCACCGCCCGCTTCATCACGTTGACCTTGTCGCCCTGGCCCAGCTGCTCCTGCAGCCGCGCCGCCGCGATCCAGATCTCGTGCGACGTCGGCACCGCCTTGCGCGCCCGGTTCAGCACCTTCTGCGCGTTCTCGGGAGTCTCCAGCCGCGCCAGCGCCAGCCACAGGTCGATCGACAGTGGGATCAGCTCCGTCGCCTTGGCCAGCATCAACCGCGCGTCGTCCGGGTCCTCCTCCAGGTTCACCGCCTCCTTCCACAGCACCTCCGATTCGGGCACGTGGTCCAGCGCCTTGCGGATCACCCGCTTCTTGTTCGCCGGCAGGCTCTCCAGCCGCAGCGCCTCCACCCACAGCTTGACCGACCGCCCGATGGCCTCGATGGCCCGCCGCGCAATCACCTTGGCGTTGTGCGAGTCGTGGTTCAGCCGGATGTTCTCCAGCCACGCATCCTCGCTCTTCGGGCACCGCTGGCACCCCTGGTCGATGGTCTTGCGCGCCGACACAATCTTGCCCGCCAGCTCCTCCAGCCGCGCCGCCGCGATCCACCCCAGCGCGTTGTTCGGGTTCGTCTTGACCACTGACTGCAACAGCTCCCGCACTCTGTTGATGTCGCCCACCTGTGCCTGTGACTCGGGTATCTGCATCTTGTTAAGGCTTGTGATGTACCCCTGCGGGTCGATGCTCGTGGAGCTGCCGCTGGCGGCGTCGCCGCTGCCGCCACCGCCGTTGGACGCCTGCTCCAGCCTCGACTTGAGCACCTTTTCACGCGCGGCACCGATCTCGGCAAAGTTGGTCATGGTGCCGCTGGGCGCGTCGTGAGACGAGGCGCCGCCATCGTCGGCGACCGTAGTGCCGAGCTCGCTCGAGTCGCGGGCGGCCGCGAGGACGGCGTCGGGCACGGCGTAGAAGCGCTGGCGCAGGGCCTGCTTGCTGCGGCGGTTCTTGCCCGTCAGGTCGCCCACCTCGGGCAGACTGGCCCACTCGTCGTCGGTGACGTCGGCGAGGGCGCGCTTGAGGTCGGTGAACTGCTGCTGGATCTTGGGGTTGTTGCGCTCGTACTCGTCGCGCTCGGCCTGCTCGCGCGCCTCGCGCTGGCGCTTGCGGCGGTCCATGCGCTGGTCGACCCAGTCCCAGATCTTGTCGGCCTCCTCGTCGTCCTTGTCGTAGACGCCGCCGGCGAACAGGCCTGTCTCGTTGTCCGGGTCCTGGTAGCGGTCGTCGTCGCCGCCACCGCCGTCGTCATCGTTGTCGTCTTCCTTCTTCTTGCCCTTACTCAGGTCCTTGATGCCGTCCGGGGCGGCCAGACCAATCTGGGCGGCGCGCTTGGCCAGCGCCTCCTTGATCTGGTCCTCACTGGGGCCGTCGCGGGCGGGCCCCAGGTCGGAGCGGGTGGTGAAGCCCGTGGCGCCGCGACCCAGACCCGCGACATAGTTCTCCGGGGCCGGCTGGCTGAGGAAGTCGCGTCTTGTCGTCATGTTGACGGGCACCTTGGTTGTTGGTGATGGATGTGTTGAGTGCCAAGTACGCAGTACTCGTACAGCGTGCTCCGTAGAGAGAGGGAAGAGAAGTTGGCGTCGAGGATCCACACGGAAGGCTCGACGTGACGTGCCTGCCACTGCTGCCCCGGAAAGTCACTATTACTAAGGTAACCAGCAGCCAGCTCTAAGCCTCAAGCAAGCAGTGATACAACCCAAAAATAACAGACTGTAACCTGCGAGATGGAAATAATGAGAACTAATCATCATTTTGACTTCAATTTCCAGAAAATTCAATTATCCCATATACTTGCAGATATCAGTCTTCATCAAGGTTGAGCCATCTAGCCTGGTCCCTACCTGTATTCTAGCCTCTACTTCCATACTCTGTACCCTGCAAAATACAAACTCTTATCGATAACACACATCAAAAAAGTTGATGAAAAAAATCCCACCACCACCCCTCATATCGACCGCCTTCAAGCCCGACCATATATCTACAGAACGGCCAACGGGATACGAGCAAGTGAGAACTCGTCCATACCCACACACAGACACACACGGCCGACATCGACAGTCGACACACACCCACCCACCATGGGCAAAGCAAAGCAAGCCAAGCGCAGCAGCAGCGGCTCAACGCCGTACGAGCGCCCCAGCAATGGCAACTCCAACAGCAACAGCAACGCCAACTCGGCCAAGAACAACGTCTTCAAGTTCAACACCAACTTCGGCCAGCACATCCTCAAGAACCCCGGTGTATCCGACGCCATCGTGGACAAGGCGTACCTGAAGCCGACCGACACCGTGCTCGAGGTGGGACCCGGAACCGGCAACCTGACGGTGCGCATCCTGGAGAAGGCGAAGCGGTGCATCTGCGTGGAACTCGACCCGCGCATGGCCGCCGAGGTGACGAAGCGCGTGCAGGGCACGCCCTTGCAGCGCAAGCTGGACGTGCTGCTCGGCGACGTCATCAAGACGGACCTGCCCGCCTTCGACGTGTGCATCTCCAACACGCCCTACCAGATCAGCAGCCCGCTCGTCTTCAAGCTGCTGAGCATGCCGAACCCGCCGCGGACCTCGGTGCTCATGTTCCAGCGCGAGTTCGCCCTGCGCCTGACCGCCCGGCCCGGTGACACCCTGTACTGCCGGCTCAGCGTCAACGCCCAGTTCTGGGCGCGCATCACCCACGTCATGAAGGTGGGCAAGAACAACTTCCGCCCCCCGCCCCAGGTCGAGTCCAGCGTCGTCCGCATCGAGCCCAAGACGGGCGCCGAGAAGCCCAACATCAGCTGGGACGAGTGGGACGGCGTCCTGCGCGTCTGCTTCGTCCGCAAGAACAAGACCCTCCGCGCCAACTGGCTCGGCACAAAGGAGGTCCTCAACATGGTCGAGAAGAACTACCGCACCTGGTGTGCCATGAATGGTGTCGCCGTCGACGAGAGCCCCGCCGATGCCCCCGCAAACGATGATGATGACGATGATGCCATGGAGGACACGGAGACCATGGAGGTCGATGCCGACGAGGAGCTGCCCGACTTCTTCAAGGCTGCCCCCGCTGCTGCTTCCGCCCCCAAGACCAAGAGCAAGAGGAACAAGACAAAGGTGGCCGAGCTGGTCAGGGAGAAGATCCGCCACTGCCTCGAGGATGTCACCGAGCTGGCCGATAAGCGTGCCGGCAAGTGTGACGAGAATGACTTTTTGCGTCTGCTCCAGGCCTTTAACAATGAGGGCATTCACTTTTCGTAGGCATGCAGCACGCGACACGCGGCACGGTATACACGCATAGATATATGTGGGAAGCAAAGGGAAGAGGCGAACGGCGTTTAAAAAGGGATAGCCATGTATTTAGTTGTCATGTTGACTCACGTATTATATACCATCACTGTTACCATCATTGTCCTCCCATACATATACCATCGTAAGACCCTTCTGATCCCTTTGTTACTGCTTTATGCCTCCGGCGGCCCCTGCCAGGGAGGCCTTCTCGCTACGCTCGTATATATACTAAAGACCTTAACGAGCGTAGCGAGAACAGCCTCCCCGGCAGGGGCCGCCGGAGGCATACCCTCAGTACCAAGTATCAAAGGGATCAGAAGAGTAATATGCCTCCGGCGGCCCCTGCCAGGGAGGCTATTCTCGCTGCGCTCGCAGTATATACATATGCCGGTATGGTCACGAAGGAACGGATGTATGGTCTGTCATGCGTTATATAATTTCTGGTGTGCGCTATTCTCCGCTGTTCCGCGCTGCGCTGTCTGCGCTGTGTGATACTATCAATGTTATGTTACGTCGTCGAGGCGATTACTCGTGATACAGGCAAATGGTAATGGTGATTTCCCGAACCCACCAAGCCCTGTATAAAAGAAATAAAAACGAAAAAGCCACCCATCTGCAGTAGTACATGCAGTACAAAGTAAACCCTTAAACATAAAGAGAACCCAAAAAAGGAAGAAAAAAAACCCATCCTGAGTGCAAAGGGGATAGAAAAAGGTAAAGGGGAGAAGGGAAAAGAAAAGCAAAAAATGTCTATCGCTCATGAAAGGAAGAAACAAGACAATCCCATCTCTTGGCAAGACGGGCAGAGCTGCTCTTCGGTCGTAAACGCCAAAGAGGCGGTAAAAGAGATGATTTTCAACTCCGGTGTGGAAACGAAACAAGAAGCAAACATGGACGCCATGCAACGCTAAGTAAGACGATGCGCGCATTAAAGAGGCCCCGTGAGGGTGTAAGTCAAAGTCAGGGGAATGGGGAATCGTAAGAGTAGAAAAGAAACAACAAAGGAGAGGAACCTCCAAGGGAGGGGAATAGGAATGAGGACAGAGTAAGCCTCTGCGTTAATCTCGTAGAGCGATGATAGTCCCATTAGGCTGCAGAGACGGGTCGTTGGCCGAGTTGGGATCAACGTGGGTACGTCCGGCAACAGTGGCAGTGCGGATCCGAGCACTCAGAGGCAGCGTGTACTTGACGACACCCTTGACAATCAGGTCAAACTCGTCTTGGTAGATGTGCTCCCACCGCTCTGACCCGCCAGACGTGCTGTTGCCCGGGAACGGAAGCTGCATCTGGCCCGTCGACGTCGACGATCCCTTGTGGAACAGGGACCCTTCAAATGTCAGGGGGCTGTCAAACTGAGTGACGCGTCCCAGCAGCACGTTGGGACGGGCCTCGTGGTCGTCTTCATCATCGCCGTGGTGCCCGCCGTGACCGCCGTGACCGTCACCGCCGTCCAGAGGAGGATCGTTGACTGGGTCGTCGAGGGTGCGCACGCCGTCGTCGGTTTGTCCGTGCGGCACCTTCCACCACGCCGAGTCTGGGCCCGCGTGCTCCGACTTGGCAAAGATCTCGAGGTTGGCGTGGTCGACCGTGACAACGACAATGTTGGGGTTGTGCGCCTTGACTGTGAGGTCAAACATGAGCACCTGCTCGCTCGTCACCACGTTGCCAATCGACACAATGTCAATGTTGCTCATGGGCTGCGACGTGGCAAACATGAGGCCAATGGCGCCCGTGATGACGAGCAGGAACATCATGGTGAGCACGAGGCAGGCCGCAAACCGAGTCAGGTACGACGGTCGGCGCTCAAATGACTGTGCCTCGGTCTGTCGTAGCGTGTGTGGGCCGCGACGGGTGCGGACGGTCCGGTTGTTGATCGAGCCCATGAGGGGCGTGCGCTCATCGTCGGCACCACCGCCCGTGTCGTCGGCATCATAGTTGGATAGCTGGTAGTTGGAACGCTTGTGGTTCAGGCCCGAGTGGTGGTGGTTGCGGTGGTGGTTCCTAGGGCTCGAGGGGCCCGACGAGTTCCGCGACTGTCCGTTGACCTTGGGCTTGGCCGCGCCAGCAAAGGGCGACTCGTTGTCAAAGAGTGAAGGGTGGCTGTTGCCCGGTTGGCGGCCCCATCGGCCAATGTGGTGATGGTGGCGTGCCGTACCCCTGCCGGAGCCACCGATGCTTCGCCCGGTGCCCTTGCCGTCATCATCGAGGGCCTGACCCTCGCCTCCACTGGCACTGGCCGTGTTGACAAACTTCATGCCCTTCTTGGGCCCGTGCGCTGGCCCAGCCTCCATGACGCCGTAGATGGATCGCAGGTTTTGGCGGTCGGCCTGACTGGCCATGGATGTGGTGCTGGGAGTGCGGGAGTGAAATCGGCGGTTTGAGCGGTCCTTGCCGTCAGGAGGGTTTGAGTCGTAGACAAACGTCTCATCCGAGTCGGATGTGTTGGCCTCGTCGACAGCGCTGGCAATCTTGGCCTCGAAGATGTCGGATTTGGAAGAGGCTGGAAGAAGGTCAGCAATCATGTTATGGTAACACAGGGAAAGCCAATGGTGTTCGGGGAAATCAAGACTATATATGTGTTTGTGTGGGTGGGTGAAACTCACCATTGCCAGCGCCGACGGCGGGCTGCTTCCGCGACGCCTTCTTCTTCTCCTTACGAGGCTTGATGGTCTCAGTGCTGGGCTTGGTCTTGAGGGTGCTGCTCGAGGCCTCGTTCTTGGTGCCGGTTGACAGGGCAACCTGAGGGATGCTGGCGACCGTCTCCGTCTCGACCGTCATGTTCTGTGAGGGGGTGGACTGCTTGGACACGGAGCTGGACTGGCGCTGGATCATGGGAGGTGGAGGGACTGACGTGGGTCGGCGGATGGACTCAGGCTTGTTGCTGCCCGTGTCGCTTCCGCTGTCCCTGTCCTGACCGTACACGACGGACATGCTCGGCCTCGCCCTGGGAGTCTGCTCGTCGCCGACAATGCTCTCGGATTCGCGGGCCAGCCTCTCGTCGACGCGGGCCATGACAGCATCGCCTGCGACGCTGGGGGAGCTGGGAAGGCTGACCTCCTGGACCGTCTCGAGCGATGCGCGGGCGGGCGTCCTGAGACCGGACTGGGCCTGGGAGTCATCGGTGTCACTTCCCGACGTGGTGGTGTGCTGTGAATCGGAGCTGTTGAGCTGGGGTGAGGGGCTCGGCTTGGGGACGTTGATGGGCAACGAGTCCTGCTGACGTGTAGACGACGTGGCCGAGGCGCTGGCTGTGACGGCTGTGGGGAGGGCGGTGGTGTTGGACAGAGGAGGCGGCGACTTCAACCTCGGCGACACGGGCCACCTGGGGTTCTCCCTCATGTCCGAGACGACGGAGGGCTTCTGAGGCATGGGCGACTGTATCTGGGGCTCCTGTGTCTTTGGAGGGAGTGAAGGGGTGTTTGCGGCAGAGAGGCTCTTGGTAGAGGGCTTGCGTGTGGGCGCGGGTCCACGCGAAGGTTGGCGAGTGGGACTGTTGTCCTGCTGGTGTGCGGCCCTCCTGGAGCCGACAGAGCTGGCACTGTTGAGGCGAGTACGGCTAGTCGAGGTGGCGCGGTGCGGGTTGCGTCCGGGGGATGGGGACGGGCCCCTACTGGAGGCCCTCGGTGTGCGTGTGCGAACTGGGGCGGCGGCGTCGGCGGCGGCGGCCTCGGATGTTGACAGCGAGGGCTTGTCGATCTGGGGTGCAGCAGGGGGTGCTGGTCTCGCCATGTCTGTCGAGGAGGTGCCGGTAGCGGCAGCAGGTTGTTGGTGTTGCGGTGGTGGTTGTTGTTGCTGCTGGTGCTCCTGCTGGTGCTCCTGCTGATGTTGTGGTTGTAGGTCATTGCCGGCCGAGGTGGTCGTTGCAGGCCCCTGGTGGTCCGGTGATGACCTGTCGTGGCTGTCCATGGCAGCGTGTCTGGGGTATCAAGGTAGGTAATTGGGGGGAGAGTATGTGGGTGATGTGATGCATGCCAGGGCGGTTGGGTTTCTCAGCAGCGGAAGCGGGACTGGTTCATCGTGGCCGAATAGGGATCAAGACCGTCGAGGCCAGAAAGGGCAAAGAGTAATATTCCAGTATTACAGCGTGATCGGTAGGCGGATATGCCCAATGGTGGGCGGGCAGCAGTGCAGTGTCGGTGGTGACGATGGGGATTGTGGAGGAGGTCTGCTGCAGGCGTGTGGGTTGTTGTTGTGTCTGTCTGGTCTGTGGTGTGTCGTGTATCGGGGGAGTGGGAGCGAGAGTGGGTGTGTGTGTGTGTGTATGAGTGCGAATGCGGCGCAGAGCTCGTACCGAGGACTCGTACGGAGTGGATGTATCTGTACGAGTAGTGGCAGGCAGGCGGCGGTCGATATGCACGATATTACGCTGTAATGCTGTCAACAGCAGGGCCGTGGGCCACAAAAAAACGCCGACGTGGAGTTGTTGTTGACTGCTGGGGACTTGCTGTGTGTCGCAGGTGGAGGGGGGTGTGCTGAGAAGAGGGGATGAGAAGAGATGGAGAGGAGGAAAGGGACGGTAAGAAAGACGAGACGATGATGACGATGACGGAAAAGAGAGGGAGACGGAGAGAGCCAGAACGGGCAAGCCAGAATGGGAAGAATGGGAGAAGAGGGAAATGGGTGGAAGCTTGGGGAGAAGCCGACAAGGAAGGTACGGAGGAACAGTGGCAACTGGCAAGTACTACGGAGTTGGGAGTACGAGTATTACGGAGTATTGGGACAGGGAAGGAAGGTTTGACCGGGTTGGGGAATGGGGATAACTCCAAGGCCGAGAACACACGCACACACACACACCACACAGACATATACACAGGTACGCATGCTTATTGACACACACACAGGTACACACAGATACACACACAGAGGGAGTGACACGGGAGTGAGAGGGACAGTGGGACGGAGGGAGAGGATAATACACGCGGAGAAACGGCGGTTTCGTATTTTTTTTTCTCCCACTGCCATGACTCCATTTAAAATACTCTGGATAATGCCGTAATGCACAGGTCATAGACCCGTGTGGTGTGGCCGTGTGCCAGGGCCCCAGGGCCAGGCCGGGGTCGAGCTTCCAGTCACCAACTGACCAATTCGGTCTAGGGCGGGTACGTGCCCATCGCGGGCAGACGGCAGGGGTCGGGCGGGTGGCCGGGTCGGCGTGCCAGCCTGGTTTAGTGGTTTACTCGTACTTAGTGGACGGCAGCGGGTAGCAGTTGGTGCTCGGGTGCTGTATTGCCTGTACTGCCTGTACTGCCTGTAATGCCTGTAATGCCTGTGACTGGCCTAAAAGGTGTGTTGCCGACCCAATGG
The DNA here is from genome assembly GCA_900188575.1 of Geosmithia putterillii. Lineage (NCBI taxonomy): Eukaryota > Fungi > Ascomycota > Sordariomycetes > Hypocreales > Bionectriaceae > Geosmithia > Geosmithia putterillii. Next base: position 1,259,140 of record FYEU01000317.1, read on the forward strand.
ATTCCATCCGTTATTCAAATCAATCTGGAAGCCCCAAGCCCCCCCTGGAAGATGCAACTCTACCGCGTACGAATAGAGGCCTGGAATACTGTACCTGCTGCCTGTGCAGGTAACTGTATGCATGTACATGTCTTATTCCTTTGTACGCCCATGGGGCATTACTACGGAGTACTTACTTACTCGTAGAGGGTCAAGGGGTGTGGGGGATCACGGCCCTTTTCATGCCCTTTGAGGTCCTTTTCACGGGCCAGACCTCGTTGTAATCCCTCACCTTGACGGTGAAAGGTACTTCGATACCACGAATAATAAGACCGAGGATTGATGTATCTGTGCCACAAAATCATTCATCCCTCATTCATATCCCCATTCATTCCTGTGCTTCTCCTCATGGTGGCCATGCCCTCGGTTTCGGCCGGGGTATGTATATGCCCGTAATAGTTGCACTCCGTAGAGGGTAGAGTATCAGGTACCTACGGCATTGCTCTATTTGGTGCGCGCAATGCCTCGGAAAAACTGTCCCACAAAGTACCCTGTACCGTCCTCCGATTCTTAGTCATCCCCGACCAGACCAGGCCAGACCAGAGCATGTGGTCTTTTCTTCCCTTGTCTTCATCTTCCAGCATTCTTCCATGGCCGTGAATCGTGTTGAGAACAACGAGTATTGGTACTACTCCATACAGAGTACTCCATACAGGAGATTACATGGATATTGCTTTGCTCGCATGTGCGCTTCTTTGCTTTGCTCGTGAGAAAGACCCTGTCGACTACTGCCAGTGCCTGCCCTAGTGCCATGCCAAAACGGGTCGATCCATCTGTCCCCGACACCGCTCATCTCGTTCCTGACTGTCGGTCTGCATACCTTGTCCATCGTTTGCCTACCGAGATTATCTAGATCCTAGCCATGGGTACTCCGGTGCAGAGCACGAGTAATACACTCTCTCCGGCACTATTGCCCATGACTCCAGTACTCCGTACGCCTGCGTCCTGCACAATGTGAGCAATGGATGGCCAGTGGACAATGACAATGGACAGTGGACCTTGAGCTGACCGCCTGCCCAATTTCAGCCGCCTGGGCCATGACCACGTATCAAGACAATGCTCCCGTGAGCAAGCCGTGAGCAAGCGTGAGCACTGAGCACTGAGCACTGAGCACCGAGCATATTACCGTGAGCACAACCCAGCAACCCAGTTGCCATTATCCCAGCCAGTAAAGCAATGGACATGGTTGTAGACGCTGTTCCATATTGGTGCATGTCTACGCCGTATATGCATATGCGTCATCATGTTGGCGTTGGTTTTGGGGCAGACCGGCAGAGCAATACTCCGGCCACTTCGGAGTACTTAGAACGATACTTGTGTTCATCTCTCGTACGAGTGTTCACAAGCATTCTAGCATCCCCGTCTTCCGCTGCTTCCGTACAGACGAGCAAGCATGGAGTGTTACTCCGTACACTCTTTATTTCTCCCGGGGAACAGGCCGTTGAGCAATATACATACTCCGTACGACTATGAGTACTCGTCTCCGTAGTGCCCAGGTCCGGCGTCCAGGTCCGGCTTCCCGCGGGTACCTCGGCCCATGTCCATGACCATGTCTATGCATGCAGCAATCCTCTGCCGTGGCCGTACTCGTACAGCATCGCAACAGCATCGTACTTGGCAAGAGTACGAGCAATCGCTCGTATCTACGGACGGAGTAACAATACTGCATATTCCGTCTTTGTACGGAGTAATACCCGGCTTTGATCCATTCTTTGTAATCCTGCCGAGCCGTCTTACTTACTACTCTGTACGAGTACGAAGTAATACGTACTACCTCAATTCACTCATACCGTTCACTCACATCACCCACTCATAATACCACTCACTCACACCATTCATTCACACATGAGTACACGCAAACACGGTATTACACCACTGTCAGATCACAAAATTCAAAATAGTATAATAATAATAATGCAGTTCAGACTGTAGGTACCGCGTAGTACCACTACTCGTATACTACTAGTAACGATACTACTCAGTACAGAGTAGTACAGAGTACTACTACCTATCCACTCACACCCGATCAGAAAGGGATCCGTCACCGCAACGGTCGCGGGTGCCTGCGTGTCAAGCGTCTTGTCCCTCACCTCACCCCTGCAGAGCGAGGGCAAGGCAAGCAATGCCAACAGCTGGCAGCAGGCAGGGCAACAAGGGTAACTTGTCAACCAACCCATCGGACCCAGTTTGCCAGTCCACTGAGTAGTGAGTACTCCGTACGGAGTACTGAGTCCAGTATTGAGTCCAGTATTGAGTCCAGTAGCGCTCTATGCATATGCTTTGAAATACAAAGAGCATGGACCGCCCTGAAAAAACGCGCGCCTCGTTCTTTTTTAACTGTACAAGCACAAGCAGCATTTTGCTTTGTTCGGTCTCTACAAATCCGTACACACGTCAGACAAAAATCAAGATAGATACAGCATTATTGCGAGTACGAGTAATCCTCTGTAGAAACATCATACTTACGAGTACTCCTAGACGGCAGTGTATTACTTCCTGCCCAGCCTGCTTTGCCCGTCCGTCTGCTTGCCGCGTACAAGCCACACAGCCATCGTGACCAGAAGCCACCTCTCACAGCTTGACACGACACCGCACACCTCACACACGCCCCCCCTTCCCGCCTGTGAGAATCTTGGTGGATCAGGCACACGCACACACACTTACACATGGTCAGTGGCAGTGACATGTGCGAATCCCTTGAGAAATCCTCTAGACTGACTTGCAGGGTTGTGTTAAATAATCCTCCATTTGTCCGCCTTGCCTGTCAGGTCACCTGTCCAGTTTCTCATCTGGAGACTGTTATGAGTTACTCCGTAGACTGACACTGAATGGATCCCTGTCGTGACACATGGACCAGGGTAGGTAAAATCCACAGCGGGATGTCTTGCGCAGGGCAGCAGCCCAGGGAGTGATAATCAGACTACCGAGTAATACAATATATTATTATCATCTAGACTGCGAGCACGGATATTGCTTGTTCTCATTAGTAGCAGTGATGACCTGATTTCACTCGACTCACGACACTTGCACGATTACAAAGTGTATTCGTATGTTGTCAGTTGGTCAGACGTCGTCTGATAAAGTCATACTCGTACAGGGTACGAGTACACTAATCATCTCGTACGAGACGTCTGACCCAACCTGACTGTTCATTGTTATTGTTCATATTCATTCTCATGTGCTCATTGTGTGTATTGTGTTTTGTTGATTGTTCACTTGTCAGTGCTCACTCATTTCACCTGACATGCAAGACATGAGACCCCTACTGCTCCATGCAGAGAGTGCTGTACAGACAAGGGATACCGAGAAATCAACTGTCTTGTCTTGTCTCTGCGAGTGCTGCTTATTGTCGTGTGTCTTGTCTATACCGATGGCTACTCGAGTGCTGTCCAAAGCGCTGCATCTCCAAGTGTGTTCAAGTGCGTTCAAGTACATCTTCATAGTAAAGTGAGTGTCTTGTCGAGTATATCTTTATACCAAGTGCTCTTCAAGTCATACTTCGCACATCTCCCAGTCAAGCACCACATTCACCTTGCCCAGCAACAGTCTATCAGCAGTTCAATGCAGTCATATTCTCTTATAAATATCTTGTAAATCCCTCGTCATGAATAGACATACAAATATACAAAATCATTCTCCCAAGACACCCATACATGTAGTACAACAAGAGAAGAAAAGAGCAACGACAACAAGAAGGGAAGAGAGAAGATAGAAAAAGAACACAAGAAGAGAAGAATATCCAATCCATCCTTTGTACACACACCACCATATCATCGTCCCGACATATTAAACCTCTCATGTAATCAAATATACCGTACCGACTCTTGTCTTAGCAAGAGCCGATACTCACACTCACGCAAGCGCCTGTCCTGTCTGCCGGGACATCATTATCCATATGCCAAGTAGACGGACCTCAAGACCTCAAGTCGAGATCAGCTGTGCGCGCCTACTCCGGGATACTCCCCGACTCCTCTGGACCGCCACCCTCCTTCTTCCCCCAGTTGCTCCACCCAGAGATCCAACTGGCGCGCTTATTCACATCCTTGTTGGCATCCGGGTTGTTCTCCTGCACCAGCCGGAGCGGCCGGGGCTTGCCTCCCGCAAACGTCGTGCCCTTGTCCGAGTGGGACCGCGGCGGGCTCTGCGATGGCGGGGTCGACAGGTCCCCGACCGACTCGCCGCTGACGCTCGACGTCTCGCTGCGCATGCCCGGGAAGTTGCCGCTCGAAGAGGGGGGCTGGCTCCCCGAGGGGACGCGTGCCGCCGCCGCGGAGTTGGGGTTGCCGTTGCCGCTGCCGCTGATGCTCCCGCCCGTGACGCTGCTGGCGCCGCTGCTGGGAGTGAAGAAGGACTGCGAGTGGCGGTGGTGGTTGCCCAGCGTGGGCGATGCGGGCCCGTCAGCAGGGCCCTTGTACATCTGGCTCACCAGGCTGACGGCCCCGGTGTACTGCTCGCTGCGTGGGCGCGAGTGCCGCTTGCTCGCCGAGCGTGTCAGGTTTCCGATCGGGATACTGGGCGCCGTTTCCGGATCCGTGTGCCCTGCTGTCGCTGACGAGGGAGGCATGTAAGACATGGGGCGCTGGTTGCCCAGCGAGGACGTCCGTGTTGTGTAGCCGCTGCCGGTGCCGTTGGTGGTGGCGTTGTTGTTGCTCGGCCCGCCGGCTATCGACTTGGCCCGCTGGAGGAAGGATGCCGTCGCCCCGGGCTTGTCCGACGAGGATGGCGGTGGTGGCGGCGGAAGGTCCTTGCTCGTGTTTGCTGTGCCCGAGATGGGGCGTGTGGGCGGCGGGTTCATGTCGCCCGACTGGTCGAGGATGGACTCAAAGTCCTGGTGCTGCAGCAGCCGCTCGATGATCTTGTTAATATACAACGTGAGCGCCTTGTTCTGCTCCCTGAGCGACCGCAGCTCCGTGTTCTGCCTCTGGTCTACGTCACCAGCAGCACCGGCGGCAGCGGCACCAGTGCCGGCGCCGTCCGCAGTTGCGGTCGAGACAATGGTGTCGTCGGCCGCCTCGTCCAGCTCGTCAGCGAGGCTGGAGCCCCCGATGGCGCTGTTGCTGTCGCCGCCAGCACCCTTGCCCTCGAGGGCGTCGAGGGCGTCCTGGTTGGCGTTGCTGCCGCCCATGTAGCTGAAGTCGTTCTGGCCAAAGTCGCCCTTGAGCGTCTTCTCCTGCAGCAGCAGCTGGTAGCTCTCGTTGTCCTCCATAAGGCGGGCATTGGCCATGCGCGCCTCCATGAGCGACCGCTCCACCTCCTGCAGCCGGCCACCGCCCTGGTTCTCCGACTCCACCAGCTTGATCTGGGCCTCGGCCAGCTCCAGACGGAGCGACTCGATGAGCTTGTCCTTTTGCAGGATGAGCTTGGAGTTGTTGCGTGAGTCGCTGCGCTGGAGCGACGAGGGCGGGGCGAAGCTGTTGCCATCGAATGAAGAGGGGGAGGACGAGTTGGCTGTAACACGGTAGAGTTAGCATCATTGGACTAGAACAGTGTTCTGCAGACAAGAGAGTTCTTCGGAAAGGAAGAGAACGCCGTAGTGCTTACCCTGCCTGGATGTACGACTCTCGTCGTCGATATTGTTATTGTTGCGCTGGCTGAGGCTGTCCTTGAGGCGCTGGATGACGGTCTGCATCTCCTCCTCGCGGTTGCCCATCTCCTCCTTCTCCTTGAGAATGGAGCTCTTCTCGGCCTCGTAGATGGTCTCCATCTCGCGAATCTGGCGGGTGGCCTCGCGCTTCTCGTTGCGCAGGGCCTCGATGAGCTCCTCGAGCTCGTGCGTCTTCTCCTCCATCTTGGCTGACTCCTTGGTCGAGTCCTCGAGTTTGGACTGCAGCACGTCCGTCTGCTTGCGATACTGCTCCGACTGGCGCTCCTCCTTCTCGAGGCGTTGCTGGAGGTCCTCGACAGCAGCGGCGGCCTCAGCCCTGGCGTCTGACTCGGCGTTGCTCATGCTGCCTGTATCCCGGCGCTGGAGGGCCGCCCGGGCCGACACAGGGGTGCCGGTGCGGGTAGATCGGGTGCGGGCGTGGCCTGGGCCCCCCGGCGTCGTCGAGGCTGGCCCCGTCGTTGACCGCGTGGAGCTGCTGCGCGACAGGGACGGCGTGTTGGGCGATGACCGGCCGGACGCCTCCGAGTTGGCAACGCGCCCGACGCCCCCCGACGCAGGCTTCTTGGGCCCCGTCGTCGACATGCTGGCGTATGCGTGTATGTATGTGTTTGTGTATATATGCGTATTCAAGTTGTTCGCTTCGATCGGCGCTGGCGCCTCGTCAAGGCGGGGGTTCCTCAGTGCTCAGTGCTCAGTAGGTGAGCAGCAAACACGTGTCGCGAAGAAGCAACGTGCAAAAGACCGGGGTAGGTTTTGGCGGTGGTGGTGTGGTGTGGTGTTGTTGGTTGGATAGAGGGGGCAGAGGGACCCTGAAGAAGAGGAGGATCCGCTAGTATAGTCGGTCGGTGGGCTGGTATGTAGATGACGGTGAGAATGCTGCTTGTTTGGAAGAATGAAGAGGAGCAGAGGGTTCTAGAATGGAGCGACGTACGGACACGACAACGATGCGAGAGCGAGTACTCGGCAAGTAGTAGTACCAACGAAGTAGGAAGAGCAAGTCGCAGGTTTGAGCCCTGGGATGGTCTGGGGGAGTCGTGGGAGGGTGGGTGGTCCTCCTTCGCAAAGGGATATTAGAGATGTATCATTTACTGTGGTCCTGACTCCTGGGCAACGGCCTGCATTTGGTTGATTTGGGTGCAGGGGGGGGATATTGACATTGATGTTGACGAGTACAAATCCCCGGTACTAATGGTGGTACTATCGGAGGTACGGAGTACTTAGTACCGTACTACTATGAATCGGTCGCTCTTGCCCAGGTGGGACGATGCCTGATTGACGGCAAACGGGCACAAGGCGATTGGGTTGGGGGCCTGTAGAGCCTGTAACGCCTGTACCTCCTGTAACGCTGGCCTGTTTGCCTGTACTGCCACTGTAGTGGCACAATATGGCGCTGTATTTACAGTGACCTTAGTGCTATGCGCCCCACAACTCCAGGGGCCCAGGGCAGGCTATCAGCCACAGTCAAAACAGTCAACCGCCACAGTTTACCCTTTCTTCGGGGATTCTGTTACCCGCACTGTTGCACCGCCACTATTCCTCTCAAGGGCTGTTGGATCCTCTCCTCTCCCCCTTGAAGACGAGACACTGCATTAGCTGTTGCATCCGGCCTTGTATCGAACCTTGGTGGCAACTCTCTTTCTGGCCGATCAGGCACATGGGGACGTAACAAACTACGAGTAAGTAGGCAGTGCGCTGTGCCTCGTTGTGACGACCACAGACTAATGCTATATTTAGTAGGTCCACGATACTTGGTAGACTGATGTAATCATGGTTAGGGCTCGCACACATAGGCACGAGGGCCCCTTCTTGCCCCTTCAAGGCCACCACCACGAATACAATGTACATGCCCGTAGCGGTGGCCGGTGGCCGGTGGCCGATGACCACCACCACGAATGGAGATTGTGGTGAATCATGCATCAATGTCTGGATGACGAACGCCGTTGGCCCTGGGCTAGGCAGGTGAACTTGTAGGCAATACAATGCGCATGACTCGTCTTTGATGGCATGGGCATATGCAATTACCCTCGGTTCCTTCGGTTCCCCAACTTTCCTTCTATACCTGTACGGGGTTTATATCAAATGGATAGTCAAGTGCACAGTGATTGGGTATGCCCTGGTGAGGAGGACAAGAAAGATCTGGAGCTATATTTTATCATTGAGGCTAACTACTCCGTAGACGCCTTGCATCTGCAAAGACGGGGGAGTTTTACTGGAATAGTACTTCGGAGTAAACCCCCCAGTAGGCCATCTCATATCGCATCACATTGACTTGGGATACATAATGTATTGCCCAGAGTGCCCATAACCATTTCTGTCCTGAACGCCGGTAGAATGCATGTCCCTTGGTGATATTTTTATTGATTCATAAAAATCATGGAACTTTTTTGTTTCTTTGTTTTTCAACTTTTCCTCTCCCTGACAGACTTAAGCCTGACGCTTAAGCCTGCTGGTCGCTGAGAATGTCGGAGTCACCAGCGTCGAGGATGGCCATGGTGCCGCAGCGGAAGAGCTTACCGGCAGCAGTACCGAGCTCAATCTGTATTGGGGGGATATGTGTAAGCAAAAGTGTTACCCTCCAAAGTCTGGAATAGACTTCTTCTCTGGGTTGGCCGCCGGAAGTGGCAGCACCACTCTCGGTCAAAGAGTGGTGAGCACCCCAAGCCATAGCAGATGAAGTTTGCATTGTATGCAAATAATATCCGAGGGTATCGCCGCACCATACACATAGGACGTGTGTGCGCGGTTCAGCCTGGAAAAGCCATGTAGGGAATGGTGATTGTACTTACGTTGTTGCCAGAGAAGTGGTGGATGGGAGCCTTGGACAGCATGCTGTAGTACTCGAGCTCGCTCTTGCGGAGAGGGGGAGTGTTGCCAGCAATGATGATGAGCTTGGCCTTGCCGGAACGGAGGCTCTTGAGGGTAGACTTGTAGCCGAGGGTGACTGAAATTGATGTTAGAATATCGTTCTTTCACGTTTGTTCTCCTCGTCTTCAGTTGGTGGTAACATACCCTTGCCGGACTTCATCACAAGCGCGAGCTTGGAGTTGATGGAGTTGGCATCCTTCTTGTTCTTCTTGGTAGGGGCCATCTTGTCGAATTTCTTGTCCTTGGGAGAGGAAGAAGCTGTTGAGGTTGGATGGTTGGGTTAGTATGTTCAAAGAGAAGAAGGGAAGATCGCGATGAAAAAAAAATATCACAACTTTGTGGTGGTTCGTCTGGGGCTCGAGCCTGGCGCACCGCACTTGCTCAGATTGTGTGGGGACCAAGGGCAGACTGGCTCGGCTGACCAATCAAATCCCGCGCACCAGATTGCCGCACAAGCCCTAAAGACCCGATGATTAAGCGCGCCACCACGGCGATGAGTCAAATTGCTTTGAAATCAGGCCTGAGAGCGGATTACGGGGCACAGAGCGAGGGCGCGCACAGTAGGTAGGCCACCCACACAGTTAGAGGCGGCCATCTCTCTTTTTTTCGACGGAACTTCTCATCCCCCCCATTTCCATCTACCAACCCACCCCAAGGATCAACCCCAGCAACACCGACAAGATGGCTCGTCGTCCCGCCCGTTGCTACCGCTACTGCAAGAACAAGGTGAGATCATCTTCTTTTTCACCATCGTCGTCTTGATCGCCTTGAAAAATCCGGAGGAGTGTTGGAGAGGATGCAGCATGGCATGCGGGATGTATGGTTCGGCTGAGGCGGAGAATCTGCTCTGCCCTGTCGTCATCACCACCACCAAGCCACTTCGACCATCACCCCTCAAGGACTCAAGGCTCTCAAGGATAAACGGTTGAAAGCAAAAGGGAAACAATATACTGACACGCATGACCTCAGCCGTACCCCAAGTCGCGCTTCAACCGTGGTGTCCCCGACTCCAAGATCCGCATCTTTGACCTGGGCCGCAAGCGTGCCAACGTCGACGACTTCCCCCTGTGCATCCACCTCGTCTCCAACGAGTATGAGCAGCTCGGCTCCGAGGCCCTCGAGGCCGCCCGTATCTGCGCCAACAAGTACCTGGTGAAGCACTCCGGTAAGGAGGGTTTCCACCTCCGCGTCCGCGCCCACCCCTTCCACGTCGTCCGCATCAACAAGATGTTGTCGTGCGCTGGTGCCGATAGACTGCAGACCGGTATGCGCGGTGCCTTTGGCAAGCCCAACGGTGTCGTTGCCCGTGTCAACATTGGCCAGATCATCATGAGCGTCCGCACCCGTGACTCTAGTATGTTCCCCTCCTCGCATCTCCCTCATATATTCTCTTGTCTTGGTCAAGAAATACTAACCAAATGATAGACCGCCACCTTGCCCTGGAGGCCCTCCGCCGCTCCCAGTACAAGTTCCCCGGCCGCCAAAAGATCATCGTCTCCAAGAACTGGGGCTTCACCCCTCTCCGCCGCGACGAGTACCTCGAGCGCAAGGCCGCTGGCCGCGTCAAGGTCGACGGTGCCTACGTCCAGTTCCTCAGCAACCACGGCCGCCTGGCCGACAACATGCGCCGCTTCCCCGAGGCCTTCCAGCAGGAGGCTTAAGTCAGTCACCATCAACAGTGACTGGAGGGAGAGTGGACGGATGATTGTGTACGGCTGATTTGGGAAATGAAGGAGGAAAATTACACAAAAGGCTGGCGTCAATGGTAACCCTGCTAGAAATAGGCAGTGTCAACTGGCAATCGAATCATTCAAAACCAATCTGGGATCTTTGTGATGCGCATCATGTGTACTTTTTCTCTCTCTAGTACTTGCTAGCCCCAGATCAACGACTATGAAGATTGATACCATATCCCCGTTTGCCATCTCGCCATTCTTGTTCGTACATGGACTTGGTTCACGGACGTGAAACTGACTGTACAGATGTGGCCCAGCCTCGTCTCTGCTTGTCCGACCTCGCAGAGGCTAGTGCTAGTCGTGCGTCTTTTGTCAAGTGGCGAGAAGTAGTAGAGAGATGACAAACAGACTATTATCAATCTGTTACGAGTGACAAGGCCAGGCCCACGGCGATCCCAGCATCCATTGTCCAGTAGGTACGGAGTACTGCCATTCGTAGTAATAGTAGTAGTACGAGTACTCTGTACAGGCAATGAATGGTACGAGACCCTACCGCTAGTCTTTGTCTGGCAGTTCTGGCCCAACTACTCGGACAGAGGCACGACTAAGGCAGGACTCGGATCGGAGTATTAGACCCGGGCGGGTGACGTGCTATGTACCGAATAATTGCTGATCCAGAATCCCGACCAGAACGATCGAGTTGGCGGTAAGCGTCGCTGGTCAGGCTTGCGCCCTTTTCTCTTTTCGCTCTGGACCACGTATCACTGACAGACGGATTACGCTGTATCAATACAAGTGATACGGAGTAATATCCGTAGTACATGTGTATGCTATATTGAGATTTGACGCAGGATCGGTGCAGACATGGAGCACAGGTGGTAATCCCACGCCGCATGACAGCAGGGCGAGGCTGATGGACTTGGACCATTCACCGCCGCTTGACGGGACTTGTGGTGGTCGGCGGTATTACTACCGAGATACAGCACAGCGTACAGCACGGCTCGACGGGGCGCGTGCCTCAGATACGGATACGGACGTGCGCCTTTGCGATTGCGAGATACCGGATGGGCGGAAAAGCCAATGCCACTCCCGAAAAGCCTAAAGAGGTGGGGGGTCTGTCTGGACTGTGACAAGGACGGATGGATTGTTTGCTTCTCTCGAACAAGGCTCGAGGAATAACAACCAAAACACACAAAGGACAATGACGGCACCTTTCTTGTATGTACGTGCACCTGTGTGGTACGAGGAGATTGTTGTTGTCAGGCTTTCTTTGTCCCCGGCTGGCGCCCCCCTGCAGCGATGGACAAGTCACCCGTTGCCAAACAAGTTGAAACCCAAGCTGCAAGGCTACTTGTTGTTACTCTGACAAAGAGACAAAGAGGTACTTTGTAACTTTGTACTTGTTCGTTCCAAGGGGCCTTTGCCACCAGTGCCAGTGCCACGAGTCACATCAACATATACGACTAATGCGGGTGTCTGTTCGCTGCTGGTGACTGGCAGTGGGATCCGTTGGCTGGTTACTCTATCAAATGTACTCCGTACTCGTAGACGTAATACCCGACTGGCTAGACGCCATGGCCCAAGTCCCAAGTGTCCCCCTCTCGGAGGAGCTCGGAGGGCCCTCGGATGGACTTGGTGTCGGCGATGATGATGGCTGGCGTGTACCTATGCTCTGTACGGGCAGAAGGCATCAGGATGGGCAATTCGACACGGGAAAAGAGGCAGAGATGAAGGGGAGGAAGAGAAGAGTAGGATATGAAGAATCGTTTCAGATAAAACAACACATCTCTTCCTCTCGTCATCCCCTTCTCTCTCTCTCGCGTGTACAAAGTATCCAAGTGACCTCGGGGCCCCCACCATGTCACTCGAGAGCATTAGTGGTTGATCCTTCCCGCCTGGATGACGCCCAAGAACCAAAGACACGCAGGGTCTGGCACTGGTCTGGCGCTGGTCTGGCGCTCTTTCCTTGCAGTGCTCGACTCGGTCGCCCCTCCTCTAGCTGGCACACCAGCACACACCAGCACCAGCACACCACGCCGCATTCTGGCTAGTACTCAAGTACCGCCAACTGGTACATTCACCATCCCCAACAAAGGGTCCGACCTCGCCAGCTCTGACTATCCCCCCCTTATCTATCAGCATCTTGACTCTCTCTCATTCTTACATCCTCATCAACCTCTCTTTCTCTCTCTCTTTCCCTTTTCCCTTCGTCCGCTTCTCTCTACCCTTTGTCGACCGACTGTTCGAGGTGGACCCGGAAGTCGTACCTCTGGTAGCCGGCACGAGTTGGGCCCCACTCTCGATATCGTCATCTGTCCCGTTATCACCAGACCCCAGGGGTCTCACCTGGCCGTCATTGTCCCTCTTCTCTCTACTTTATCAATCACTCCCAAGAGGTCCTTTCTTGGGGTAGAACTCGAGGAGGTAGAATTTTAGAGGTAGAACCTCTCAAACCACACACACACACACACACATACACACACACACCATGGCTTTCCACCAGCCAACCCGCCAACCCATGCAGCGGGCCGTGTTACCGCCTGCAGAGGACCGAGAACCTCCCAGCCCCCAGTCCCAGGCTCACTTCCAGGACCAGAACCAGCTCGACCAGTCCCAGACGTCATGGGTTCTCTTCTCTCCCACCAGCGCCGCCGACGAGCAGTCGGAATCCGATTTCAGTGAAGCCCTTCCCCCGAGCCTCAAGACCCCCGGCCGCTCGCGTCTGGGAGAGACGGGCAGCTTCCATGGCGCCGCCGCCCGGTCGGACCTCCACGGCGATGGTACCCTGTCATCAGCCGTCACGTCGTCAGTCGTCGGTGACGATGCTGGTGATGAGGAGGATGCAGAGTTGGACAGCCTTGACAGCCATCTACCTTCCTTCCGGTCCATGCCCAGGAGAATGTCACAGTCGCAGCAGCAGCAGCAGCCGGGCAACCAGCACGACTCGCAAGCCGTCTTCCCCTCCCACGATGGGCTTGGTTCCTTCCACCTGGATCAGCCCACCTCGGCCATGGAGGCCCAGGATCACATATACCAGTTTGAGCGCTTCAACCCGCGCAGGACCCGCCACAGGAGGGAAAGCCTCGACCGCATACAGGCTGAGTGGGAGAGCGAGCAGGCCAGGGAGGCCCAGAAGCGGCAGCGTATCGAGGCCTGGCGTCTCGAGCACAGCCGCGTGCTGCTCGACGAGATCCAGCGCGAGACACGTAGGCGCAGGCGCTCTTCTATGGCTTCGCTGAGCCACGCAAACCCCCACCATCCCATCTTTGCACACCCCGTGCCGAAGCAGACCACCACCACCACTACCACCACCACCTCGGCCACCTCGGCTGCTGCCACCACCGCCGATGACGACATGGAGGACCTGACCTGGCACGATGAGGACGCCGACGTATCTTCCGGACAGTCGCCGAGCCTCCTCGCCAAGTTCGCCCAGACGGTCATCAAGGACATTCTCGGCATCGACGACCGCCTGCTGTCCATCCTGGTCGGCGAGGCCATGCCCGAGGACATTGACGACGACGAGGACCTGTCTACGACGCCACGCGCCTCGCAGATTGGCATGGGTGCTGACAAGGCATCCCCCTCAGTCGAGTCGTGGCAGACGCAGGTCCTGGAGCGCGTGTCGCGCGAGCTCGGCCTACTGGTCAACCAGCTGTCTCACCACCCAGGCGCCTTCTCGACATACGCCAAAGTCCAGACCATGCCCCTGCCGTACGCGGGTCTCCCCGTCATCCCTGAGTCGGCCAGCATCCCGGCCACCATCAGTGGCCGCGCCGACGATGACAATGATGGGCTGAGCGTGCGTCGGCTGTCGGAGCACACCTCGTCGCAGGCCAACATGCCCCGCTTCGAACCCACCATCAACCAGGCCACCCGCCCCATGGCCATACCCGACAGGCCATCTACCGCGAACACCACGGCTACGGCTACTACTATCAGCGAGGATGGCAACTCCTTCACAAAGGAGGAGTGGGAGCGTGACTTGGATGTGAAGCTCGTCTTTAGATATATCCGATCGCGCTTCACCGGCAAGGACGACGAGAACACCAAGGCCAACAACGTCTCATCCCTGACCGCATCGCACAGCGGATCCCTCGCCGCCTCGACAAGCCAGGACACGGCCGCGAAGGCAGCCCGCATCCGTCAGCACCACCCCCTCATATCGGCACGGGCACGCACGGGAGACCATCTCCACGGCCACAGCCACCGCCGGAGCTTCAAGACGTCGGCTGCGGGGCCTGGAAGCGCAGGCAGCCCTGGACCGGTCCCTGCCGCTCCACTGCCGCTCACGGGAGCAGCGCTGGGCATGCGTCATGGGCATCACAGCAGCTGCGCTAGCCAGAGCACGCGACGGTCTGCGCGGAGGAGCAGCGGATCGTCTCGGCATTACTGGGATATCGGAGGTTCGCTGGGTGGTACCGGGTCGGTGATTGCGCCCAGTGGGCCTATGGGTAGCTGGGGGGAGGTTTAATGGTCAGGTCAGGTCAGGTCAGGTTTGGTCAGGTTTGGTCAGGTTCGGGTCTCTAGTCTCTGGTCCCTGATCTCAACTCAGGTCTGGTCTGGTTAGATTCTCTCTGAGCCTGTTGTGAGTCTGAGTCCTAGTCGAGTCTGAGTCTGAGCCCAGTTGGGTCTTGGTTGAGTGTTGGTTCCCCTAGACCAATTGTATTACTAGCAGCATATGCATGGCAGATTTCTTGATATTTGCCGTTTCTTTCTTTTCAGGTTCAATTGGCGTCGAGACGAATTTACGACATTGCATGGGTTTCTTTCTACTTCTTTTGATAATTTTCTCTTTTCTTTTACTCTTTACTCTTTATCCTTTCGTTCTTTCTCTCTTACAAGTTCTTCTCGATTGTTCATACATCGAACCGTTCCTCCTAGCCTTTCTCGTTCATCCATTGGATAGAATTGGGCCATGTCCAGAAAGGACGTAATAATAGAAATATGGTGGCATGTCACATTAATGTATCGTGATGAACAGAGTACGTTGCATACTGATTTAGGCTGCGAGTGCTTGGTCATTGACACGCGTCCGAGATGGGATGGCGGCAATGAATACATGTAGTCAGCAGTAGTGACACGATACTAGTGGTTACAATCAGATTCAGAATAGCCTCACTAATGAAATATTAACAGTATTCATGTAGATGTAATCATGCACGATAGTACGGAGTAGAATGAATTGAGAATTGAAGTGAAGCCATCGCTAGGGGCGGCCCGCGCCCGCAGCCTGTAATAACCTGTAACCTGTAACCTGTAACCTGCTGACAGCTGTCTGACCCCGCTGTAATCGCCCTCGATGACTCCGACTGCGTCCTACACTGCCAAGGAAGGTGCGTCCCCGCTGTACGAGCCCATAGGACGTCCCTTCCATAGTAGCAGGAGCAGGAGCAGTACGGAGTAATACCTACCTAGTACTGCTAGTATCCATGCAACCTCTTACCGCGACTCTTTGCCTCGATTCCCATTGAACTTCTCGTCCTCCTCACCACCCTCACCAGCAGGCAGCGGGCTCGCCTGTGATTCCCCCCCCATTATCGATTATCCCGCACTGCATCGCCCTGTTCTGTACAATCTACAACCAATCAACCAACCAGCCTTTCGACAACCCCCCTCGAACTCGTCCGTCACAATCAATCACGCCTACCTTGTCTGCCTATATAAACCCCCGCCCGTTCTCTCTCTCGCGCGCGCGCGTCGTCGCACGCACGCAACCGCCCACGATCGCTCGCACTCTCGCCTCGACATGATCCACGCTTCCTGGTGCCGTGTCATGTTCTGAAGCAACGCCGCCCGCCTTCCGCCCCCAATGGCCACGAATCCCTTCCACCTCAGCAACGCCGGCCTCCCCCTCTTCAACATCTACAATGACGCGTCCGCGCCCATGAGCAACGCACCCCCGCCGCCGCCGTCGAGGGCGCTGCCGCAGCAGCAGCCCCTCCCGGGCGGACCGTGCAACTATGGCGATCTGACGGCTGGGGTGAACAGTCCGCGTTGCGGGTGTCTGCGATTCTGGGCCGACGGCGAGAGCAACAGCCGCGGCACGTCGGGCATGGGCATGTGCATGTGCGGCCACCATGCGTGCTTCCACCGCGACGCCATGGTGACGCCGGCGACGAGCAGGAGCGACGAGGATGTCTGGATGGTGCAGGCTGGGCCTGGGCAGGAGAATCAGCGGCCGAGGTCGGGCGCGGCTGCTGCTCAGCGTCCGCCGCTGAGCCCAGTCGTTGACCTGTCCCTCCCCACGCCTCCTGCTGGTGCCGACCCCCACCTGCCTATATACCCCGTCGACGACGCCCTGTCCTTTATATACAACGAGTACCCTGAGGGCTTCACGCAGGATACACCGCGGATGCTGCATGAGTCGCAGAGCCTTCATCAGCCGCCGCCTTCCCTCCCCGATACACTCGCCTGGGGCACCGCTCCGTCCCAGGCGTCGCTGGTTCAGAAGCACGGTCCTGGTATTAGCCTGGGTCCTTCGCCTGGCCGTCCGCCCTCGCAGGCCACTTCGACTACCTCGTCTGCCCGGATCAGATACCAGAGACCGTTTGCCGGGAGGGGACTCAACACCCTGGGTCTGCCTGGCGGCCTGTCGAAGCCGTCGTCGCCGTCGCCGTTGACTTACCACCACCACCACCAACACCACCACCACGACTCTCAATCCGTCACCTTTGGACGTCAGCCCCCGCACCCGGCTAGCCTGTCTGCCCATTCCGCTCCCCACGACGCCCAGGACGACGACAATGCTAGTACCCAGCCTGAACCCCGAGCCGTGCAAGACCAAGACCATCAACCCGACGTGCAGATGGGCGTATCCCGCGAGGAGTTCAATAACATGTCCGACACTGTCGCCGGCCACGAGCAGCGCCTAGACCGCCTGGAGACGACGTCCTTCTCTGCTGCCGCGGCAGGTGGGAACCACGACGAGTGTGACGAGCGCCACGACCATGGTGACCTCCGCATGACGGACATGGAGAGCCGTATGGACGAGGTGGAAAAGACCAACAGCGAACACGGCGCCATGCTGGCCCGTCTGACGGGCACAGACATACACAAGAACGGCGACGATGTCACGGCCTCCTTCTCCACGACTGCCAGCACCACCATCAGCCGCCCGACGCACTCGCAGGAGCTGCACAGCGAGGTGCAGTCCCTGCGCGACACAGTCATGTCGATGCAGTCGACGCTCGCCACGCCCAGCCACCCGTGGGAGGTCGAGGTCGTCTTCCTGCCCTTCCCGCTTAAGAAGCTGTGGCAGGGCATCGAGCACTTCAAGCCCGAGTCGGCGGGGGGCCTTGCGAGTGATGAGTGGACGCAGCAGCAGGCACCCATGTCCTTCTTCGGTCCCGGCGCCACTGCAGGTATCAGCGCACACCTGGCGTCCCCCATCTACGACGAGTGGTCCCGTGCCACGACCGCGCACTCGCACCACGACGCTCCACCACCGGCAGAATGGCTCCTCCCACGTGCCTACTCGGACAGCAGTGCGGCGGGGGCCAGGCTGCGCAGCCGCGGACTCGTGCGCACAGTGCAGATGAGGGGCTCCGACGCGCGCAGCGTGCAGCAGTCCGTCATGGCCGCCTTTGGCGACGTGTGGCGGCAGATGGAGGAGGTGATGGCAGCAGAGCAGTCGCAGCCCCGGTCCAGAGACACGAGGCTGTCGAGACGCTACGCGGGCCTGCAGTCGGCATGGGTGCCCCTCCGCAAGATGCACAAGGACTCGCGGCTGCGGCTCCTCTCCCCGACCGAGATGCTCAACCCGACCAGCTGGACGGTCGAGTTTCTCAGCTCCGTCATGATGAAGCGCAAGACGGCCGTGTCACGCCTGTACATCACCAGCCCGGAGGCGTATCTGCAGGACATCCACGCCTACCAGCAGGGGTGGACGTGGCAGCGTGTGCGGGAACTCAGCCGTGCCACCACGCAGTCCGACGACGACGACACCGCCACAGAGTCCCAGTCCCAGTCCCGGCAGGAAGCCGGTGGCGGTGGCGGGGTCGGGGTCCCCGAGGCGGACGCTCTAGAGGAATGCTGGGCAAGGGACGAGCAGCTCGACGAGACACCGGGCGCACCGGGACCGAGCATGATGATGATGGCCAACAGCAGTATGCGTCTGCAGCGCCGGGCCACCACCTCGTCCCCCTCCCTGCGACACATCTCCCTCCTCGGCGGGGTGAGCTCCTCGTCGCGTCGCTCATCGAGCCCCATGGTCTCGGGCTCTGGCTTTGCAGCGCGCGACCGGCGCTCGATGCGCCACAGCCCCATGCCTATGTCTATGCCCACGCCTTCCATCCCCATCACCATGCCCGGCGGCATGGCCCGCCACACCTCCCCCGCCCTGAGCAACATCCACACCGGCCGCCGCCGCGTATCCTACACAGGCCGACACCCGTCCCCGAGCGTCGTGCGCGGCGTGTCCCAGCAGCACATGCCCGCCACCGCTGGGGTAGCCAACATCCGCCACCGCCGCCGGCGAGCCACCCGCTCGCCCAGCTACCCGGCCTTCACACCACGGATGACCGCCTCGCCCAGCCCAGCGCCCCTGTCTGGCTCGCTCAGCATGGGGACGGGCGCGGGGAGACATCAACGTGCCGTCACGCCCTTTGCCTACGCCACACCGCACAGCAACGTCGCGCCTCTGCAGGAGATTCGTCTGGTGCCCCGGGCGGGCAGCGCGGAGTTTACCGTCGACGAGCTGCATGATATTGAAATATATGATGACGGAGACGGGTACTACGGCGCCTACTCGGACGCATCATCATCGTCATCATCGCTCGGCCACGAGGATCATCATCAGCAGGACCATGAGAATGAGAATGAGAATGAGAATGAGCATATGCATGATCGGCAGCAACTTCCAGAGGATGAGCCCTGGCCGGGCATTGAGGAGAATCAACATGGGAGTCACAGTACAGGACTGGGCTTCTCCATCTCAGTCTCAGTCTCGGACGGAGAGAATGTCGATCCTGATGCTGCTGATGCTGCGGATGCTGACGTTGACGGGGCGAGTGATGCGAGCAGTCTGCCGTCCGAGTATCCTTCTCATGGGCCTTGGCCGGATGCCGCTGATGATGCCGAGTTTCAGATTCACGAGGATGAGTGATTGCACTGCATTTCCTTTTTACATTTTTATATGGCTTTCCTACTCCTCTTATTCATAACTCTGCGTTTATACGTATTTTCTTTTCTTTCCTTTCTTGTTTTCTTTTCTTTCTCGTATTTTGGGTTGTCCATTCTAGCAAGCATGTTTTTCTTTTCTTTCCACGTTATGAGTTTTGAGTTTGAGTTTGGCTTTTCCCCACTCACTGGGTTGGCGGGCGTTTGAATCTTTACATCATGGCGAACATGGCGGGTTTTCTCGGAGGATTATAAAAAGGAATGGGAAGGCGATGATGGGATGATGGGATGAGGGATGAGGGACGAGATGAGATGAATGGAATGGTACATGGACATGTATAGGATATATAGCACACTCCACACATTGCAATGATACTCTACTTTACTGACATGCCTGAACTGCGAGCGTAGCGAGGACAGCTCCCGGCAGGGCCGCCGGAGGCATTACATGCACAGGCAGTGCATGTACATGGACACTGACCACATGAATGTATATCCGACCTGCGAGCGTAGCGAGAACAGCTCCCGGCAGGGCCGCCGGAGGCAATACATGCACAGGCAGTACATGTACATGTGCACTGAACCATGATGAAAGTAAAGGTGAATATGAATATGAACGTGGATGTGAATCATTGTGTGTCGTTGACTATATAAAAACCAAAAGGAAAACTCTATCTGTCCTTGAGAGCCAGGGGTATCAAGATGTTCTGGTTGGTGGTAGTGGTGGTGTTGCCATGTTGCGTCATCTTCCAAAGGGTAAGAAATTGAGCAACGGTCTAGAGTAGGAGGAGGATCGAAAGGAAAGAGCAAGCAGTCAAAGCAAGCAGGTTAAGCAAGCAGGTAAGAGTACCAAAGCTCCCAAACATCAAAATAGAAAAAGGGGGAAAAACGCCAACCCATATATACTGTACTCCAGTGGGTACTCCGGTGCGTACCAAGGTACTAGTAGTGAGCGACCCCGTCGTTGAATCAAATATCATCGTCTAGCCTGTCGGGGAGAGCAGGAATGCATAAGAGAGCGTGTGTGTGTGTGTGTGTGTGTATGTGAGTCAAGGGAAGATGCAAGCGAGGGCGATATAAAATGCAAGAGCGCAGAAAGCAGAGAGAGTGGTTCAGGTGGTTTAATACCACTTGCCCTTGGGATCAAGTTCGTACGCGATTCGGCAAGCGTCCACCTGGCACAGCTTCGACCGAGCCAGATGCTTGAACCTGGGTCCGTCGGGCCCCGTGACGTAGTGGTACTGGCCGAATAGACGCCACTGTCGCGGGTCGGCCAGCGAGTAGACCTCGTCGCCCCAGCGGCCGTCAAAGTGGAACCACGATGTCGGTGCCTGGGGGTTCTCGGCGGCCGGCACGACGCTGTTGAGGTATCTGTCGGCGTTGAGGGTCGGCTCCTGGTTTACTGGCTCGCCCTCCGGTTCGTCCTTTGGGTCCTTTTCCTTGTCGGCGTCGTCCCCGTCGTCCCCGTCGTGGTTGGGCACCGGCTTGTCCAGGGTGTAGTCGTAGTGGTAGGCGTAGCGGTTCAGGCTGGGGTCCCAGAGAGGGCCTTGGTCCGTCACGTCCTTGAGGAGACCGAATGGGATGACGTAGGGATGCGGCCCGGGAAGGGGGTACATGGCGTGGGAGCCGATGGCCGAGTAGATGACGGGCCGGCCGTTGGCCGACTTCTCGACGGCGTCAAAGGCATACGCCTGTCCGCCTTCGTGCTCCGAGAAGAAGACGCCGCGGGGGTTCCCGTTCTCAAACCGCACCATGCAGTGCTCCCAGTCGCCCACGTGGTTGCCGAAGCGGAGGCCCAGCACCGTCTGGCCGAGGTTGTACGAGTAGAAGAAGAACCAAAAGGCATCGACGATGCCGGATCCCTTGTCGACGACGACGAGAATGGCAGGGGCCTTGGAGTAGCCGTCGGCATCCGGCTTGTGGCCACGCGCAGTGAGGCGCTTGGCCCGGGCCGTGTCGGAGCCGTACCGCCTAGGGTTCGCAATGCGGTGACGCGGGTGCTCCCTGTCGACGTCGTACCACGTGGTAGGCTCCCTATCGACGGGGTTGGCGCCTGCGTGGGAGCCTGTGGGCTTCTCGAAGCCGTCGGCAATGTCGTCTTCGTATGGCGCCGGCACGTTGTCGTGGCTGGACAGCCAGTCGGGGCGGCTCTCGACGTCGTCGTTGCTGCGCAGCAAGACGAAGCCGCCCTTGTCGTTGAGTTTATGGAGATTGTGTAGGTTCCACTCTCCGTCGGTGGTGTTGAGGGGCTCCCCGTCCACAAAGACCGTCATGTGCTCGACGTGCTCCTTGATGTCCGAGGGCCAGAACTCCTCGCCCGAGTAGAGGTGGACCAGAGGCGCATAGCGCGTGACGTAGTCGGGTACGTCCTTGAGGATCCTCCTCCGGTCGTTGGTATTCCTCTTGTTGTTGGTGGGAGGCGCGCCGTCCTCCCAGTTGGTGGCTCGCTTCCTCAGCTCACCTCGAATCTCCTCCCATTCCTTGTCCTTGGCACTTAGCGGGCTGGCGCCGGCCGCGGGATCCCTGCGCAGGTGATGCAGACCGCAGAGGCTCACCCAGCGACATGCCTGGCGATCGAGCCAATACGGGCTGCTCTGAACCCACTGGCGATCGCGGGCCGACTTCTCCGGGTTGGGACCACTTGGGTCAAGAGCACGAGGTAGCGCCCATGCCGTGAAGGATATGAACAGCGCCAGGGCCGAGAGGTAGATGATTCGTTTCAGCCACAGCATTTCCCTGTCCGTGTCCCTCTACAACAGCGTGATGCAAGAGCGGCCTTGGCCAGTCCCACCAGCGGGAGTTGCGGGAAGCGGGCCGGGTCGGCAAACGTGGTTCGGTGTCGGTGCTTGCAGATCGGATGGTGAGAGGTGTGGGAGACTCTGTATGTGGCAGCCACCAGGTTTCCAGCTGGGCGTGGGCGAGTCTTTATAAATCGAAATCGAGGTCGGGGAGCAGCGAGGGAAAAAAGTCGGTATGCTATAGTCCAGCTATAGCGACATCATGTGTCAACCCGGGGACAATGGCGGTAAAGAGTGGGTTTGGTTGGGTGTTGAGGCGGAATGGCCGGGCGGGGGTTTAAAGGCCACCACCACCGCCAGAAGGAAGAAGGGTGGATTCTTAGGACAGGGCGCGGGAGAGAATGTTGACGGGTTGTCCTAGGGATAGGGAGAGAGAGACGGAGGATTGGAAGACGAGAGGAAGACGGACGACAGAGGAGAGGTTGAAGGTTGACGGGAGGAAGAGGCTCAAGATGCAGAGACGCCAGACGAGAGGAGGGGACCCTGCGGTTCGAGCAGCGGCAGGAGCGATGGAGCGTGGAGCGATGGTCGGACCTGTTACGGAGGGAAGGTGCCCCAAAACACCCCGAAACGGAATAGGGCCCCAGTATTACGTCGGCGGCAGTCTGAGTACCGGGTAAGAAAAAGTACCGGTACTTTGGGCTCTACTAGACTCTAGAGGAAGACGATCACGAGGAACACTCATAATACTCTCGTGATGGGCACTCTTGAGTCGAGTTAGTGCTTGTACACCATACCGAGTAGGTGCTTTAGTGTTCCGCTGGTCGTCTCGGTATTCATGCCGTACCTATGACAGTCCCAACAGCGTTTGCGTGGCCCGCATGATGCCGCCATTGGCCCTCAGCTTGTCACGGATACCCCCGAGACACATCATGTCACAAGCCTTTGTGCCCCCTCCTCCAAGTCTCTGGTACAGGACAGGCTACCGCGTAAGTATGTCTGTTCGTACAGCTACTTGGTACGAGTAAGCCCGTGGCCTGTAAAGGGACCCACGAGTCGCGTTTCCACCCTCCAACTCGACGGATGGATAGGGACAAGCGCATGCATGTGCCTACTGGTAGTGGCCGGGTGGTCAAGGCACGGGTGATGATTGGTGGCGTGATGGCTTTCTTTCACGGTGTACGAATACCAGGTATCACTACTCCGTACTCCGTAGTAATAAGTGGTAAGTTCAATCTTCATTGTCGGTCTGCAACCACTCGTACGTGGTATCGAACCATTGTGAATAATACCTGTACCAGCTCGCTACTCCACGCGCTGCCTGGACTGAACATCGTCAAGACCATCACGCACCTCACAGGTCGTATTCCGCGCAGGTCGCACTCGGACATCAGATTCCCTCGGAAGACAGCCAGCCAACCCAGCCGCAGGTGGCCGGCCGTGCCGGCCTGCATAAGACGCCAAGCTGTGTGACACACCAGACACAGACACAGACACAGCATCTGAACCCATTGGGCCGGAACAGATTTGTCAGACTCAAAAGGACGGACTGGCTGACATGGCGCTGCAGGATGGGAGAATGCAGTTGGCAGCTGGCGTTTCCTTCTTGGAGAGTGGTTGTTTCACGCTCTTGCGTGCTCTAACTTTTATGCCGGCATGAAATGCGCCATCACAGGAATAGTACCCAGTAGTTCATAGACTCACGACGAGTACGAGTATACGAGTATACGGGGTACGGTACGAGTACGGAGTACATGTGCGTACGAGAGTATACGTGTGTCTTGAGAAAACAACGCATCAATAAGATCCGTAGCAGCACCCACCATATCATCCATCCTTCTTGCGCCTACGCCTCTCAAAGCACCGCAGCAGCAGGCGCAGCACGCCTCCCAAGAGCCAAAAGCCAAGAGCCTAAGACCAGAAAGGACCTACTCTTACTCTTATTGGCGTAGGTTAGCTCCTGCTAGATAGTATATTTATCTTGGACTGTCTATATTTTGGTCATGGTAACAGCCACACCCTTCGAATCTGGTCAGGACGGACGTACAGCCGAAACTCGCATCCGAACATCGGTAGGGGGAGGGCACTGGAGGCACCGGGAGATATCTTGTAGTTCGGCTTGTGATGGTTTCCAGAAAACTTATCGTACAGAAGCTAGCGCTGGTGACTTGCCTTTTCCACTTCAGACAGGGCTGGAGGCTAATACGTCAGAGGCAGTCAACCACCAGCATCATTGTCGATTGGCAGGGAAACGCCATCACCAACGGCTTCAACATTCGCGCTGAGTGTATACATTCATACCGGGCTAGCCACCCCCGGAATTCCTGGCCATGTGCGCTCAAAACATAGCCAGCTAGATCACTTCCACCGCAGTTCCTCGGGATCATGCCTTTTTGCGCGCTCTTCGTATGTACTAGTATCCAATGGGTATTATGACTCTACCAGCTATAGCTGGACTGTGTGGCAGTAAGAAGCAGGGATGGATGATCAACTTCACCCATCTTGCATGGTGGTATCATCAAACTCGTCGACATCGTCACCATCTTCGCCATCCTCTCCATCGTCGCCGTCGTCGCCGTCATCCTCCTCACCTTCACCATCATCTCCCATTTCCTGGTCATCATCATCGTCGTCAACATAATCATCATCATCCTCCTCATCCTCATCCTCTTCCTCCGCCCCCAAATCAGACCACCTCTTGGGCGTCGGTACCGAGAGAGCAGCCGCACCATTCCCTCTCGCAGACGACATGTGCCCACCCGAACTTGTCGTTGTTCTCCTCCCCGAACGCGCCCTCGTCGAAGGACCAGCCGCATCATGTTCACTCTCATGCTCATGCTCGCCGTCGCCGTCGTCGTCACCATGCCGTATCCGGACCCTCTTCCTGCGAGGCCGAAAGTCCGGATCCCGATCATCGTGGAAGTTCTTGCCCGCCCCATCCTTGGCATACACCGTGACCTGGTCACTGTCGCCCCTGCGGATCTTGAGCGCAATAAGCCTCTCGAGGAAGTTGGCCTGCTGGGCGCGCTCGCCGTGCTTGTTCTTGCCGACGGGGATGTTGATGTTCCACTCGCGCTGTATGGGCGCCAGGGTGTCCTCGGCGGGCTTGCGGGGGTGCAGCGTCTTGCGCTTGGTCAAGATGCGTGACGCGCTGGCCCCCAGGAGGTCCACGTCGCCTGGGAGGTGGCGCAAGGCGGGCAGCACAGGACCGTCGTGCTCGTGGTCGTGCTCGTACGGCGCGAGGAGCACGTCCGTGCCCACCATTTCTGCCCACGAGCCCTCAAAGACGTGCCCTCTGTAGGATATGATGGGGTTGTGCGAGTGTAGATCTAGGATCTGGATGTCGGATGTCGGCTCGAGATCTTCATCGTCGTGTGCTTGTGCTTGTGCCTCCTCATCGCCTCGTCTGTTGTGTGTATCTTCGTCGTCCTGCTCAGGTTCCCGCTCAGCCTCGCTGTCGTGCTGATGTGCCGGACCGGCTGTGGTATCGTCGGCCAGGTTGTTTGTGTTTGTGTTGGTCCCGTCGCCGCGGAGGCTCGGGTGGATGGCCTCCATGCCATCGTCGAGGTCTGCTGCTGCTGCTGCTGCCGCTGCCGCCGGCTCTGCTCCAGGGTCTGCAGTACCGGACGCGTCCCCGCCTCCACCACCCCGCGCGCTGGGTGGCATGACGCTTCGTGATCGTGCCGTCGCAGGCCCAGGCGCGGGCGTGGCTTCTGTGATCCCCCTCGGCTCTTCAAGCCATTTCTTATAGTACCCGCCTCGGCTGTGGTGGGGATTCCGCGTCGCGGTGCCCTTGAACTCGGGATATGACAGCTCGACGGTAAGATAGTAGGTCTGGAAAGGGTCAGCCACCCCGTTTCTCTTCCTATATTAAACTTGGATTCTTCTGGTCTTTCCCTCCCAAAAGCTGCACTGTACCTCTGTCTCTGTGGTCGAATAGTCGTACTCCCACTCGTCGTCATCGTCCGGTGCCAAGGCGGCAGTGGCAGGGCGGGATGTGTCCGTCATGGCGCAGGGATTGCCTCATTCCCAGCGGCAAAAAAAGAACGGGGTGACGGAAGAGAATATGGATCTTTTCTCCCTCTCCTCATCGACCTGCTATCGAGCTCTGGGCGTCCATGGATGATATGCCTATATGGGGTGTATGTCTTGAAAGTTGAGGAAAGAGAAGAGAAGACGTCAAAAGGACGGACAAGGTGAATTGCCCTTTGCGGCCGTCTCCCGAGTCGGTCAAGGGCGGCACAAAACACGGCAGACGGCGGGGCACATGTATAGTGGTCAAGGCGCTATTAGCCAGCCACAGCACAGGCATTACAGGCGGGAATGCGCAGGATTTACAGGCATTTACAGTGGTGGCATCCGCTAGACTCATGTATGACAGGCCGCCCGCCGGTACCGCAACTCTGCCCCGCCGCCGCATCTTGCGTCTGGACCAGGCGCCATCATTTTTTGTACAAACTGCCCCTCCCCCTCCATCTTGACTCACTGGAAGCCAGAGCGAACGACCAAACGAACGACCCGTTGGAAATCAATAAAAGGCCATCGTCAAAGTGTTCATACCGACTGGCATCTACTGCTCTTCCTTCAATTCCAAGCAAGCAAGCAAATCAACTCACTCTGCGCCCTCTCGCAGCTCTCCCTCTCCTTCTCCCCTCGACCACCCACACACACAGGGCACCATGCCCACGGTTCACATGCTGGACTATGTTGCCGGCAACGTAAGAAGCCTGGTCAACGCGATTGAGAAGCTAGGATACGAAGTCGACTGGATCAAGACGCCGGAAGATGTGCCACGGGCGGATGTAAGAGAGATGCCGACTACCCAATCAACCCCCACCCCAAACTCCAGCTCCCGTGTGATCGCATACTGACTTGTGTCTGTGACAGAAACTCATTCTCCCCGGCGTAGGCCACTTTGGCCACTGCATGTCGCAGCTCTCGCAGGCCGGCTTCCTCCCCGCGATACGAAAGCACATCGACTCCGGCAAGCCCTTCCTGGGCATCTGCGTGGGTCTGCAGGCGCTGTTCGAGGGCTCGGTCGAGGACCCTGGCACGCCCGGGCTGGGCGTCATCGCCTCGTCGCTCGGCCGCTTCGACGACTCGGACAAGGCGGTCCCGCACATTGGCTGGAACAGCGCCGACACGCGCGGCCGTTCCCTGTACGACCTGCGCCCGGACTCCAAGTACTACTACGTGCACTCGTACCGCGACGCCTACGTCCCCGGCGCGCTCGAGGCGCAGGGCTGGGCCGTCGCCACGGGCACCTACGGCGGCGAGACGTTTGTCGGCGCCGTCGCCCGCGGCAACGTCTTCGCCACCCAGTTCCACCCGGAGAAGTCGGGCGTGGCCGGCCTGCGGACCCTCCGCTCGTTCCTCACCGGCGAGGGCGCCAAGACCCTCGGCTCCGAACTCTCCTCGTCTGACCCCGCCGCTGCTGTCGACGTCGCGCCCGGCCTGACCCGCCGCGTGATTGCCTGCCTGGACGTGCGGACCAACGACCAGGGCGACCTGGTGGTCACAAAGGGGGACCAGTACGACGTGCGCGAGAAGACGGACGGCGGCGACGTGCGCAACCTCGGCAAGCCCGTCGAGATGGCACGTCGGTACTACGAGGAGGGCGCCGACGAGGTCACCTTCCTGAACATCACGTCGTTCCGCGACTGCCCCGTGGCCGACCTGCCGATGCTCGAGGTGCTGCGCCAGGCCTCGCGCACCGTCTTTGTCCCCCTCACCATCGGCGGCGGCATCCGCGACACCGTCGACACCGACGGCACAAAGGTCAGCGCCCTCGAGATCGCCACCATGTACTTCCAGTCCGGCGCCGACAAGGTCTCCATCGGCTCCGACGCCGTCCTCGCCGCCGAGGAGTACTACTCCCTGGGGCGCAAGCTCTTTGGCAGCACCGCCATCGAGCAGATCAGCCGCGCCTACGGCAACCAGGCCGTCGTCGTCAGCGTCGACCCCAAGCGCGTCTACGTCCCCAACGGCACCGATGCCACCCGCCACGCCACCATCAAGACCGCCATCCCCGGCCCCAAGGGCGAGGAGTACTGCTGGTACGCCTGCACCATCCGCGGCGGCCGCGAGACCCGCGACATGGACGTCGTCGAGCTCTCCCAGGCCGTCGAGGCCATGGGCTGCGGCGAGATCCTCCTCAACTGCATCGACCGCGACGGCTCCAACTCCGGCTTCGACCTCGAGCTCATCCGCCAGGTCAAGGCCGCCGTCAAGATCCCCGTCATCGCCTCCAGCGGCGCTGGAAACCCCGCCCACTTCGAGGAGGTCTTTGCCAAGACCACCACCGATGCTGCCCTCGGTGCTGGCATGTTCCACCGCGCAGAGTACACCGTCAAGCAGGTCAAGGACTATCTGCAGGAGAAGGGGCTGGTTGTCAGGCAGTTTGAGGGGGATCTATAGGGAATTCAAAAGCAAGACAGGATAAAAGAAATATAACAGCAGAATAGACTACAGATATGATTTGATTTACACAGGTTCAGCCTTGAATGATTTAGCCTCGAAAGCTTGAAAGACGCTATACATGTACATGATCACCTTCACCTTCGAAGGACTACCAGTGTTCACAGGCATGCTCGCATTCACCTTCAGCATGATTCATCCCATCACTCCGTAGTAGCAAGTCTTGTCAAGTATTCACTCCTAGTATCAACTCCTAGTATCAAGTACAGCTAATCAATCTCGGAATCCCACGGACGCTACATGTCATAAAAACCCCTTCTCGCCAAAACGCAAAGCAACCCAACTCGGACGCCCCCGAAAAACTCACAGTACGACCAAACGCCTTTCACAGCAAAGATCGTACAGGAAATAATGTAGAAGCGTCAAAAATTTGTGAAAGAATAGGAATCAATATCGAAATCGATATCGAATAAGAAGAAACACCCCCCAAAGAAAAAAAGAGATTCTGGGATATCAAATGTGTAGGATGTAGGACATGATTGTCGTTTCCTAGTTCCTTAGATGTCCATACCCATGAAAACCCAGTTCTTGCTCGTGACATCGAGGTCGTGAGCCCAGTGGTCGAGGGTCATCATCTCGAAGCCGACCCACTGGAGACTCTTGGTAAGTTCGACAGTCTCTTCAGTGGGGATGCGGCGGTCGATGCACGTCACGACGTGGGAACAGTCGAGCGGGCCATCGGCCAATTCAATGAGTGCCATGAGACTGCAATGTGTTAGCTGGTGATTTTTGGATAGACAAGTGTCAATGTTAAGGATAGTCATGTAAACTTACGCCTTCTTCAGGTCTCTCCCGACAACTCCTTCTACGTCGAAAAAGACAAAGAGACTCTTCTCTTCGCCATTGTCGACGGTGAACGCACGGAAGCTGGCGCCACCGGCATAGTCCCAGACCTCCATCCAGGCCACGACGTCGTAGGCGCCTCCATCGCACGAGGCAGCCGAGAACTGCCCCTGGGAGGACCTAGAGGATACGTCGCTGCCGCGGCGGAGGTTGGAAGGGAACTGGTTGTCTGGCGGTGGCGTTGGCAGCATGTTTGGTCCCATGTGCATTTGCCGTGTTTGAACACTGGTCAGGCCGGAGCCATACGTCGACGGGTTCCTCTCACCAAGGAAAGCCGTCTTCATGGACTCGCAGAAGAATCTCTCACATTCTTCCCTGATGGACAGTGCTGCCCCCCCTCGCCGACCCAGGCGGCGGCCCGGGATATTGTCGCGCCTCTTCTGCTTGGGCAGGAAGGCGAGCTCGTTGGACGAGGTCAGCGCGGCGAGGGGGGGGCTTGTCGGTGGAGATGGTAGTCCTGAGGAGGGGACCTCAGGAATACCACTC
The DNA here is from genome assembly GCA_900188575.1 of Geosmithia putterillii. NCBI lineage: Eukaryota > Fungi > Ascomycota > Sordariomycetes > Hypocreales > Bionectriaceae > Geosmithia > Geosmithia putterillii. Next base: position 1,288,989 of record FYEU01000317.1, read on the forward strand.
GGCCCCTGCAGCCCCCGTGGTGCAGTAGTGGAGGCCCTTGAGCTGGGCCGTGGGGTCGACAATGTAGCAGGAGGCGAGGACGTTGACCTTCTGGACAGCGTCCTGCCCGTGATTACTGCTTAAATTACTACTCTGGTTACTCATGATCGCCATTGTAGATGTTGTTTGGGGTGGTTGTCGGGGAGTATAAAATTGGGTCTGAAGAGGGTCGGAGGGTTCGGACTGGGCCGTCGGCGGAGGTTGGAAGTGCGGTGGTGGTGGTGGTGATTGTTGTCTGATGAGTTTTTTTTGCGAGACGAATTTGTCTGTCAATGTGAAGAAGAGCCTTGCTCTTTGTTGGAAGCGATGCGAAGTGGGATGCGTGCGTTGTGGTGATGAATTGCGTGGTTGAAGAGTCAGAGTCAGAGGGAGGAGAAAACGGGAAAAGGGAAAATCGGGGGACCACGCACAATCTATAGTTTGAGTGGAGCACGCCATAAGAAGGGAAGGAGGCGGTGGCCGCCGCACCGCCGCACCTGCCCGGACAATGAATGGCAGATGGCATGACAGGATCACAGGCGGGGTGTGGCCTGTTGTCACCCCTGTAGCCGAGTCCTAGAGGCAAAACTACAGCCATTCAATGCCCCGTGGCGTCACAGTTTACAGCGCATTGGTGCTGCCACGCCACTGCCGTATGCCAACAGCCGCTGCATTCGGCCGCTGCGGAGCGGGGTAGATGGGCCCAATTGGCATCTGTCAGCCAATCAAGAGACCAAGACGACATCCATCCACGCGCGCAGCATGAATCAAGCCGTCTGTCCTCTTGCCTCTGTCCTCCATATCTCGTACTTGTACGTACCCAGCCTGTCTTGCCGTCCTCTTCACCGCGTAGTACGTCGTATTCTCCCAACGGTTTCGAGTTTCGAGTCTGTATTACTCCGTACTCCGTACGGTGTACAGCTGACCGGAATTCACCGCTCTTGGTGGTCAATTCAAGGGCCCGTGTATGCTTTTCCTTGCTCCTTCCCACCTGTTCCAGACCGACAAAGACCACGAGCCAAATCACATGACAGCCTGGCTGGCTTCTAGAATATACCAGCAACTGCCAGATACCAAGGAAGGATAGGACAGAACATGATATCACCAAATGCATCGATGCCAAAATCGTGCTGCATGTCTCATCCACGTGTTTACAAAGTAGCCAGCACAGTAGTTTCTAACAGTCATGGGATGCTTGTGCCGTCAGTCAGGCCGTCTCTCCACCGGCCTTGCCGGCCTCTTTGTTACCGGGCCCTCCAATGGCGGCAACTCTTAATGATGCCCAATTGTGGCAATATCCTTGAATGAATGTCCCACCAATGAACTGAGAGCTAATTACGACATATAGCATCTTGTCGTTGACTTGGTAAAGTGCAATGGACAAATGCCAAGGATTCTTTCCTATGGCATTACGGCATTACTTCAAGCATGGTTGTCAAACTGTTGATCTGGTTGATCACAAGCCCGTCACCCTACCAACCCCGCTCCTTCCCAAACTCCCAAAGTACACAAACTGACGCGGGGTCAAAGCCCTGTCGAGGATGAGGAGGATATTGCTCGGAAAAGGCAATTGAAAATTCTAGCAGGACACTTACAAATCCTCGTATATGTAATAATGTCATTACACGCCCTTGACTCTCCCGGCCGTTATCGGGAATCGTCCAGATATCGATGCCCGGTGGTGGGGCCGGAGCATTCTCCTCCATCTTGCTCCAATCCGTGCAGTCTCTTCCGTCATGCAACCCCACACATGACAAACACGTCAACGAGCTCTCTTCTCTGAACCGATGACTTTCCAACAGGCAGCGAGTCGAATCCGAGCCATCCAGAACACGCTGAATCCTCGACAAGCCGCAGCATCCTTTTCAGCGACTACACCAAAGGCTACGTGTGAGTTCAGCAGACGTGTACTCTCTCCGCTGGAGCTACTATCAAGCTCTGTATCGTACGTATCTGGGCCAGCTTGCTGACTGTGAAGCCGCAACGACAGCACCACGACGATCTATCACCACCATGGCTTCCACGACCAAGACGCAAAACTACAAGCTCAACCACTCCATGTAAGTTAAGATGGACATGTATCAGATCTCAGCCAGGCAACCGGGACGCTAACACTGTTTGTGTCAAGGATCCGCGTAAAGGATCCCAAGGAGTCGGGTAAGTGCGCGCGAGCACCTTGATTGACCCCCCTCACCCCCTTCTCAACCCCACACATACCAAGTGAAGGGGATGACAGACTGACTGACGACACGATGCAGTCAAGTTCTACGAGTTTATTGGCATGAGCCTCATCAAGAAGCTCGAGTTCCCTGAAAACAAGTTTGATCTGTACTTTCTGGGCTACGACGGCCCCAAGGCCGCCTCGGCGGGCAACTCGGTTTTTGACCGCGAGGGCCTCATCGAGCTGACGCACAACTACGGCACCGAGAACGACGCTGAGTACAGCGTCAACACGGGCAACAAGGAACCCCACCGCGGCTTCGGCCACACGTGCATCAGCGTCGACAACATCCAGGCGGCATGCCAGCGTCTCGAGGATGCGGGGTACAAGTTCCAGAAGAAGCTGACGGACGGGCGCATGAGGCACATTGCCTTTGCGCTCGACCCGGACGGCTACTGGGTGGAGATCATCTCGCAGAAGAATGTCGACGAGACGGCTGATGTCAAGGAGACGGACGTGGGGACATATCGCATGGTACGTCTGCCCCTTTTCTACTCTCCCCCCCCTCCCCCTTTATTACTTGACGTGATATCGAGGCTGCCCCCGCGTATCTATATATGTACTGACAGATCGACAGAACCACACCATGCTTCGTGTCAAAGACATCGAAAAGTCGCTCAAGTTCTACCAAGACGTCCTGGGAATGACCCTCGTGCGCAAGTCAGAGAATGCCGCCGCCGGCTTCAACCTCTACTTCCTCGCCTACGTCGACAAGGACAACGTGCCGGCCGCGGACCAGACGGCTCACATGGAGGGTATCCTGGAGCTCACGTGGAACTACGGCACTGAAAAGGACGAGGCCTTCCAGTACCACAATGGAAACGACCAGCCTCAGGGCTTCGGACACATTTGTGAGTCTTGTCTTTTTCTGCCCCTACTTTTGTTTTCTCCTCTCTCCGTGGCTCGATTACTGACCATTGCCTAGGCATCACCGTCGACAACATTGACTCGGCCTGCCAGCGCTTCGAGAGCCTCGACTGCAACTGGAAGAAGAGGCTGACGGACGGACGCATGAAGAATGTCGCCTTTTTGCTGGACCCGGATAACTACTGGGTGGAGGTTGTCCAGAACGAGAGGTTTGCGGGCAAGGAGAACTTTTAGAGACGCAACTACGAGTAGAGACTACGAGTAGAGACTACAACTAGAAGCGTCATCTAGAGCAATCAAAGCAAGCAAGCGACATTATACCAGTATTATATGTGTACTCGCATGTCCATGACGAGTGCCCGTATCTGTCCTGTACTATGTACATTGAACCGTTATACGAGGCGTCCTCTATGACCATACATCTCCCCATACCGGCAGTCTAGCACTAGTAGCACGTTGTATTCGTGCTCTGTACTCCGTACCATGATGCGGGGTTGTTGGGTGATGTCACCAAGCCACAGGAATGTCGTTTCATGGGCCGAGGGTTGGTGTCGATATTAGCCCGTAGGCATACATGTATGCTGAGTGCTTTGAGTGCAAGTGTGAGGCATATGCGCTGTAATTGTTTCAAACGGCATGAAACGGAACACGGAACATGGACGCGGAATGGAGGAGGCGTCTGGGGATAGAGTGAGCACTGAGAAGGGACGTTTGTATCACAATTTGTCTGGTACAAATATGCATACTCGACGCTCGTACAGCTCGTACAGGGCATGTGGAGGATCAGATCAGGGGTTACCTTCCTGTACAGATGTTTGGCCAGTGCCAAGCGGCCAAGCAACGAGATGACGGGACGATCCATGGATCATGCAATCACGGGCACGCATAGTGTAGTCGTACGTGGCAGAACGACTCCGTACTACTACTATTAATACTAGTAGTAGTAGTACCACGAGCAGTAGAACAGCATCGCATCACAGTTCGGGGCCAGACTGATTCTAATGCTACGTAGTACTGTATCGCGTCAGAGCACGAGTATTATTCCATCGCACATCAGTGAGGAGAATACTTGTACATTGGATACCCGTTTGCTCGTATGTCCATGTGCACGTCCATGTGGACATACGTAACCTTATGGAGTCCAATATTACAGTTGCAACTTTATGTACGGAGTATTCCATACCTTCCCTGTACAGCCGGGCCGCGGACAGCAACTGTAGCGGGTAGTCGACCTAGAGTTTTTAGACTTATAGGGAGGCTTATAGTGCATTGTCCACTGCAAACTCCCTGCTTGAACCCTGCAAGGCCCTGCAAACTGCCTGCAAGGCCCTGCAAGAGGTGCCCGTAATTTAACACCTGCAGCTCCCCGGGGGACTGAGCTTAGGTACCTTAGTAGGGGACATAGCCAAAAAGCCCCCCGCTTCGATGCCTGGTTGGCTGACAACGGGGGCAATGGGAGCCCCGAAACGGCCCAATGGCCGCTGTATTCCAGGGGGGCTTTAGGCACTTTCTTGGCGTCATTTGCTTCCGCGCAAGGTTAAGCAGGAAGGTGCACTACGGATATGGGCAGACACACTAAGGTTCCAATCCAATTGCCTCGATTGCATGGAACCATGGATGATGAGTCCCATCCCATCGTGGATCCCAACCATATTCCCGTCTGTAGCCTATGTTCTCTCTCTCTCTCTCTCTGTCTTTCTTTCGTCTTGCTACCCTTTGATATTTCTTTCTCTCCTTCACAATTGCATACTATCAAAGTCATCGACAATAACAACTCCCGCGCGAAACAACGAAAGTCCCGTTTTCATCTCGGACGCGTTGCCTACCGGTTACAGCAACACCCCTCACATTGACGCGATCGCCGGTACCCCATACTAGTACTACTAGACCTGTACTTCGCAATAGTACCAAGTACGGAGTACCTTTGCGGGCCTGGATACTAGTACTAAGCTTGCTGAGCTCTTCTTACCCGTCCGCTTTTTTTCTCTCCTTCAACCTCTGGAACCGCGACAATCACCATCACCCAGTCACCACCGTCGATATTCCTCAGACCGTTGTCGAAACCCGTTCACATCTCCGTCGAAAAGAGTAATGCAAAGAAGAGGTGGTGCCTATCGAAATGGGGTCGCCAGCTGGCGCCCTGCCGTCCTCGGCATGGGTCGACTGCTGAGCGTCGGCATCACCGCCGCCTCCGCGGCACCCTTCGGCCACGAGGGATCTCATGGGGACGACGGGCCCATCCCGCATCACGAGAAGGAGGCGACGCCGCTCTGGATGCTCGGTGTCGCATCTATTGCTCTGACCCTCGTTGGAGGTGTCTTTGCCGGTCTGACCATTGCGTAGGTTTCCCTGACCCCCGCCACCATCGCCCCCCCCCCCTGGGATACCCTGGGGATAAGAAAGGATTGTCAGAATATGCTAACGGTGATACACAGATTGATGGGCCAGGACAGCATCTACCTCCAGGTCGTCCAGAATGACCCGACGGAACCGCAACACAAGAACGCCAGGAGAGTGCTCGACCTGCTCAACAAGGGCAAGCACTGGGTCCTCGTCACGCTGCTTCTGTCCAACGTCATTGTCAACGAGTCGCTGCCTGTTGTCCTCGATCGGACTCTGGGTGGAGGCATTGCTGCCGTTGTCGGTAGTACCGTACTGATCGGTAAGCCTTTCTTTTTTCCGCTCGCATTTTTTGGTTGGATGGTGAAGATCGACAAGGGAAAGCTAACATGTGCGCGCAGTCATCTTTGGCGAAATCGTCCCTCAGAGCATCTGCGTCCGCTACGGTCTCCCCATCGGCGGATACATGTCCAAGCCCGTCATCCTGCTCATGTACCTGATGAGCCCTGTGGCGTGGCCGACAGCCAAGCTTCTCGACTGGATCCTGGGCGAGGACCACGGCACCGTGTACAAGAAGAGCGGGCTCAAGACGCTGGTGACGCTGCACAAGTCGCTAGGTGAGCTGTCGGAGCGCCTCAACCAGGACGAGGTCACCATCATCACGGCCGTGCTCGACCTCAAGGACAAGCCCGTGTCCGAGGTCATGACGCCCATCCGCGACGTCTACACCCTGTCCGAGGACCACGTGCTCGACGAGAAGACCATGGACAACATCCTCTCGTCAGGCTACTCGCGCATTCCCGTCTACCGCGCCGGCAACCCCGAGGACTTTGTCGGCATCCTCCTCGTCAAGACGCTCATCACCTACGACCCCGAGGACCGCATCCCCGTCCGCGACGTCCAGCTCGGCGCCGTCGTCGAGACCAGGCCCGAGACCAGCTGCCTCGACATCATCAACTTCTTCCAGGAGGGCAAGTCACATCTCGTCATGGTGTCCGACTTTCCCGGTGCCGACCACGGTGTCCTGGGTGTCGTCACTCTTGAGGATGTCATTGAGGAGCTGATTGGAGAGTGAGTGCCTTGAGCAGATCCCTTGCGATTTTACCTGTGAAGCAGTACTAACAAAAACCAGGGAAATCGTTGACGAGTCCGATGTCTACGTCGATGTTCACAAGGCCATCCGCCGCTTGACGCCCGCCCCGCGCGCCCGCCGTATCGAGGCTGCCGCCGCCGCTGCCGCCAAGAAGGCCGCCGAGCACCCCGTCCTGGTGGACCTGTCGTCCAAGACGGTCGACGGCCCGACCGCATCGCAAGCCGCCTCTCACGCCGCCTCGCATAGCCTGCTCGACGAGGCCAACGGCCCGGAGCCCCCCCGCACGGCCATCATGATGAAGCGCCAGAACTCGCTCGACCCCAACGGCCTCAAGGTCAACGGGTCGCCCGAGCCGCTGCGCGAGTCGCTCCACGACCTCAAGCAGCAGGTCCGTCTGGGCCCGGCCAACCGCGCCGCCAACCCGCTCTCCACGCGACAGGTGGCCTTCAAGACAAAGCCCGGACTGGCTGGTGGATCTGGCGCCGGCCAGGGACACGCCCAGCAGCCGTCGACGTCGTACCCGGGCTCCGGCTCCGGTCCTAGCGAGCTGCGCAGGTCCATGTCCGCCACGGACGCAACCCCCCGCCCGTCGATTGATGGCGGGGCAGGTGGTGGTCGCGAGACGGAGCCGCTCCTCGGCAACGAGCCCGCAGGCAACGGGACGGACGGCGGAAACCATCACAACGGTCACGACAGCAAGACCAATGGCCAGCACAGTTAGGGGTGGGGCTGGCGACATTGACATTACATGCGTCCACACTTGGCTATCGCACGTTGGACAAAACTGGGTATATTGAATCGGCATTGGATAATATGAAGCAGTGCGACGGGGGTGTGACTCGGGTTCAGTCACGGATGGAATAGTTCTGTGAACTGGGGTTATTGGATTTTCTTGACACCTTTTTTTTGTTATATCTGTCACAAGCGGCGTTGTTCGTACAAATATGTAATATGCAACCTTCATTTTTACTTTTCATTTGTGTCTACACAGAAATCCACAATATTCAAACAACCAAACGAACAAACACCAAGGCTCACGAACGTAGCGAGGATAGCCTCCCCGGCAGGGGCCGCCGGAGGCATCAACACAACACACTATTTAACACTGTTTAACACCGTTTGATTATGCATTTCTATCATGATGGAGATCAAAGCCCCAAGTACGAGCGTAGCGAGGATGGCCTCCCCGGCAGGGGCCGCCGGAGGCATCAAGACATGTACATGTGCACCTTGTGTATTATGTATATTGCCTCCGGCGGCCCTGCCGGGGGCTGACCTCGCTACGCTCGCAGTTGGGGGCGGTCACCAGGTCTACTACTTGTATATAAGTGTGTGGGTGTGTGTTAGTTGTACCAAATGGCATTCATGCCAAAGCCCGGCTCTTGGACACGGACTCTTGCGACACGGGCGAGAAACTCATCCTGCCACCTGTACATGTCGAGCCAGCCCTCCTGATCGTCCGTGACGGCGAGCCACTCGTCGGACCAGGGACACGGGCTGACGGCGTTGCTGTGCCCGCCGCTGGTGGGGGTAGGCATGAGGCACAGCTGCTGCTCTATATGGCCATCTGGCTGGGAGAGGCGGAACGCGGAGATGTATCCCGTCAGATCGAAGCGGTTGGCGCGTGAGCTGGCGAAGAGGTAGCGTCCCGAGAAGGAGATCTCGCAGACGTCGGCGCGGTACTGGGTCCAGCGGTCGCGGTCGGGGATGCCCGGGGGGATGAGGGGCCAGTGGCGGCGGGTGTAGACTGGGAGATGGGTGGTTGGGTCGATGACGTACTCGCGTAGGACGTTGCCCTTTTCCATGAGGGCGTAGAGATGGTGGCCTGAGGGGTGGATTGCGACCCAGCGCGGGTGGTCGGTGGGGGAGGGGCAGTCGACGGAGCCGAGGAGTTGTAGTTCTCCTTTGTCATCGGAGGATGAGGATTGGGATGTGATCCTCTGGTGAACCCATAGCTTGTTGGCGCGTAGATCGGCAGAGTAGAGATACTGCTCTTCTGAGTCAAACACCATGCCGTGGATGCCCGTGTTGGGCTGGTACTCGTAGTTCTGGACGTTGGAGAGGAGCTGCCCGGAGGAGGGGTCGACGGAGAAGACGGAGCCGTGGCCCGCGTGGTCGTAGAAGGGGTTGCAGTAGACGGAGTAAGGGGGTTTCTTGGCGGCGAGGAGGAAGATGGCGCGGGTGTTGGTGGAGGAGGAGGGGGCGAGGGGGTGGTGGGACATTGGGTGGGATGCCTGGTGGGTGATGGCTGTGGGGGAGTCGATGGAGAAGGAGGACCATTTCTTCATGGCGGCGCCGTAGATGGCTTTGCGGGAGTGCTACGGCAGTCAGCACACAAATCTCATACTATTCCAAAGCTGCCCGCGAGCGAAGCGAGGATAAACCTCCCCGACAGAGGCCGCCGGAGGCATAGACACAACCCAACCCAACCCAACCCAGCTACCCACGAGCGAAGCGAGAAGAGCCCCCCCGGCAGGGGCCGCCGGAGGCATGATTCACGAGGGGGAACATACGTCAAAGGTCATCCATGATATGGGCTCGTCGGAGGGGATGGGGGTGCGCTTGAGAAGGGAGAGGGAGAGGGAGTCGGTGTTGAAGGCGAAGGTAAAGATGGCGCCTGGGGGGGTCCAGGTGCCGACCATGAGGTGGTGGATTGGCATGTTGGGCGTTGAGGGGCGAGGAGTAAGGATCGATCTCATTCAGTATCTATGTCTGTCCTTGGAGTGATGTCTTGGTGTTGTGACAGACAACGTAGTAACACCAAGTGAGATGATGCTAGCTGGTTGTAGTCAGCAGTCGTCAAGATCAAGGCATCAAATCACGGCATGTATCGGCCAAGGTTTAGTTAGGGTGGATCTTGGTTGTGTGTGTGTTCTGGACTGGAAGTCGAAAGAAGCCAAAGAAGCCAAAGAAGCCAAGGAGCCGAGGGTCGAAGCGTTTACCCGGACTCATGGAAAAAGACAAAAGACCAACGGCTTGTAGGTTATTCCTTAGTCTACCAGACCAAGGCCAAGGTGTGACGCCATGATTGATTGTCGGTGTCATGGATGATGGACAAAATGGTGGGGAAGTGGGGAGTGGGGGGAGGCGGGATAGCGAGGGTTAAGGATTGGGGGGGCCAAGGGGATGAACGTTTACCCCTCCAACGGGTGGGCAACGGGTGGAGCAGTCTGTAGAGAAGGAGGTGTTCGGGAAGGAGAACGGCATTCATCTGGCAGCACTCGAGTACTTTACTTGAGTGTCCTGGAGAAGCCGACCTTACATTCCGGGGACAGTCTATTGGATGGATGCACGTCTGCTAGCGGCATGATGCCGGGGATGTCTACCCCAGTCTTGCTACCCCGAGTCGTGTTGCTGCTAGACCGGTGCTGGCGTTGTACTGGTGTTGTACAAGGACTGTTTTATCGTAGAATGGCGTTTGTCGGCAGCAACTCTCGGGAAGTCGAGCTTTCATCCGTGAGGGCTGTGTCGTGGCGTGATCCCCGCATCTTGGGGAGGAGCAAGCACGGGGCGAGGTTGGATCATGGATATAACTGTCGTGGTTCCTCCTCGTCCATTCCCCTAACTGATTATACTCTTGACTTTTCTTGCCACTATCCTGAGTCTATATCTTTACTCTATTCCTATCCCTATTCCTATATCTTGCTCTGTCTAGTCTACTAGTTCATACATCCCTTTTGCCCATCGCCACATCCTCTCCTCCTCAGCATCATGGCATCACAGACCATCAACGGTCAGAATGGCACCAACGGCCATGGCACCAACGGTACCAACGGCCATAATGGCCACAGTCTGAATGGCAACACCTTGAATGGCAATGGCATCTCCGTCGCCGACCACCTTGGCCAGGGTCACACCAACGGCACCACCACAGGCACGGGAAGCGACCGCTTCGACCCCAACTTCACCCAGCACGTCATCGACACCATGGGCCCCAACGTCACCCCCCGCCATCGTCAGGTCCTCGGCAGCCTGATCAAGCATCTGCACAACTTTGCCCGCGAGGTCGAGCTGACGAATGACGAGTGGATGACGGGTGTGCACTTTGTCAATGCCGTTGGGCAGTGTTCCACCAAGACGAGGAACGAAGCCCACAGGGTATCGGATATTCTTGGATTGGAGTCGTGAGTACTTTCTCTCTGTTCATGCCTCTCTTCTTTCGGCCATTCTTCTTCTTCTTCTTGTCTTCCTGGATCATGTGCTGACAGACTGTGCGTGTAGCCTTGTCGACGAAATCGCCAACAAAATCGTCGTAGATGGCGACATGGACCCGACCTCGTCCGCCATCCTCGGCCCCTTCTGGTCGCCCAACGCGCCCTTCCGCGACAACGGCGGCAGCATCATCCAGGACCATGCACCCGGCGGCCGCGTGGCCCTCATGCACGGCACCATCACGGACCTGCTGACGGGCGAGCCCATCCCCAACGCCGTCTTCGACATCTGGCAGGCCAGCTCCAACGGGCGGTACGACTTCCAGGACCCGGACAACCAGTCGCCCAACAACCTGCGGGGCAAGTTCCGCGCCGACGCCCAGGGCCGGTACTGGTTCTACTGCTACCACCCGACGGCGTACTCGCTGCCCACCGATGGCCCCTCGTACTCGCTCCTCAGCCTCATGGACAGGCACCCCATGCGGCCCGCGCACATCCACATCATGGTCACGCACCCGGACTACCGCGGCTGCACCACGCAGCTGTACCCCAAGGACGACCCCTGGCTGGCCACCGACACCGTCTTTGCCGTCAAGGACGATCTCGTGGTGGACTTCAAGCCGCGCGAGGGCGATGACAAGGCGGGGCTGGATCTCGAGTACAATGTTGTCCTGACGCCGACGGACTACAAGGAACGGCAGCAGCAGCAGAAGTTTTCGGCGGATTCGAGGCTATGAGGGGCTGCTTCTTTGAAAGAGACTGCTTTGGAGACTGCTTGAGAGAGACTGCGTTTGTACATATCAGCTAGGAAAGAGCCGCAATGAGAGAACATTCTTCACTCTGTTACGAGTAGATATATCGAATACCAGGGGACCAATAGTCCCACAGTCTGGACACTTGACCCGAGACACGGACCGTCATGAACATAACCGTCACAGCCTCTTACTTCCTAGTCCCTGGTTCCTGGCATGAAAGTCAACGGGATGAACAGTAGAGCATGATGAAGGGCATGAATGAATGGCATGAATGAATGGCATGAATATAACAGGGACCGTTATCGTTCATCCATTCTTTACCCCGCCGTATTGCGAACACAACAAAGGGCGACAGTTGGCAGGGTTGGCAGACAATAGACAGGGGGGATGTTGACGGTTCCACGATACAATGACGTTGCCCGCCCCTTGCAGTTACAAGTATCGCCGTAAGTACAGAGTTATGTACTTACAGTGGTACTCACAGTGATACAAGGTACTACTCAGCGGTACTCACAGTACTCACAGTACTCACAGTAGTAGTGGTGTACTTATAGTGGTGTCCTCCCCGGGCCGTCACCATATCAACATGCACCTCACCGCAGTTGCGATTATGGCAACGGGACAAAAAGAAAACAAAAAGAAACATGCATGCAGCCTCTCGTATTGATAACAATATTCTGGATCTGTACTGTACTCTGTAGAATCCTTCCAGGATTACTCCGTAAATGCAGCACTCCCTACAGCGTTGTACCCTGCTGTGCCTGCATGCAACTAGTAGGCGATTCCCCCGCCAATCGCCCATCACCACGGCAACCGCGCAAGGGTAAACAATCAGATGCACACACAGCACGCAGTTGTGCCCCCACCGGCTTCACTCTGCTACAAGCCCATCCACCGAGCGAGCGAGCACAGCCAATCCACCAGTTCCCAGTTGAGCATTGAGAGTGAATGAGCAGCAAACAAAACTCCTTGCCGTGCCATCATCTCCTCTTTTGCTCTGATCCCAGCTTCTCTCTCTCATGGCCTGTTGATCCTGTGCCCTTTTTTCTTCTTCTTCTTCTTCTTCTCCTTCTTCGTTTCTTCTTGTCTTGTATTGATCCCTTCCCAACGGTGCTTCTTCTTTTCTATTTCCAGCTCCTGTCTCAGTCAACCCTGAGGTTCATCCAGCTCTCCATTCCATCCCTGCCAGACCGATCAAAACTCTATGTCGACGCTGGTGCTAGAGACCTAACTACTAGTCTCACGAACGAGTAACTCGCCTACATACCAGCCGTCCAGACCACCCACCCACCCCCCAGCCAGCCTAGACATGGCAGCCAACGACGCCGCCGCCATCGCTGCCGCCTCCGCCATCAACGAGCCTGGCAAACCCTCCGTCATCAAGTCCTTTGTCCACCGTCGTCAGCCGTCAAAGGGTGAGGCTCTCGTCCCGGCACCACTCTCCGCCGAGATCCAGCACGTCGACCACAGCAACAGCAACAGCAACAACAGCCGCAGCAGCAGCAACGGCAGCACCGGCCCAGCACCAGCAGGAGCCATGACCGACCGCTTCACCAGGACAAACTCCGGCGGTGCCCTCGGAGAACTCCAGCACAACCAGCAGGAGCATGGATCACCTCTCCGGCGTGAATACCAGCTCCAGCAACCGCAGACACAGCCACCGGCACCACAGCAGTCACCACAGCAGCAGCAGCAGCAGCCAGACAGTAGGGGCCGCTCACGGTCACCCACCAAGTCGGGCGGTGTCCTCGGTGCCAACCCATTCCGATCGCGTGCCCAGTCCCGCGAGACATCGCCCACAAAGTCCACCGGTCGATCCCGCGGCCTCACCGGCTTCCTGTCCCGGCCCAAGTCCATGATGATGGGCAGCAACAGCAACAGCAGCGGCAATGGCAACGATATGAACATCAACAGCATCAACAATGACTACGCAAAGGCGAGTGCCGGGCGGGACAAGGAAAATGTCAGCCCAGTGACCGACGTCCGCCCGCCTCCCATCTACGCACAATTCACCAGCGACGCCTCGGTACGGAGCTCCAACCGCGCCAGCGTCCAGGTCGGCGCCTTTGGCTCCGCCTCGTCGTACGCCTCCTCCGACGGACACGCACGTCCCGCGCCCAGGGAGAGGCCCAAGTCGTACCACGCCTCCATGGCCGGAGCATCAGGCCAGACCCAGTACCCTCCCCTCTCGCGCGGGGGACAGCCTCTCCAGCAGCAGCAGCAGCAGCAGCAGGACTACGGCACTCCCCGACGAGGCCAGAATCACCACCAGCGTACACGCTCTGCTGTCCCCGCCAGCAACAGTGCTACGCTCGCTCCCGAAGATATAGACCGACACCTCGAGGCCATGCTGGACCGGCGCAACATCCCCGAGAACCAGCGGTACAAGATGCGCAGCCTCAGCGACACCATCAAGATGGAGTTTATCCGGCAGGACTACGCCGAGATGCAGGCTGCCTCGAGGGCAGAGAACGGGCAGCGGGGCGGCTCCGGCCCAGGCCCAGGCCAAGGCCCAGGTGCCGTCAGCGGAAGCGGAAGCGGAGGCAGCAACAACAGCAAGCGCAGTAGCCGGAACAGCAACAGCAAGGACGAAGAGGCTGTTGCGGCGGGCGACATCGAGCCCGAGAAGCCAAAGCACACCCGCGGGCGGAGCTTCACCTTTGGCCGCTCCAAGAAGAGCAGCAGCAGTCGGTCACCGTCCAAGAAGGACAAGGACAAGGCGCCGTCGACGAGGGGGAGGGGCTTTATGGGCGAAGGGACCAGTCTGGGACGGCACTTTCGCACCAAGTCATCGGAGAGTCTGGTGCACAGCAACAGTGGTGGACATGACAGGCCGATGTCTTCCGGATCGGCCATGTCCTCGGCGGGGCTTGGTACTGCCTCTGGTTCTGCTTCTGGAGGAGCCAACGGTAACGGAGGAGGCTTCCTGTCCAAGCTCAAGATGCAGCAGGGTCCCGGGGACTACGTGGCGTATCTGGCCAGGGTGAGGCAGCCGCAGCAGGTCGAGGTGGGGAAGCTGCACAAGCTGAGGCTGCTGCTGAGGAACGAGACGGTGGCGTGGATTGAAGATTTCATGGAGAAGGGGGGGATGACGGAGATTGTCGGGCTGCTGAACCGCATCATGGATGTGGAGTGGAGGTATGTTTTTTCTTTCTTGTCTTTTCTTGTCTTTTCTTGTGGCATTGCTTTGTTTCTTTCTTGCATGTCTACCCGCTTGTCTGCTTCATTTTCCTTCTTTCCTTGCTTTTGATACTGCTTGCTTTCTTGCTGCTTGCTGCTTGCTGCATGCTACCATCTTGATGCCTTGCGCTTGCGTCATGCACATCCACCCAAAGACGCAATGCGTACTTGCATGATGCAGATTTTCACGCACGCACGCACGCACACACATACAAGACTGATATCATGTACTAACGTCTATCGCTGTAGGGAGGAACACGAAGACGCTCTTCTGCACGAGAACCTCCTCTGCCTCAAGGCTCTGTCGACGACAGCGCGCGGGATGCAGCACCTGCACGAGATCCAGGCGGAGCTGTTCCCGAAGCTGCTGCACCTGCTCTTTGACCCGGAGAAGAAGGGACCGAGCGAGTTCACGACGCGGGGCATCATCCCGAGCGTGCTCTTCGCGTACATCTCGACGGCGGGGCCGGCGGAGCGCGTGGCAAGGGCGGCCAGCGTGGCACGGCATCTGCGCGACCCGGAGCCCGACGAGGAGAGGCGTCCGCTGCCGTTTGTGTCGGAGATGCACCAGGAGAGGCCGTACCGGGTGTGGAACAAGGAGGTTGTCAGCGTGACCAAGGAGGTGTTTTGGATCTTTCTACACAATCTGAATGTTGTGTCGTTGCCGCCACCGCAGTCGAGTCACAGCAACACGCAAGGGGAAGACTATTACAACAGCAACAGGTATAGCGGTACCGAGAACACCTACATGACCCGCCACTTCCCCCACGAGAGACCGCCGGTGCCGGCAGCACCCTACGTCGGAGGCGTGGAGTGGGACGCGACAAACTACCTGGCGTCGCACCTGGACCTGATGAACGCGGTGCTGGCGTGCACGCCCACGGTCCAGGAGAGGAACGCGATGCGGGCGCAGCTGCGCGTGTCGGGCTTCGAGAGGTGCATGGGGGCCAGCATGAGGCTTTGCAAGGAGAAGTTCTACGGGGCGGTGCACGACGGCCTGAGGACGTGGGTGGCGGCCGCGGCGGAAGACGGGTGGCCCGTGAAAGATGTACGGTTCGGGCCGCCGCCGCAGCAGACGACCACTAGCACCACGAGCAGGAGTGCGTCGCCGGTCAAGAGGCCGGGTCTTGCCAGCAGTGACGATGCGGCGCCCAAGATTGAGGTTCCTAGGCTGGACTTTATGAGTTAGCCGGGCGGGACGGGCCGTCACGGCACGTACACGGCGCGCATGATATGGCAGCACGGCAGCACAGCACGCATGATATGACATGGTATGGTACGATATAGTGCTGTGATGTGCTGTGTTGTATGATACAGTGTACTGCTGTGTTGTGTCGGCATTGACTATTGGGCATATATATGCACACCCACTGCATGGCGAAGTTTTTTTTTTTGTCTTTAGTATTTCCTTTGTTACAGTTTCTTTGTCTAGGTCTGGTTTTGGTCGGTATGGTTACTTGGTTGTTCGGTTTGGTCTGGCATAACGAGTGTTGCTTTACGTCTGTTTATATGCACATGCACATGGTATTAATGAAAATGATGACTTGACTGGAAGGTGCTTGTGAAGACTTGCAAGACTTGACTACTTACAAGTATGTGGAAAGTAAGTAGTGCTCGCCTTGGCTTGACTTGCAACTGTATATGTATCTGTCTTTTGTCTTTTATCTTTGTATTTGTATATTTTATTACTACTAGTAGGCATGTTTTGTTTTGATCTTGTGCGTTGTTGACTCGTACGAGTGAGTACCGTCAGTGCAGATGCAGGTGCAGTCAGTCAATATTGTCAGGTCAGGTCAGTGCAAGGGTCGGTATTACTCTGTACTCTGTACTCTGCTGTAACTCTGTAGTACTAGGATGTAATACGGACTTGATCCTCCGTTCATCATGTGCCCGGTGTAATACGGAGTAGTAGTTGTACGGGGGAGTACGGAGTACTGTACTAGTAGTATGTTGTAGTTGTACGGAGTAAGTAGTGTCCCTGCTGCAGCCCGTAGACCCGACAACACGGGAGCAGACATGTCACATGTAACTTGTCACCAGCTGGACAGGACTCTACTGGACTGGACTGACTGGACAGGACTCGAATGACTGGACAGGTTGTAGACGAGCAACTAGTGCATTCATTTATTTACCCAGTGGGCAATATACAATATCCAGTGGGCAATATAATATCCAGTAGACAATATAATATCCAGTAGACAATATACAATATCCAGTGCAATGCAGACGTGCAGCGCAGCGCGCAGTGCAGTGCAGTGCAGTGCGGAGCCGGTAACAGTAACAGTGGTCGCGGTGGGAACTACATACATTAGCACTACTAGTAGTACTAGGTATGGACCTCCGTACCTAACTTCACATGCTGTGTGCAGCATGTGTAGATGCCGTACAAGGACGGGGCCAGCAGACTGGGTACCAATCAGACCAGAGCACTCAAGTCACAGTGCTCCGTCCTCCGTAGCAGTACTCCATACACAAGAAACTAAAAAAGAAACTAAGGTATGGAGGAGCATATGGCTAAGAGTGCTGTACAGACAGCTATGGGTCTGTCATGGGCGCTCCTGGCGCTCACGAGTCGAGTGTATGGAGTAATGTAATACCCGAGTCAAAGTCAATGGCTTGGCCTGTCTGGGTGAGCGGGTAAATGAATGCACTGCAGAGTGCAGAGGACGTGGCCCGGCCTTGGGGACGGGTGACAGGTCATATACGAGTGCATTACATGGGTGTGCATTCGGAGACGGCGGCGGCGGCGGCGGCGGCGGCGGCGTCGGCGCCAGCACCAGAGGGCAGCAACAGCAGAGTCTGCGGCGAGTGGCCCATGTGCGAGGTAGGGCAGGGAGGCAGATGGGCAGGCCGATGGGCACGACGGGCAGTTGTTTATACCTTCTCGTACATATGTGTATATGTCTGTCTGTGTGTATGCCTGGATTGAGATGTAGGTTAGTTGACGATAGTCGTAATTGGTTGGTGTTGCAAGGACTACTAGGCCTACTTGACTTTGGCTTTGACCCTGTAAAGACGAAACACCTACACCAGAATCAACACCGACCGCTTGGGACAGTCAGCCCTGAGCCCATTGCCGTGGTATCATATTACATACATTGCAGAGTCCCGAGTGCCGTAGCACGGGTAGTCTACCACGTACTTCGTACTACTACTACCGAGTACTCGTACCAGTAGTACTCCGTACTTACCTGGATGATTCCATGACAATCCACACGACTCGCAAACAAGACGAGTCAGATGTGACGGATACTGATTCCACCGACAGTCTTCTTCTTCCATTTCCATTGCATGTGCGCCGTACGCCGTAAACGTATGCCGTAAACGTATCCATTGCGTATCCATTGCCCTTCCATGACATGCCATGCCCTGCCATGCCATCCATACCATGCTGCATATTGATATGACTGCCTATCCCTGCCGCAGGACAGTGACGTTGGTGAATGGGAGACGAATGCGCCGGTTGTGTTATGCGAGTGTACATGTACGCGTACATATGTCTGCAGAATCAGCAACAGCAGCAGCAACAGCTCGGGAGTCAATACTTTCAACTTCCCCGCTAGAGCAAGAAATTGCGATCAAGTCTTGCCAGCCACCAGTTGTGCTTTTTTTTCCCAGACTGTGCCTCTCGCAAGAATGGAACTTGCTCGTACTTACCCGTGCCTAGATGTCTGCTCGTCTGTCTGTCCGGGGGCAGTGAAAAGAGATAACAAGGCTAGGCATGCATGGCCACGACTTGGGAGAGAGATGCCAGATGCAGAGAAACCAAAGGGCGCAGACAGCCAGATGTTAGGGTTGCAAACACAAACACATGATGGAGAGGGAGTCACCAAGAAAAATGGGTAGACAATGCAATCTTGTGCAAAGGGCCGGTTCAGACGTCGTTCGGTCTTGTTCTGTTGGTACTCGTACGAGTATAGTTGACAGAGTGCTCCTCGTACGCCGCAAGAATAAGCACAAGTTGGTGCTCTCGGATCGCCATCTTATTATTCCCCTCCCCGTGCTATTATTCTCGTCAGTCATCACTGATACTGCATCAGCTAGGCCAGCAGGTGGCCCACTCGTGGTCGATACTCGTGGAGGCGCCCTCGTGGAGCCCCCTCGTGGAGCCCACAGGGTACGACGCAAGTGGTTGAGCCGGGGGGCTATTTCCGATCCCCGCCAACCTTTTAGATCAACGGGCTGAGGGAGGGAGGTTTTTTTCCCTCTTCTCCGACTCTTGTATCCCCCCTCTCCTCCCTCCCTCTCTGGTCTCTTTTCTGTTATCCGGTTGTTGGTTTCTCTCTCTCCTGCCAGGTGTGTACCTAGCATCGGATGTGCGGTGCAGAACATGACCAAGACGTTGGAACAAGAGTCGATCGACGGGTTCGATACGCGGCGGACCATCTCATCAGCATGCCGCCGTCATGCCGCTAGGGCGATCCCGGAGACGGAGGGTGGCTGTACTTGATCACCAGTGGTCGTAGTCAGTCATAGTGTGCTCGTAGTGTGTGTGTAGTGTGTGCAGTCGCTGTAGTGCGTGCACTTACTCCGTACTACGTAGTAGTAGTGTGTCTTCGATATGATGTGTCTGTTGCAATCAAGGACAGCGGCCTATCCGAGACATGTCGGGCTGTCAAGCTGTCAAGTGTCAGCCCAGGCTGTCGCTGTCAAGCTGTCAAAACTTGAAACGAGTTGACGAGAAGTCTCTCCGGCAGTCGATGATTTGACTGATCTCCTCCTTCCTGCCTGCCTGCCTGCCTGCCTGCCCGCCTACCTGTCTGCCTACCTGCCTGCATCGTGCCTTCCCTGCTAATGCCGCCGGCCGTGGTACCTGCCTCTTCGCATATTTTCCTTCCGTGTCCATCCCCTTCTTCCACTGCCTCCTTCCTTTCTTGTTCCTCGCTGTCTCCTTCCCGTAATGCAATCAATTTAGAGTCGGCGGCAAGGTGAGCAAGTCGCATACTGCTAGTAGTACTGAGTACTCCGTATTATTAGCACTCGTACCTTCCCTTTCCTTGCTCTTGCCATAGTGCTTAATCAATACCCCAGCCCTCTCTCTCCTTGATTGAGCCATTCTTAGTCATTCCACGTAATCGGTTACTACACTGTACTGTACGGAGTAATTCTCGTACAATCCAACCCAAAAGTTGGCAACTGAGCTACTGGGATTCCCTCTCGTCGTGCCATTGCCCTCATCTGGGCTCGTGCTCGTGCGTGCTCCTCCCAGGGTCGTAGTGCTAAAATTATAGGGCCAGTCGGGGGTGGATTCGGTGGGCGGGCTGGTGGTTGGTTGCCCCGGCTCTGACAAATTATATCCATGAACCAGGAGATGCTTGTGGCCGTTGGGGGCGAAATGCCTCTTGTAAATACGCCGTACGGAGTACTCTTTGGTCGTGGACTCTTTGGACTTGCTGATTTTTCATGAGTCGTATTATTATCAATATTCATACACTTGATACGACTAGGTAATGATACTAATACTAGCACTAGGCTGCTTGACTGGTTGTCGTATTCTGATGTGCTACTTACTACTACTAGTAACTAGAAAACGCTCCTATCGGTACGGAGTATACTCGTAGCGTACGCCCTACTACCTATACGTTGTACTCGTAAATGTCGTATCGTCAAGTGTCAAGTCTTTGCCGGGTCAGTTACCCGGAATTGAAAGCTGCCAGTGCGTTTCATGTTTCAACGTGCGTCTGCACTAGACTTTATTGCCTAGTCATACTCCGTACTCCAACTCGTACGCAAAGGTACGAGTAGTCTGTAGGGTGGTGCATACCAATCATGTTACTTCGTACTTCGAATCTTTTGTCTCGTTTCGAAGTACTTCCTGACGTACGGAGTATTACTGCAATACTGAACCCGTCTCCCATTATTACGTACGACTGCGGAGTACGGAGTCAACTGCTCTATTCTCTTAGGCTCTGCTCTTGGCCCTGGGCTGTTCTTGCCTGCTCTAGGCTGCTCTTGCCTTCACAGGTGAGCTCCTGCCTAGTAGTACTCTTGCCGTTCTGCTCTGGTTGCTGTTGCCTCCTCTGTTCGAGCCTCTAGGCTCTATTACTCGTACGTATACTCCGTACCTGTGCGTGTGTCTTCATCTTCGTGCATCCTCATCTGTGCCATTCTCGTACGCACATTGGCGCACCCGTAAGTACATCCTCGTACATGCACCCATCTCTAGGCTTCCAATACGCGTCCCTGTCAATCCTCTCCATGTTAATGGCATCACTACCGACATTGTATCATTGACTGCGCCCCCAGATCTACAGGCACGGTTCCACCATTACACCCGTCAGTAATACAGCCGACAGCCATCAAGGCCATCACCCATCACATCGTCATCACCATTGCCATCATCGCCATCTCTCCCCATCTTTGACATTGACTCCCATCTCGTCTCTCTACGATAAAGACCGCAGCCAAGTCTACGTCCAAGTCCACGTCCAAGCCTAACGCCGAGAAAAGTCCACAACCCAAGGCCATAGCGACCAACAAGACGATACAGCTACAGCTACCAAGTACAACTACATAGTACTAATATACATACGATAGTCTGCCAATACTCGCCTGCCAACCTACCAATACTTAGCCCCCCAGTCTCCCAGACCTCGACCTGAGTGGGTCTCACAATACATCTACGAGTACTCCGTACTCCGTTCTTACAGGCTACGCCAGCAGGCTACAGCCACAACCACACGACCACAGGTACGGGACTCACGACCACCCGATTGCCTGTCTGCACGAGTACCTACGCGCATACTCTATATTGCAGAGTATTACGCCGTACAAAGGCAGTATTACTCTCCGGCCAACTACAACTCACGCTCCTACGGCCAGCCCGTGCGGCCAATCCGTGCGGCCAACCCGTGCGGCCGACCCGGCCAACTCGTACGGCTGAGCTCCCCTCGTCCTGCCCCCCTCTCGGCCCTCTCGTCTGATTGCCTACCGCATAGCTGGGGCGTCGGCTCGACCCACCCGCACCTTTGCAACCTTGCTAGCTTTGTCTGGGTTTGAGAGCCTTTTGGTCTTTGTCGTCGAGCCTGTGGTCAAGCCTGTGGCCAAGCCCGTGGTCAAGCCTCGACGAGTCAAGCGTACGAGCACGCCGAACAATTATTACGTGTGGTATGAATACGTAGTTGTACCCTCCGAGTACGCCTGCTGCCTATGCTAATTATACCTGTGCCTCCCAAGTACCATATCCAGCACCCCGCCCCTCACGACATTCGACATACGACATACGACTACTCCGTACGGAGTACGACTACGACTACGACTACTTCGTACTACAGGTACGACTACGACTACAACCACTGCCACCAGTGAGAGACCACCAACTCGCACCATCACCCTCGATCCACGCCCCCCCAGTCCCCCCTCCTGCATGCCCGCTCTTCCGGGACACCTCTCAACGGACACCTTTTGCGCCCCTCTTGACAAACCCCATCCAACTCGACTCCTCGACTCCTCGACCACCCCCTCGATCCCGCCTCGCTCCGGTCTTGGCCTTGCGGTCTCTCCGCTCCTGTCCTGTCCTGCCCACAGCCTCCAACTCTATCCGTCAAGCCTCCAATACCAACCTCCAGTACCACGTCTAGTATCCCCCTCACACGCAGAAGAGAAAAAAGACGACAACACGCGTACGAGTACATCGTGCACCCACACGCACACACGCACACATACACACATTCAGGACGCACGGAAGTCGGGAAATCGCGCTCGCTCCATATCTCCATCTCTCCATACCACGCACACACACACACCCGCACACACACACAGAGACACACATCTCCCTCATCTCCCTCATCTCCGTCCCCCCAGACGGCTCCTCTGTCCAAGCGTTCCCGCTCGGCCTCCCGCCGGCCGGCCTGCCTCGTCCGTCATCACGCTAATACTCGCGCATATCTCTTGCTGCCGCCCAGAGAACCAGGGTCCTAGGACGGTCCCTCCTCCACACGCAGCAAGGCCCTTGTCTTCCCTTGTTTCTGCCCCCGGGGGCCTTTTTCCTTTTGGACGCAACAGACAGACGAGACAAAGTGCATACCTGTGCTGCACTGCAGAGTAGTAGTACCCTTATTACTCCCTCGCTTTGGCTTCCTCTTCACAATGTCGATAAAGTAAGCATTCGCGACCGTTTCCTGCAATACTCCCTTGCCCTAGCCTTTTGCCCACATACTACGACGCACTCATTGTACATCCTCTCTACCTCTGTCCGTCTCTCTGCCTTTCTCTCTGCTTTTACCTCTTCCCTGTACTCTGTACGTCTTTCAATATTTCGACTCTCGAGTCTTTGGAGACGCTTCTGGTCTGGTCCCTCGGGTCCGTTCTATCCATCTTTCCATCTTTCCATGTTCCTGCCCACACACCCCCCACCACCACCACCACCACTACATAGTACAAGGCGCACACACCCACATACGGAGTAGTACCCTGCTCTACTCTACTTGTACTCTCCCCATTCACTCCCTCTCTCTCCTACTGCGGGCCTCGGAGCCTTGTCTGTCTATTTTTTTCACCCTCTTCTTTTTTTTCTTTTCCTTCTTCTTCTTCTCTCCCCTTTATACTCGTACTATCCTCTTTTTATTCTGTTTCTTCATTCCCCACCATCTCTTTGATTTGTTCCCTCTCTCCCCCCTCTTGCACCTGCATCATCATCACCATCACCACAACAACAACACGCGCCCTCCCCTCTCCCCCTCCCCTGCCCGCTGCGCCGTGGTCATGGACGGCAGCACATCACCATGGACAACCCTCACGACTACCTCATAACCACTTCGCCCCCTCCTCGCCAGGTGGATCCTGACAATGCATCTAGCTGGGTCATGCTCAACCAGTCGGGCTTCGTCAAGCTCGGCAACGAACGCATCCTCCAGAAGCTCGAGTCGCGCATATCCTGCGAGCTGTCGGTGCCCACCGAGCTAAGGGCCCGGTGCGCCCAGTTTCATCGCAAGAGCGACAAGGGCACCTTGTTTCTCACCAATAAGAGGGTACGTTGCAACCCCACACGCGGTCCAAACAAGACCAAACAAGAGATGCCCCTAGAGAGATGCGCAGAAACTTGGCATGGCAAGGAAGCTATCAATGGGTCGCTTGATATCCCCGGGGTTCCCTCCGGAGGCCGTCCCGGGGGCCTCCTGCGGAAGGCCGTCTTCGCTGCGCTCGCTGTGTTGGAAACAGGTATGGTATTTTACCACGAGACAGCCACCACAGCGAGGCCAGCGCGTGGCAGACCCCCGGCACCGGCAGGGGCACCAAAGCAAGAAAACAAGCGATAAAGATTGTGGCTGAGCAACTTGTGCGCTGCTGTTGGTGGCGAGGCCACTCTCAGTGGCGATATGACGAGCATGCTGCTGTACTGGTATTGTGCATAATGTACTGACGCGACTCCTTGCAGATCGTTTACCTCCCCGCCAAGCGTGACCAGGAACCCAAGTTCGAGTCGTTCAGCGCACCGATTCTCAAGTTCCAGGACTCGACGACGTCGTCGTCCATGTGGTGGGGTTGGGTCTGGAAATCAGACTGTATTCCTGTGTCCGGAGGTGGTATTCCTCCGGACATTCCCCGCCTAGAGGTGCGCTTCACCTTTTCGGATGGCGGCATGATGGACTTCAACGAGGCCTACATCCGTCTGCGCGAGAGGCTGTACCAGTTCCACGAGATGCGACGAGAGATGGGCGCCGGGGCCGACGTCCCCGATGAGCCGCTGCCCGCATACGAGGAGCAGTCGGCGGGGGCGCCACCGGGAGCGGCAGCATCAACATCGGCATCAGCATCAGCATCAGCACCGCCGACATCAGCAGCAGCATCAGCAGCAGCGACACAGGAGAACGTGGCCAGCGCAGCTAGCGCAGCGGGTCGCAGGCCCGATGGGCCCCCGCCAGACTATGACGAGGCGCAGGCGCAGCAGTTGAGCAACCGGCTCGAGGACCACATCCGTGACGGAGCAAGCCGGGATGATGCTTGAAGATGATATGCGATTCATCTAGGTTATGAGTGACGGTCTCGTTATGTCCTCGTTTTATACTCTTTTTTTCTTCTTTTCGTTTTAGTATCCTGTCTGGGTGTCCTGTTCTGTCAACATGGGAGCGTTATGCGGTTTTGTTTCCTGTTTTGTTCTGGTACACGGTTATGCGAGTCGATTCAGTGCGGCTCTTTGTTTCCTGTCATGCGCGGTGCTTTGCGCTGCTTGCGCAGTGGTGTTTTGTGCATACAAGTCTTTGTTTAACGGGTATGATGCGAAGGGGCTTTGGCGTACTGCTTTTATACTCTTGGTAGACTGCATAGATGTTTACACTTATAGTGACACAGTCATGGCCGTATTGACGTCGGCATTGGGGATCATGCAGTCGTTACAGCCGTGATAGTCGGCAATGTTATATCCGTGAGCTTGTGTACGGACACCATACACGAGCGAGTTCCAGGCAGGGCCGTTGGAAAATGATGGAATCAAGGGAGATGGACTGAGGGAGAAGATTCGACAAGGACACGAAAGACATAAAAAAAAGATGGCGTGGATGGCTACCAGTAGGATCCTAGCAGTAAGAGGCTCTCATGCATGCTCGTACAGTAGTACGATAGTATGGAGTATTACAAGGTAGCACTGCTAAGTGCTACAGCCTACATGTGAGGCTCCGGGAGGCCGAAACGCTCGGACCACATGCGTGTAGGTCACGTGATGAGTATGACGGCTCAAAGGGGGCAGGCATAGAAGACCAGAAAGCAGCAGTGGGGACGCTGACCAATGGCAGCGTGCCAATTCCACAGCAAAGCGACCGGGGCCCAAGTTCTTTTTATTAGTTTTTTTCTCTTTGGCCGAGAGCTCCCGACGCAGTGCCCAGTGGATGGACCGCCCTGCCAATCGCAAATCCCGGGAACCCGCGCGAAAAAAGACAAACTCCCTTTCTCCCGCAACCACGCAACCGCAAACGCAAACCACCACCTCCCGGTCACGACCACGAAACCCGCAACAACAACAACCACAGCACACTTGAATACTCTGTCGAGTATTTTTCAACCTTGGTCAAGATGGGCATCTGGGACGCTTTCACCGACATTGTCGAGGCCGTGACGCCGTGGAGCGTCGTCGAGGCCGAGGCCCCTGCTGAGGAGCCGGAGCAGGTAGGCAGCATACCCACACACAGAGATTCGGAGTGGACATGCTCCGAGAGAAGGGCAGGGAATTCAAGAGAGGAATTGGTACTGACATTGCGTTTTTAGGAGGAGGAGTCCACCGAGGAGGAGTCCAAGGGTGAGGACACCCCCGAGGAGTCTGAGGAGGGTGGTGACGACGCCGAGGCTGCCGAGGAGGGCGGCGACGACGAGGAGGGTGGTGACGACGACGAGGATGAGGATGAGGACGAGGACGATGAGGATGACGAGGAGGAGCTCGTTGACCCCAAGGACACGCTTGAGGAGGGTATGACATCGAGATCCACCCCAATGGGATTACCTTGAAAGACGATGATGATGCTGACCATTTGTGTTTACAGCCTGCCGGAACTCGGCCCAGTGCGCCCCCGCCAAGCACCACTTTGACCACTGCGTCGAGCGCGTCCAGGAGCAGCAGGAGAACGGCGGTGCCAAGGAGGACTGTGTCGAGGAGTGTATGTTTCTGCCCTCTGTTCTGTTTCCAAGCCCCCAGCGGTTGGCAGTGCCTTATCGATTGATACTAACTGATATCCAATCCAGTCTTCCACCTCGCCCACTGCGCCACCGAGTGTGCCGCCCCCAAGCTGTGGGCCAAGCTCCGCTAAGCTTCCCGTCTGTTGATGTCAACATTTTCCCACGAGGCGAGACGACACGACAAGGGAAAAACGACTGTCTCGTCGATCCGAACACCGAACCAACCCCGGGATGAACCGATGGACACCAATGAAATATGGGAAGACGGAGGGGAAAAAGAAGGGCCCGAGTGGGTGTCTGTATGTATGGAAGTACGATCCTACATGTGCGGGTGGTCCGTGGAAGAGGACGGGCAAGCTGTGCTGAGCTGCTGAGCTGTGGTTTTAGTTTCCTTTTTTTCATCTTCTCTTTGTATACTACCCGCTTCAATGTTGCTGCAATAGAGTCAGTTCTGATAGTGCGTGGTGTGCGTGGTGTGCATCTTGGCTTGTGACTGATGAGTGAGTGGACGAGCGAAGCGAGAAGTGCCCCCGGCAGGGCCGCCGGAGGCATCATCACGACAGACGAGTTGGACGTTGGATGCACTGAGCAATGGATGGGGACGATGGCGAACGAAGCGAGGAGGGCTCTCGGCAGGGCCGCCGGAAGCATCATCGAGAGAAGGAGATATAAGAGCATTGAGCTTGGTGCTGTTAGACGATAGACGGGTGATTGAAGTGAGGGCAGCTTCCATCCAATGGGCATAGCTTGAGAGGAGGGATGGAATAGAGGTGGACTGGGTACATGTATAGTCTATACGACAACTGATGGCATGGCACAAGCACGAGGGAAGTGAGTTCAGCATTTGGTAGGATCACCGGAGGGATCATCACAAGGAGAAGAGGATAGAATGGTATCGTTGACAATACATATGAGTCTAGTGAGGACAGGTCCCGTCATTGATAGGGAGGCCGAGGGCACAGGACTACGTGTACTAAAGAGGGTAGTGAGGTTTAGGAACACGACGAGTGTATGTATCGAGAAAGGATCCCGGCAGCCAGCAGGGACACAGGGGACATAGTGGGGAGATGAGTAGACCATGTTGAATAATGTACAGATTATCAAGGGACAATGGCGAGCGCAGCGAGGACAACCCCCGGCAAGACCATGACCATGACCGGAGAGGAGGGATGGCGTCGAAGCGGATTGGACAGACGGAGCATATACAGTGGATACGGAAAGTCTAAAGGCTAAAGCAGCAACAGAGCGCAGCGCAGCCAAACAGCTGGACAGCCAAGACAATCCAGCAGCGGGGCCAGCGGGAACAAGAGAGCGGGGATTGGAGTTGTATTGGAGGAGACGATTGAACTGTTGAAGCCAGTGTCGATACTTGCTACCGCGGTAAGGGAGGAATGGCTGAGACGACAATGACATGACAGTTGGTAGTCCGTAACCAACTGCCAACCTAGTACCACTATTACTTGTTCTCCGTAACAGACGTGACGTGCTTACGCCGAGGAGAACGACCCACCAAACTACTACTACTTAATGGCCTCGAACGTCAGAGCAGGAGACATATAGCCCTCTAGCCACGTAATATAGGGTGACTCTTTTGCCCTCTGCCCTCGGGCATTCTTAGACGGGCAGACATACTCCGTACATGAGAATTACAAGGTCAACGTGGTATTCGCGCATGCAGCCAAATCACCCAGCACATGCGCAGATACAGCCACAGCCAGATACAGATACAGATACAGATACAGGACCAAGACTTTCGAGTCCTCACGCGACAGATACGGCCCGCGGTTCCCCGCACGCAGCTGCACACCCTCCACCCATTGTTCCCTTCCCTTCCCAGCTTCCCCCCCCCCGGTGCCGTTGTTGTCTCTCTTATCTGCGCAGTTTAAGTAGCTTGGCCACCCGCGCGCACCCCTTTGCGCGCATCTCCGTCCATCCATCCGTCCGTCGGTCTCTCGCGCAACCCATTTTCGACACGATTACGAAGCCATCCATATACTTACTAGTGCCTAGTAGTGCTAGTAGTGCTCCGTACTAGGTGTATATATACCATCGTCGACCGAGAGCTGTCAGGGCGGGTTTTGCGTGCTGTGGCTTGCATGAGGCTTGCATGAGCCGCAAATAGAAGAGGCGTTTGTCTGGGGAAGAAAGTGCACTTTTCGAGACTGGAAAGGTGCAGGTTTCGGAGTTTCACAGAAAGAGAGAGAGAGAGATAGAATGGACAACAGCAACAACAGCAACAAGAAGTGGCTGTCTCGCCTGGCAGGACGGGATGGCAAGCCTGATGGGTCGGAGCTGAGGGACGGGAGCGCAGACGTGGACGCAGACGTGGATGCCGATGCGAGTATCCGGGACGGTACTGGGCAGCCATTCTATCGGACGTACAAGAGACGGTGGTTTGGTCTGGTGCAGTTGACGCTCATGAATATCATGGTATCTTGGGATGTGAGTACGAAGAACCGCCGGGTGGAGAGAAAGAGAAAGAGAACAGGGACAGGGACAGGAACAAAAGACGAAGAAGGAAATAGGAGAGAGAGAGAGAGAGAGAAACTAACTGATTTCAGTGGCTCACCTACGCCCCCGTCGCCAGCAAAGCAGCAGCATACTACTCCGTCTCCGAGTCCGCCATCAACTGGATCAGCACCGCCTTCTTCCTCGCCTTCGTCGTCGCCTTCCCGCTGACCATTGTGGTCCTCCACCGCAGTGTGCGCCTCTCCTTCACCTGCGCCGGCGTGCTCATCCTCGTGGGCAACTGGGTGCGGTATGCCGGGTCGACGTCGCGCGAGAGCAACGGGGGTCACTACGCCTACGCCATGGCCGGCGAGATCCTCGCGGGCTTCGCCCAGCCCTTCATCCTCTCGGCCCCGGCGCGCTACTCGGACCTGTGGTTCACCAACCGCGGGCGCGTCGCCGCCACGGCCGTCATGAGCCTGGCTAACCCGCTCGGCGCCGCGCTCGGGCAGCTTATCAACCCGTTTTGGGTGTCGGAGCCGGCAGACGTGTCGAATATGGTGTTGTATGTGTCGATTATTGTATGTATTTCTTGCTTTTCTAGACGGACAAGAAGAGTGTGGTGTTGTATCCTCTTAAGAGGAAGAAGAAGAAGAAAAAAAAGAAAGCTGACCTTTGATATCAGTCCACCGTCTGTGCCGCCCCAGCCATCTTCGTCCCCGGCAAACCCCCCACGCCCGTGGGCCCCTCCTCCGAGACGGCCAAGCTCCGCCTCCGCGAGTCCCTCGGCGTGCTCACCCGCTCTCCGGAGCTGTGGCTCCTCCTCGTCCCCTTCTCCATCTACGTCGGCTTCTTCAACTCGCTCTCCTCGCTGCTCAACCAGATGCTCACCCCTTACGGCCTGAGCGACGACGAGGCGGGAATCGGGGGCGCCGTCCTCATCGTCGTCGGCCTCGTCTCCGCGGCCATCAGCTCGCCCATCCTCGACCGCACAAAGGGCTATCTGCTGGCCATCCGCGTGCTCGTCCCCGTCATCGCTCTGTCGTACCTCGTCTTCCTCTGGATGCCTGCCACGCGGGGCATCCCGGGCCCCTACATCGTTCTCGCCTTCCTCGGCGCCTCGTGCTTCTCCCTCGTGCCCGTCGTGCTCGAGTTCCTCATCGAGCTGTCCCACCCGCTCAGTCCGGCCGTCACGTCCACCATTGCCTGGGCGGGCGGCCAGCTCCTCGGCGCGGTGTTTACGATTATCAGCGATGCGCTCGTGGCGGGACCCGACGCCAATCCGCCGAAGAACATGCGGCGCGCGCTCGTCTTTCAGGCTGTTGTGGCCATGGTGGCGGCTGTGCCGCCGCTGTGTCTTGGTTTGTTTGGAAGGGGGCACAAGCTTCATGCGAGACGGCTGGCCTCGGATCAGAGGCAGCCGGCTGTGGTGCAGGCATGAAGCCAATGTCAAGAGATGGAGTCAATGTCTTTTTTGTGTAGCGTTTTGAAGTTTTGAAGTTTTGAAGTTTCTTTTCTTGGATATGCTCTTGTATGTTGATATATATACCCCTGCTGTACTCCGTATATTGAATGAATCTATTATTGCGTTTCCTATACCACTTTTGTATTTGTATCACACACTTGCCGTGCATGCCTGCCTACAAGTCGAGGATATCCTCCATCTCCTCCCTCAGATCCTCCATCTTCTCCCAGCACTCGCGACCGAGCTCCTCAAACGCAGCCAGCGCCTCGGCCGTGACCGGTTTCGCGGCGCTCTTCCGCCCGACGGCCCAGCGCAGGTTCTCCAGGACAGCCGGTTCACCCTTCTTGGTATCCGTCAGGGCATCCTGGACATCGGCGTCGTCGGCCGTGTCTACGTCCTGGACGTCGCGCAGGCTGCCGGTCCACCCCCAGCCGTCGACCTCGGTCCTCTTGACGAAGCTCCGGCCGCTGGGGTCGGTGGCGCTCCCCCACTTGGACCGCTGGGCGTCGACGGCGTCGAGGGCCTCCTGGTCGCGCAGGGTGAGCCAGACGACGGAGCTGGCGCCGCGGTACGCGTTGCCCACGTGCCACGGCGAGCCGACCCACCTGGCTATCACGAGGGCGAACTGGTACGCCCAGAAGAGGAACCAGGGCACGGGGAAGAGCGACGAGGCCACGATGCCCGGGTGCGACAGGTAGATGCGCGGCGGGACCACCTCCTCCTTCTGGCTCTGCCTCTTCTTCTTCTCCGAGGGCAGGCAGGCCGAGTCCGCGTCCAGGTAGGCGGTCGAGAGGGCCTTGACGGAGGGCAGCGTGTGCGACAGCACGAGCAGGTCCGTCAGCCGCTTGGCCGACTCGTATGGCGGGGTTGTCGGGTTGAACGCCTGCATGTCGCTGGGGACCAGGTCCCCGTCGTGCGCCTCCACGCTGCTCGTCCAGATGATGCGTCCCGGGTGCAGGGTCGAGTCGGGAGACCGGCTGAGAAGGGGGAGGAGCTGGCGAGCCAGGACGTGGTGGCCCAGTACGCAGGCCGTGAAGACTTGTCCCAGAGGAGGGGTGGGGGGCTACACGCACACAACCGTATCAGTCTTCATATGTCCGTCTCTTTGGTGTTTTCAATAGTGAGAAAGGGAGTGACGTACATAGTTGTATTCCTGGTTGAGAACACTCGTGGGCATGGCCATCTTGAAGTCCGGCCACGTCACCGTCGTCACGTACCCCTTGGCCAGCAGCGACTTGAACACGCCCAGAAGGCTGAAGCCCGACCACCCACCGTACGCGGCGTTGAAGATGACCGAGTCGATGCGCGGGATGGCCACGCCCGTCAGCGCGCCGTCCGGACCCTCCGTGCCCGCCGGGTTGCCCACCGTGCCGGTGCACAGCCTCTCGGCCAGGCCGTACACGGCCCGCAGGTCGCACAGGTCGATCTGCGGGCTGATGACGTGGATGCGCGAGGCGTGCGGTCGCCAGTTCCATTCCTCGCTGCTGCTGCTCTCACCCTGGGAGTTGCTGCCGCCACAGCGCGATCGCAGAGCATCAGACGTCTGGGCGGCGTGCTCGGCGTGCGCGCGCAGGTCTGCCACCGCCTGGCGCGATTTGCCCGGCGACCGCGTCGTGGGAAGCAGGATGAGATGAGAGGTCAGCGGGCGGGTGGCGAGGAATTCGTCCATCAGACGCTCGCAGGCGGCCAGACCGATGCCTCTGTGTGAATGTCAGCTCTCAGGTGTTCTTTATATATGTCTTCATACTGCTCCTGTCGTTCATTCCACCTCTCTGTATCTCACTATCCGTCTCTCTCGGCCTTTCTGCCATCTGTCTGTCTGTTCCATACAGGTCCTGTGGTCATGTGACTGACTTGACTGTAGAACATGGACCATTGAAGATTGAAGGGAGGCTCATGAGAGGAGAGACAAAGGAAAGAGGTTCACTCACCCATTAGCTCCAGTCACCAGCACGAATAGCTGGTCCTCTGGCGAGACAGCATCCCAAGGCGCAGTCTGCTTCTCTGACGCCATGTTTTCAATTTGGGCCGTGCGTGTTTGTGTGTGTGTGTGTGTGTGTGTGTTGGTTTTGTGTGTGAGTGTGTGAGTGTGTGAGTGGTGAGTGTGAGTTAGTTATGCTCTCCCTCGTATGAGCTTCACAGTTTCGGTACCTCGCCAGCCCGGACGTGGGGCGGACCCCGTCGACCAATTAGGTGGTCCCGTCGACCCCTTTTCGTGTGAGACAAACCTCATCACGCGCCTAGTACGATCCTGCCGAAGCACATGCATGATAGGTACCTTGAGCAATATACTACTCCGTACCTACCTACTCCGTACTTACCTAGTAGTAGTAATGATCCGTGAGTGCATCAATGGCTTCTTGGTCAATAGCATCTTGTAGGAAAAGAGCCAACAATTCACACAAAGATCAAATTCTTAATATTCATCAAGAGCGCAGTTAGGAATGAGTAGTGCTGATGTGGTGATAATATATATAACAATTACGTCTTCATTCGTGCCATAATACAAAGTAAACCCGCTCTCCATCTCTTCCAAGCCCCGAGCAAACCCATTTCAGCTCCATGCTACCCAGACAATTCGTTTTCTTTTTTCGCTTTGCTCCGGACTCCTTCCCCTTCATCATTCACCCTTCCGGTCTACATACAGTCTGTTGATAAACAGTCTGTCAGTAGTCCACTGCGAGCGCAGCAAGGATAGCCTCCCCGGCAGGGACCGTCGGAGACATTAATTCACTGCCTGCAGACCTACTGCCTGCCCTCAAGACCCTCCGCGATGGCCTCGAGAATCAGATCCTTGGCCTTCTCCACGCCCTCGGAAGTACCCGTAATCTCAATGGCATCATCGCCCGCACCCGCCTGGTTGCGGGGCACCTGGATCGTGCACCCGCTCTGCTTGCGGATGGAGTTCACCTTGGCACCGTTGGTTCCGATGACGTAGCGGTACGTCGAGGGGTCCGGCAGGACGAGGTAGCCCGTGGCATCGCTGCTGCGTGCCTGCTCGAGCGCCTTCTCGATGGCGGCCTTGGCCTTGGCCACGTTCTCGGTCTGGCCGCGGAGCACCCAGGGGATCTCGCCGTCCTCGCCGTCCTCAACCAGGATCACGTTCCACGAGTGGGCCGACGGGTCCTCCTCGTCCGTGATGAGGGGCAGGGACCCGCCCTCGACGACGCGCTGCGACGACGCCGAGGTGTCGGGCTTGGCGGGGATCGCCTGCCCCGCGTGGTCCACCGTCACCTGGTGGTTGTTGCGCAGCTGGCGGAAGAACTGCCCGCCGTTGGACAGCGCGTGGTGCAGGTTGCGCGGCACCGGCACCGTCTCGCCCTGCTGCGACTTGATCAGCGTGGCGATGTGCTCCTTGGCCTTCTCCACGTCCTCGGGCTTGCCCACAACCTTGACGCCCGTCTGTCCGCTGCCCTGTCGGGGCACGTCGAGAGCCACCGAGAACTGCTTCTCCAACTGGCGCTTTGTGTCACCACCGCGACCGATCAGCGACCGATGCTGGTCCGCCGGCACCTCAACCACCTCAGTGACCTGGCTCTCGCGCTCCTCCACAATCTCCTGGATCCGCTTCACAATGTTGGACACCACCTCGGTACGGCCCTCGACCTTGATGCTGCTGCCGTCGGCGTCCTGCTTCGGGAACTGGATCGTCCGGGCGAGCTCGCGCCTGTCATCGGAACCACCGGCCTTGACGACAATGTCGCGAAGGGTGGCGCCTAGCACTGTCAGTTAGTTTTCATCATTTTTCGCATAGGGGGAATCTAGTAGAGCGTGCATGTGTACGTACCACCAGCACCAATCAGCGCCCTGTGGTGCTTCTTGTCCACGTCAATCGTCTGGGAGACAGTGTCGTCAAAGACGGCCCTCTTCTCCTCGAGGATCTTCTTGGCCGCCGCGACCTGCTTCGCCGTGCCCTTGAGGACAATGTCCACGACGGGCGTGTCGCGCTCCGAGGGGACATCAATCCTGGCGCCCGTGGCGGCGCGGAGCTCGTCGAGGGCGGCACCGCCCTGTCCGATGAGCCCGCCGACCTGCTTCTGCTGGACAGGCACCGTGGCCGAGTGCGAGTGCTCCTCGAGGTACTTGTACAGCGAGAAGATCTCGTCGCGGGCCTCGTCGGCGCCCCTCTTGGGTCCACGGATGATGACGTCGTCGGGACCCTGCTGCGGGCGGCCCTTGCCGTTGGCGGCCTTGTTGCCGTTGTTGCCGCCGGCCTCGCTGCCCGTGTCGGCGTTGGACTGGTCGTCGGCGCCGTTCTTGGCTGCCGCCGCCGAGCGGGGGAAGAAGATGAGCACCTTGTAGCGCGTCTGGAGACGGTTGATCTGAGTGCCCTGGGCACCGATGAGCTCGCGGTGGAACTTGGAGTTGATCTTGAGCACGTGCGTCACCTCATCCTCGAGGGTGCGGCCGAGGCTCTGGATGTACGACCGGGCAGACTCGGCCTTGGCCTTGGGGCCCTTAAGCTCGACCTGACCGTCGTGGACCTGGATCTCGACGTCGAAGCGGTCGCGCAGCTCCTTGATGTTGCTGCCGCCCTTGCCAATCAGGTGGTTGGCAAACTTCTGAGGGAAGTCAAACGACAGGGTGAAGCCACGCTCCTTGTCATCCTGCTTCTCCTGCTCGACAAAGGCCTCGGCCTTGGCGGCCAGCTTCTGCACCGCCGACGCGGGGCCGTACAGCGTCACCTTGGTGCCCAGCTTGTTGACGCGCACGGGGATCTGGTCGCCCACGCGGTCCTCCTGCTCCTTCTTGATGAAGCGCCTGAGCCTCTCGTGGAACTTTGCGGGCACGTCGAGCGTCGCCGTGTCCAGCTTCTCCTGCTTGCTGATGAGGTCCAGGATGTGGCGCTCCGCGTCCTGGAGCCCCTGCTTGAAGATGCGCACCTCGCTGTCGGTGGGCTTGGTGCGGGGCAGCTGGTACGAGCCTTCGGCCGGGTCCGGGCCCTCGTACACGAGCAGCACGGGCGCGCCGTTCTTGCCCTCGGCATTGTCGGGCACGACCATGTGCACGCCGTAGTCCTGCTTGACCCGAGACGTGACGTTGTTGCGCAGGTACGGGTGGAAGAAGTTGTTGACGGCGACGGGGTGGACACGCGCCGGGGGGTGGGCGTTGATGATGCCGGTAATGTCCGACTGGGCGCGGATGGCGTTCTTACCCTCGCGCGAGTACAGCTCCCAGGGCAGGGCGCCGCCCTCGGAGAAAGGCGTGTTGATGTGAGTGTTGTACAGCGTCTCCAGGCGCTCAATCTCCCTGCGCTGGCGGAGGTAGCGCGTCACCAGGCCGGCATGGAAGGCGGCGCCGCTGGGGGCGTTGCGGTGGAACCTCGAGATGTCGAGGTTGGACATCTGCATGCCCATGGCGAGGTCCATGGCCCTCTCGACACCGGCCTGGACCTGGTCTGCGGGGCCGATGATGGTGACGAGGTCGTCCTCGCCTTCAGTGGGCAGCAGGATGGCGCAGCCCGTGTCGGCGAAGAAGTCGGCCGTGGGCACGCCACGCTCGCCAATGATGAACTGGTGGCGGCCGGGCTGGATCGACAGCTGCTCCATCTCGAGCTGTCGGGTGAGCTCGGCGGCCCTGCGCTCAATCTCGGCGCGGGCCTTCTGGACAGCGGTGCGCTCACCAGCCAGCTGAATGAAGTTCTCCTCGGTGGGGACGAACTGCGGGCGCTGGTCGTCGCCGACGACGGGGGCCGTCGAGTAGGCTGTGTGCGAGGGCACGCGGACCTGGACATCGCTGTCCTCCTCGAGGGCCTGGGCGGTGGCGTTGTGGGGGCCAGCAAGGAAGGGGAAGAAGGCGGCAGGGATGCCGCGGACCTTGGTCTGGACATTGGCGGTGCGCTCTCCAACAATCCTGTTGATCTCCCTCTGGGCGGAACCGGCGGCAAGCGAGTTGCCCTCGACAATGACGTCAATGGTGGCCTCGTCGTCGTCGTCGTCCAGGGGCTGGTTGGGGTCGATCTTGGGAAGCTGAATGCGGGCACCCGTCTTCTCCTGGATGCTTCGGATGGTGGCGCCGCCCTTGCCAATGATGTGGGCACGGGCCGACTGGGGGATGGGGACCGTGGTGGAAGTCTGTTGTTTTCGGGTTCGGGTCAAGTCAGTCACGATGCGTCATGGAAAACTTCAAAGTCGCGGGGTGGGGAAGGAGGTCTTGTTTCTTCAGGGGCAGAGGGGTTCGTACCTTGACGCCAATCTGCTGGATCAGGTCCTTGAGTGCCTGCTGGGCCTGCTCGGGAGGACCGCTGGCGTCAAACTTGAGACGACCGCCCGAGGCGGTAGACATGGTGACGTTGGCCCTAGAGCGGCGGTTGATGTCCTTGACGTAGTCGGGGATGGGCTTCCGGAGGGACTTGCGGTCGAGGAGGTGCTGGGGCTCGATGACGACGGACTCGAGGTTGCGGCCGGGAATGAACATGGCAGGCTTGGCAGCCTGGGGCGGGGGAGTTCCGGTGGTAGCGGGGGTCGAGGCACCCGAGGCGGGAGCAGCGGCAGGGGAGCCATTGGCGGCACCAGACTTGGCACCCCAGATGGGGGCGACGTTGGCGCTGCTCTTGCCCTTGGAGACACCGAGCTCGGGGAAGAGCTCGTGCGACTGGGTGTCGAGGGAGGCCTTGGAGGGGGTGGCCTTGGCAGGCTGTGTCAAGGACGGGGTCGAGGTGGCAGTCAGCTCGGGGTCCTCGGCATCCTCGACGGTGGCGTGATGGTAGGCGTGCTTCTCCATGAGGGCCTGGGCGGCGGAGGACTCGGCAGCAGCCCCGTTGGCGGTGGACGAAGACATGATTATGATGTCGGGTTGTTTGCTCGTTGGACAGTTGACCGGAGAAGAGGGAGGAAGACAAAGAATTGGCACAGCAAGGAGGTTGTGCCTGAAGGAATCGAGAGATGGTCCGCTTGCTAACGCCTCCAAGGTTAGTATAGGTAAGGTTTTGGGGGCTTCTTTTTTTTTTCTTTTGCGACAGGTGGCTGTCGTTCAGTAGACTCACTAGAACTACAATCGGAAGATCTCTGAGGCAATCAAGGGGTTCAATCCCACGTGCTTGCTAGGGCAGAGAGGAAAGATGTTGTAGGGATGGATGATGGAGATGATGATGCTCTGGCTGTATACCGAGAGACGACGAGGGAAAGCGATGAACCAGTGGCCAGTAGGAGATTGAACCAGTACGAGTGAGCCGACACCACCTGGGGATTAGGATGGTATCGGGGAAAAAGATGAAAAGAGGAGGGGGGAGGGGGGAGATGGTACGCGATGATGCGAGGCGTAGAAAGGAGAGATGGAGGAAGCGGGTTGCGGCGGAGGAGAAGCCAGTTGAGGTCTGGCCACCCGGTCTGGCCACCTCGACAATTATCCCAAGCCCCGTGCTTCTCCGTGCTCCGGCCATGCGAAAGCTAGCGAGCTAAGCCCTATTTGGACGGG
Source organism: Geosmithia putterillii (assembly GCA_900188575.1). Classification (NCBI taxonomy): domain Eukaryota; kingdom Fungi; phylum Ascomycota; class Sordariomycetes; order Hypocreales; family Bionectriaceae; genus Geosmithia; species Geosmithia putterillii. Next base: position 1,326,547 of record FYEU01000317.1, read on the forward strand.
GCAGCACCTCGAGCTCTCGAGAGGAGAGGGGCAGGGCGCAGGGGGGGGCCAAGGCTTCAGGGCATCTCGGTGCTAAAGGCGTGCTAAAGGCGTGCTAGAGGGCTTCCATACAGGGCCATTGTTAAGGGTCCGGGTCCCTGAATGGCATGTCCCCTGGACGTCCTTGGCGGCACAGATGGTAGGCCCTAGAAGCTTCCCCCGAGTCCGCTGTAGCTTCAATGTATGGAGCCTGACCGTCTATTATTAGCCCGGTCATTGTTCGTCGTCCGACTGGATTACCCTGCAGAAAATCACAAATGTCGGTGATAAGACGTGCTTGAGCATCAATATTGTCGTGATGAACATATTTTTTTCTTTGTTTAAATTCTAGGAGCAAGGTGGATGAATGCTAGCCTGACCTTGTTGTTACTACTGGTAGTATACTACCAGTAGGAAGTAACCTTTTACTGTGGTCGAGTTAAGCTTTGCTCCATTGACTGCTAGTACATGTACAAAACCACCATTAGTATCTAGGTGGAAGGAACGAGTGATGTCCTGACCAAGCCGCAACTTCCATTCGAGCTCTCAAGTATACAAATAAACGACAAAGAAATGAAGAAGGAACGAACCTCGACACACTACGGAGTAGTGGGCATCATGTGACGTTTCACTGTTTAGCAATTGGCCACCCAAGCCTGTACTCACATACCATTTCAGCTCTCAATCATGCCCACCAGAGATCTCAGATACCTCATCAACACGGCTCACCATGCCCATGACGTTGATTTCTTGTTCCGAATGACCTTGCCTGCGTCCTCGTGCAAACGTCCCGTCCCAAGCCCTCGGATACCAACGAGAGCTCACCCCTTTATAATCAACGCCGCTCTCTCGACTCGTCTGTCGTGAGTAGTACGAACTGTGGCCCAGGACGCCGTATGGAGTAATCAGACGGTCATGCAGTCCACGGCTGTGGAGAGAGGGGGGACCACGGACCACACAAAAAGGCTTGATGTAATGCGCCGCCCACTGACGTAGACGCAGTTCTGGCAGTTGGCAGTCGAGCAGTACGGGGTTTGCCACATGGGACGTCTCGAGGGAATAATACGAGTAAGTACGGAGACGGAGTACTTGTGCGGCGTGCCTGGGCGTGAGAGAGGACAAAGAGTGGACGTGATCGGCATCTGCATCTGACGTTGACAAGCGGCGGACATGTACGGACATGGCCAAACGGGGAAACTCATCGGTCTCCATGCCAGGACCCAGAATTACTGTTGGAGCAGTGGCAGTTGAGTAAGTGGCATCGGCCCGGCGAGGACGAGGACGAGGACGGATGGCCAGATTGCCAGAGTGATAGTGGCCTGTACAGTATTACTCCGTATCAAAGTATGAGACGAGACTACTAAAAGTCGTGGGTATGCCATGTGCGAGTGCGAGCACAGACAAACGAGTCCTCGGGGCTACTCAATTCGTGCATGACAGGAAATGCGACGTCGGATGCAAAACGAGCATGGAGTTTTGGCGGTCTCATCGGGCATTATGCATAACCATTCACGGCACGGCGGTACATGTGGACTATACTCGTAGTTGACTGTACGGCTAGCAGTCCGTACTCGCAATACTCGTACTCTACTACGGAGTACTGATATTACTACTGCTCTGTATGAATCCATTGCACCTAAAAGAAACAAGCACGCACACGAAAAATGCGTGCTTCTCCTCTTCTGTTCAAGGTGGATCGCAGTACGAGTAATAAACGGTCAGTTGATACGGAAAACGGGATTGTGGGGCCCAAGGTAACCGTTTGTCATGGTGCCGAGGTGCTTGGGCAATGGAGAGCACGGCTGTCCGTAGGAGTGCTAGAGCGATGATGCTAATTAGTAGTAGCAACAGGGCGTTCTCAGTGGATTGTGGTTCGTAGTCTATTCATCGTCATCATGTATTGATGCATTCTGTATTGAGCGCGACGTTGGAAACAAAGACAATACTTGTGGCCACAGGTACGATATACTCGTACGAGTACGGATATTCGCGGTGTGTAAAGTAAAATCCTCCACGTACTCGTAGTATGGAGTCAACGGCAGTCCATACACGGACGGTACACATCTACAGACTACAGGCAAGAATAATACCACATTTGTACTAGAAGCGGTATTTTAGTTAGCAACATGTAGTTTAGCCAGCAACGCAAGCGTGGCCCTCTCCACTAGGACGAGCTCAAACGCCACTGCGCCAACTGGCAACTAAGCAACTAAGTAAGGGACTAAGAGGACGGCCAAGAGGTGACAGGTGAGGAACCGTTGGTCCACTTGCCGGTGTACTTGGTCCAACATGACTTGTTCGCATCATGGTAATACACCACTGCAGTAGCCATGGCGGCTACGGAATTACTCGTAGAACTACTGCTACTGCCTAGTAGTACTACTATTCGTTGGCAGTCAGTTACTAGCAGACGTTGGGAATACTATAGTAGTACAAAATAGTGGCATGGCATGGCTTGTCTTTGTACGACGTGATGACCGACCATGGAGCGTGCCAACAGCGCAGGTACCAGGCTAAATGCAGTGCAGCCAACAGAGGCAGGGCAGCAGGGCAGCACGATAAGCCTAGAGGCGAAGCCAAGTGAAAATAAGCATCAATCTTTGTCTGCTCTGCATTCCAGTCGAGGCCAAGCTGCCAATACGACCGAACAGGTACGGAGTATTATCAAGACAGGTCCCGTCCTCGTATCGTGTCCTGCATATATGCCATCTGGAACAAGAATCGACAAGACGGGAGGTCATGTGATTTGAGCGGCTGTGTCTTCCCTACTTCCGTCGAGCGCACTTGCCCTGCACGAAAGTAATATGTCGTAGGTGGTATTAGCCAGAAAGGAAGGAACGCCTTGCCATCCGTGTGGTACGCAACAAGGGAAAGTACGCTGTACGCTGTACGCTGTACGGAGGAAACTGCCTTGCCTGCCGGGGTCCCACAACACAGTATAAATAACAGTACGAGGAGAGGGGAAGACGGCTCGCTGCAGAGGTTAAAACATGCTTTGTACCTGGTCGCGGCCCTCGTGTTCTGCAATGCTCTGCAATGCCCTGCCATGATATCAAGGCAAGTCCTCGTATATCTGGTGCTTGAGGCTTACAACTGACGTATCTGCTCTCATGCGGGTACGGAGATTATTGCGTGTGTTGCTGGTAATACTCCGTTCGAGTAATACGCTACGAGTACAAACAAGTATGCTCGTGACTCCGTATTGATACTCTGTCGGAAACGACTGCCACGGCCCACGAGTCCGTGGTCCGTAAATTACAGAACTGGAGGGACTCGTACGTCGTAATAAGACCCAGGGATACAGGGACCCAGCTGCTCCGCACTACAGGTATGGGGCAGTGTTACAGAGTGAGCATCATGACCGAGATCCGTGAATACTTGTGCACTCGGACAATGGCATTGCCAATTGCCAATTAGTACGGAGTACTCCGTACTGAACTTTGTATCACCAGCCAGCCAACCAGCCAAGCAACCCAAGTAATACGGACTACGGACTAGAGGATTGCTGCTATTAATACAGAAATACGGAGTACTCGGTATATACTTACGAAGATACTCGTACTCTTATTACAACCACCTACTACCGAGTTGCGAGTACGGAGTATTGCCAGCAACAATAATACGAGTGCCCTCGTAAAACATATTGTGATGATCGGTGCAAACATGAGTGAAAGACTGGCCATGGCACCGACAATGACGAATACCCCGGCGCTGGTGCGCACGTGTCCCAAAGCAGCAGACTGCAGACTACCCGTACTTGCCTACACCGCATGGGCACCACGCTCCAACTCGTGGCAGCAATTGCTTTTTTTTTCTCCCTTGGGCGTACAAAGAATGGAGTACAGGTACGAGTACAGCGTGTAATGTGTACCGAGTAATACGCCATCAGTCAATCTGATTTCACCGCTGCTCTGGGGAGCATCTGATGTCGTCTCGTCTGGATACTGGATAGGGGCTTGCATGCAGTACTTACTCCGTACAGCCCAAGGTCCAAGGACAAAGTACATTGCCAGGCAGTCTCGCAGATGCGCACTGTGCGGGGCGAGTTCCCAAGACCCGAGAGAATCAGAGGTGGGAAGGTAGGTACCACCAAGAGAGTGCAGGAGCCTGCTCCTTCCTTGCGTTATACTTAGGCGCACGACGTAATGATACAATCTTCACCTAATTTACCTATTCCTCATTAGCATGAGCAATACTTTGTACTGGTAGGCTGTAGCAGTGTCTCGACGATATGAAGTAGCACTAGTATGTCAAATGTCTGCAATGTCTGCATACGTTGACGTCGTCATATCTTATTGTGCAGAGTACCTCTTTATTACCCCTCAACACCCCTCTTGCCCTCCAACCAAGACGCTGGAAGAAACAGGGATCCCCAGGGACCCGGATATCAGATTGTGTGCCATGTGCAGTGTGCAACTGTTAGTGCCTGCTGGGCTGCTACTGGGGTTCGCCCACTGTAGACTGAGTAATGTAACTCGCAATTACAGCGTAGCATCACAGTGTGAGACAGTGCGGGACAGTGTCTGATTGTATCACACCCTCGACATTGTCACCAGATGCTCAATCATTCTACTCATTCTGCTCATTCTGCCTGTATTAGTATTCAACCATCAATGTCGATTAGTAACGCGGCGAGATGGAGCGAAATGCCCGTAGATTCAGCAGATTCACAGACTCGTCATCAGCCGTAGAAACACAGAGATAGAGAGAGAGAGAGGCGCAGAGGCCGCGTTGGCCAAAAGGCGAAACAGGAAAGATGGAAAGCAAGGCAACTTCGCCGTCGGCTCCTTCCCTCCCAGTCGCAGTCACAATCTCATAATAACCACGGCCTGCTCCGTATTTTTCGCGTCCTCGGGAACTCTGACCCAACAACATCCCACCTCACAGTCACCACCACCACCAGCGCTGCCAACGGCCTGGACAACCGCCTCCCCTCACGCACACAGACGCACACTCCAAACACGGCTCGAGAACCCATCACTGTTGCCGCCTGCATGAATCAAGACAAGAGAGGGACAAGGTAATACCGCCCGATCCAGATCGCTCGTCATCTCACACCTCACTACTCCAACGCTTGCTCCAACGCTCCAACGCTCTCTCTCAGTGAGTGTGTGGACCGCCCGTTCGACACTGCCCGCCAGAGACCAGGACCAGGGACCCAGTTTGCCAGTCCTGAGCCCCTCCCCCTGGAGCGCGCCGCCGCACCTTACCACTCCCTGTTAGGAAAAGTACGCATGTCGCAGCCCACGAGCTAGCAGCACTCGGTACAAAGTAATACTACGAGTAGCACTGTACCACGCATTACAGTGCAGACAGCCCACATTGCGAGTACAAACTGCGAGTACAAACGACGAGTACAAGCTACGAGTACTCCGTACAACGATTGACGAGTTCTTTGTCCCCGCTGTTCCCTCGCGCGCGCCGCTCAGTCTCTCTCTCGCTTCCCACTGTCTGTGCTTTTCCTTTTTTTATTATTTCTTTTTTTTTATTGCCAAGGTCATTATTTTTTTTCTTTCCCCTGCTGGCCCGCCGTTACTGTAACGGCAGGCCGTCTTTTGAGTCGGGTATTACCACACTCCGTTTTTGGTCGTATCATGGATGCCCTTTCGCTCCAGAGCAACTCCTCCTCCAACCGCCGCAAACTCGTCAAGAGGAATACCTCGTCCTCGTCCCACGTCCATCACCACCACCTCCACACCACTTCCTCCTCGGCTGCCACCAGTCCCAGCCTCGATGCCGCCTTTGGTCTCGACGACCTCTCCTCCCAGAGCAGACGCAGCTCCCACAGTCTGATTCGCGCCCCCAGCTCCCCCCACACCCGCTCCGCGATCCAGTCCGCCGCCTCTCTCGACCCGGCCTCGCCCCGGCACATCCCCTACTACCACCGTCAGTCCTCCTCCGACCGCGACCCCGTCCGGACCACCCCGGCCGCCGCCGCCGCCTCTGCCGCAATCACCCCCACCGACTCTCCCTACTACCCCTCCTCGTCGTCCTCCTCGGCCGCCCTCGCCGCCTACTCGGCCAACAACCTCGTCCGCCAGCCCTCCGACGACTTCATCGGCGCGCCTTTTGACGGAGCCGCCATCCTCGACCGCCTCGACTCCTCCTCGTCCTCCAAGGCCACAAACTCGGGATCCTATCAGCTGCAGTCGCCGCCGACAACGTCGTCGTCGTCCGCAGTCCCCACCCTGTCCACCCTGTCGTCCCTACACTACCCCTCCTCCTCGGGCGCCAGCCACGCCCCCTCGGACAAGCGCCTGCTGAGCCCACGCCTCCGATCGTCGGCAAGCTTCAGCAGCATGGATCCGTCCGTGACGGAGAAGATCCACGGCGGCCGGCCCGCCGAGAGCCCCTCCATCGGGAGCAGCAAGCGCTTCTCCGATGATGGCAGCGGCGGCAGGGACTTCAAGTCGGCCGTCCTGCGCAAGAAGTCGGGCCTCTCGGGCTTTGTCAACAGCCTCGTAGGCTCCCAGAAGAAACCCGCCATCTCGGCCCCGGAAAATCCCGTACACGTCACCCACGTCGGCTACGACAGCTCTACCGGCCAGTTTACTGTAGGTTTATACCATGACCCAAAGATTCAGATGAGACCGAAGCGAAGGAGAGAAAAGAAATGCGTGACAGGCACAATGGAGATGCGGAGGGGGAATCAAGGGCATTCAGAAGAAACGAAACGACACGTGTGTGCTGACTATATATATCCAGGGCCTCCCCAAAGAATGGCAACGGTTGATCAACGAGAGTGGCATCTCCGAAAAGGAGCGGCGAGAGAACCCCCAGACCATGGTCAGCATCCTGCAGTTCTACAAAGAGACGACGGAGCGGCCACCCGAAGACAACATTGAAAAGTTCCAGGTGGCTCCTGGCGACCACAGGCAGCTTGCCGCTTCCCCAGGTATGTACCCGAATAACTACCTAGGTACGTCAGCCACACCTCTGCCTCTTGTGCCACCCTGGATCCCCTCTCCCCTCTTTCCAGCGGGAGCATCTGCATACTGTTGTAGCACACACCCAGGTGCCAGAGCCAAGGCCTGAAGCCAGCGCTGACACAAGACACAACAACAGGGAGCTTCGAGAACCCCCGCGCACCACCGCCGGTGCCAGGTCGGGGCGGCTACGGCGGCCAGAAGGACCTCCAGCCCAACCGGCCGGCACCGAAACCCCCCGTGTCCATGAACAACAGGGCGTTTGGCGGGCAGCCCCTGCAGTCGCCCGGATACGCACCCAAGGATTCGGGCATTGGCATGCTCCAGCAGCAGCCCGAGGAGCCACCGCAACCGCCGCCACAGAGCCAGAGCTACGGCTCCAGGGTCGAGAAGCTGCTGTCGCGGTCTAGCTCACGCTCGACGGGCCCCAAATCGCCCGCGCCCAAGTCGCCGTACGGGCAGACCAGCCCCACCCAGGCCAGTATCTACCAGCAGCAGATGATGCAGCAGCAGCAGGAGCAGGCCATGGCGCAGGCGCAGGCGGCCATGTCGGGTTCGATTGGACGATCTGCCAGCCAGCGCCAACCGACGCAACAGCCTCACCCGGCGTCGCATCACCACACCCAGAGCTATAGCCGACCGCCGGATGGCGGAGCGTCGAGATACCAGCAGCCGCAGCAGCAGCAGCCCCAGCCCCAGCCCCAGCCCCAGCTTCAGCAACAGCAGCAGTCGCCAATCCAGCCAGTACCAGTACCTCAGCCCCAGCAGCAGCAGCAGCAGCAAATGACGCCATCGGCGGCAGCAGGGGCCGTGGGACCGCAGCCGCGCCTGCGGCAGAAGACGCGGTCAAGCACGGCGGGTGGCATGGACCTGACGTCGGCGCTGCGGCGGATATGCTCCGAGGGCGACCCGCGCGAGATCTACCGCAACTTCACCAAGATTGGGCAGGGTGCGTCGGGTGGCGTGTACACGGGCTACGAGCGCGGGACGAACCGGCTGGTGGCCATCAAGCAGATGAACCTGGAGCAGCAGCCCAAGAAGGACCTCATCATCAACGAGATTATGGTGATGAAGGAGAGCTCGCACCCCAACATTGTCAACTTCCTCGACAGCTACGTGACGAGCGGCGAGCTGTGGGTCATCATGGAGTTCATGGAGGGTGGCAGCTTGACGGACGTGGTCACCTTCAACATCATGACCGAGGGCCAGATTGCGTCGGTGTGCCGCGAGACGCTCAAGGGTCTGCAGCATCTGCATTCCAAGGGTGTCATTCACCGTGATATCAAGTCGGACAACATTCTCCTGTCGAATGAGGGCAATATTAAGCTCAGTACGTCCCCCTTTCCCGAATCCCCCCCAGATCCCCTTTGAGAATAATGCTAACAACCACTCAGCTGACTTTGGCTTCTGCGCCACCATCAACGAGGCTCAAAACAAGCGAACAACCATGGTCGGCACACCCTACTGGATGGCGCCCGAGGTGGTGACCCGCAAGGAGTACGGCCGCAAGGTGGACATCTGGTCTCTCGGCATCATGGCCATCGAGATGATTGAGGGAGAGCCGCCGTACCTGACCGAGTCGCCTATCCGCGCCCTCTGGCTCATCGCCACCAACGGCACCCCCAAGATCAAGGACGAGCAGAACCTCTCGGCCGTCTTTAGGGATTTCCTGTCCTTTGCCCTCAAGGTCGATCCGGAGAAGCGTGCCAGTGCGCATGATCTACTTAGAGTGAGTTTCTTATTCCCATCTTCTTTCCTTTTGCCCCCGGCGGCCCCTGTCAGGGAGGCTGTTCTCGCTTCGCTCGCATAGTGCTAACATATACCCCTCGCAGCACGAATTCATGAAGCAGTGCGTCGATCTCCAGCAGCTAGCCCCGCTGGTCCGCGCAGCCAGGGAGCAGAGGGCCAAGGAAAAGGCGGCTGGGAAGCACTGATTGATTTGATTGATGGATGACTTTCCAATTTCTTATCTTTTTGGATTGATTGATTGATTGATTGAGCCCCTGTTTAAAAAATCGGCTTGGTGATTGGATGCAAGAGGACACGCCCCTGTCTTGTCTGATGCGACAAAGTCACAAGTCATGATGGAATGATGATGCGCGCAGTTACAGTATAGCATACCCCCTCACTTTTTATATGTTCATCCCCATCTATCTCTATCTTGTTATTCTCGAGGCTTCCGAGATGTTCCCAACATTCCCAAGGCTTTTTCGAAGCTTCCTAGGCTTCTCCGAGGTCTCCTTTTGGAAGCGACTTTTTTACATTCTCCCCTCATCTCTCGTCTCATATTTTTATCTTATCCTTCTACTTCTACAGTACGTTACGGTACGGGTGTGCATTGCAGCAAGCAAGCAAGCAAGCGAAACGGACGGGAAAAAGCAGACGGACAATCCACACACGGCTGCAGGGGACGTGGTTTGATCTGGTCTGATCTGGTTATTTGGTTGTTAGGCTGGGTACTCGGTTGGTCAGTCCAGTCGGGTTCAAGTTCTTTGGGTTGATGGATTGATTGATTGATTGATTGTCTTTGTCTGGATTAGATGTCGAATTGAGAGGAAAGAAAAATCAACATTGTCTTTATTTGGGTCTTTTTGGGCTTGGATGGTTTTAGCAAGGGATAGATAGATTATTACTATTCTATTCCATTCGGGATGACATTGTCACTGGACTTGATATCGGCCATGAAGATTCGACTTGACGAGCGTGCGAAGCGAGGACAGCCTCCCCGGCAGGGGCCGCCGGAGGCATAACCACCATGCACAGATATAACTCAATGAGCACGATGCGAGCGAAGCGAGAATAACCTCCCCGGTAGGAGCCGCCGGAGGCATATATCCTAGTGTGGTACTAATAGGAACGTGGTGGTTTGGACTATAACTAAGGGGAGCATGGACTATCACGTTTGTTGACGAGAGCATCATCACATGTACATCACCGTTTTACATCGCGATTGGTTGTCCATAGAGGGAATGACTTTACCACTTCTATTTACCATTTTCTTTTCCGTTTTCCTATGCATCTGCATCTAAAACTCCGGTGACAAGAGAGACAAAAAAGACCAACTCCAAAACAACAAACAGGAAACCCAGAATGATTGGTCAATGGCAGAAACCAGGGCTAACTAAAAGACAACGGTAGAGGATAAGATCAATGCATGTGACAGCCTAGTAGCAAGTGTAGCCTCCATCACAGATGACGTTTGATCCGGTCATGAAGCGCGAAGAGTCGGAGGCGAGAAAGACGCACAGGCCATTGAGCTCGTCGACGTTGCCGAGCCTGTCCTGGGGGGTGAGGGACTTCCAGATCTTCTTCTGGGCGTCGAGGGCGGGGACGCGGTTGAGGGCGGTGTCCATGTATCCGGGGGAGATGCAGTTGACGCGGATGCCGTGCTTGGCCCACTCGGCGGCGATGGACTTGGCGTACTGGATGACGCCGGCCTTGGAGGCGTTGTAGCAGCTCTGCTCCTGGGGGTAGTTGACGACGGAGCCGGACATGGAGGCGACAAGGACCATGCTCCCCGGCTGCCCCGCGGCCATCATGGCCCGGCCGACGGCCTGGGTGACGAGGAAGGTGCCCGTGAGGTTGATGTCGATGAGGCGGCGGAACATGGCGGGGTCGTATGTCTCGGCCTTGATGTTGGAGTCGGCGATTCCTGCGGCGTTGACGAGCACATCGGGCGGGCCAAAGTGCTCGACCACGCTGTCGACGGCCGCGTTGATGGCCCCGCCGTCGCGCACGTCCACCTTGAAGAAGGCGATGGGAAGCGCGCCGCCAGCTGCCTCGTGCAGCTCCGCGGCCGCGCGGTCGCCCAGCTCCTGGTTTGCGTCGAGGATGATGACGGCCCGGGCCCCTGCCTCGGCGCACGCCCGCGCCATGTTGTTGCCCAGACCGCGCGCACCACCCGTCACCACCACGGTCTTGCCGTACACGCTCATGCTCTGCATGGTGTGGGGGAGGGCCTCGTACGCCCGTCGGCTAAGCGGTTGGACTGTCTCGTCGAGCGGCGGCGTGGGGCTCTCCAGCGGCACACGGCTGTCGTCTGGCCGCACGTTGAGGCTGCTGTGCTCGCCCTGGCCCTGGCCTTTACCTGGGTTGTACCGCGTGAAGGGCACCTCGTGCTCGTTCACGGCGCTCCGCTTCTTGTTGCTCGTGTCCTGGACTAGGCGGGTCGCCGAGGAGGAAAAGGGGCGGGCGGTGACGGCGGCGGCGAGGCGAGGCCGGGCCACGGCCATGCGCGCTGAAAGGCGCAGAGTGTTGCGAGAGAGCGACATGGTATGTTTGTGTGTGTAAGTGGTCTGTAGTAGGTAGATAGGTGGTTCTAGGATGGAATTGAGGGATCCAGATAGAGGTAGAGGACGATATGATGATGGAAAAGAGATGGATGAGGGATAGAAGAGGAAGACAAGAGGATATGTACGTAGGACTCTTAAGGAAGGAGCAAACAAACAAGAGAAATATAGAAGGCGCGGAAGGACAGAAGTGGGGAGGGGGAGCGCAGAGTTGAAATGCTATTCTCACTCCTGGATTAGACTTGGTCCGCTGGTCAGCTGGTCAGTCCATGTTCCCCAGGGACCGGATACGGAACGCAATTGAGCATTATATTTGGAATACAGCGCGCAGGGTTACGGAGGGAAGTCGTACGGGTGAGGTGGCACAGCGTCACTAGCTAGAGCAAGAGAGGGCAGCTGTTACGGCTGTAGATACAGAGTACAAGGTGATACTTGTACGTACAACTAGAGGCTCTGCTTTTGTATCATGAGTGAGGGAGGGGGCGTGGGGGTTGGCGTTTACATGTTGGGAAGTTTAGGGGAGGGGGAGGGGGAGTGTACATATGGGAGATCTGTCCTGGTCCTGGTCCTGGTCCTGGTATGCAAGTATCTGACCTCGGCTTGCTCAATGCCTTGGTACCAGACCTGGTGCTGATGCTGGACAAGTTCCGTGGGAGACTGGAGAGTTCGGTGAAAGAGATGGTGAGGGAGCTACTGCACGTCCCACGCAACCCTCAACCCTCACGCTGTACGACGGGATGGCGGTCTGTGAGAGGCTCGAGCTGTACATGCGAGTAGGGGAACTCTGGGGGGGAACAAGGGGGAACTCTACTCATACATGGATGTAGTAGTTACTAGACTCTCGTACGAGTATCTACGAGTATCTATCCATAGCCTCTACCCGCCAGAACTGTCTCGGTAGCCTTAAGTGCCTTAAGTGGCGGCGCCATGGTAACAGGAGGGAAATGACATGGAGTGCCAGTGCGAGCCTGTGCTACTGCTACGTCGAATTGACTCTGGTGGCTGGCGCCGCGGTGAGATTACAGTCGGGGTTGGGGGGTTCTGTCTTGCGGGAAGTATATGGCTGCCTGGGTGTCAGATGTCCAACCGCGGGACTCTTCTCCAAGGTCGAGCTGTGCCTCTCGGAAACAGGCAGAGAGGGTGGGGGAATGAATGAGCAGGGGGCCGGGCTGAGGCTGAGAAGGAAGGGAAGAGTGCTTCATCTACGGAGTACGGAGTAGTAAGTATGGATACAGGTACAATGATACATGTACGTAGTATGTACGGAGTACTAGTAATAACAATTTTCAGTGAGAAAGAAAAGATTGACAGGGTACATGAGCGTGAACATGAACTCGTGACTCGTACGACCATCGCCATTACGCACAAAAGTCCTGGAACTTACCACGCCATGCCAAATGTACATGTATGCTGCAAGCCGAAACCTCTCTGCGTGGGGGCAAGGCAAGGCAAGGCAAGGCAAGGCATGGATGGCCCTCAGTAAAGACAACAATGGCATTGAACGGTGACCGTTTGAATTGACGGGCAGACACTTCCTATCCTAACTTTCAGTTATCTACAACGGGCGAGGAATCTCCCAGTTGGCCAGTTTGCCAGCTTGCCAGTCTGCCATGGCCTGATACGTCGCACATCCTCATTCCCCAGATCTTGCTAATCTTGCTTGTGCTCCTCCACAGTTTTGACTTGACACCCGGGGGACTCCACGCGAATTTCCCCACGATCCCCAGACCAGCGGTACGGTACGGTACGGTACGTACGGTACTCACACAGAGGCCGATTTGGGGAAACGGTACCAGCCGAGTCCAGGAACCCGAGTTGCCGCAATGGGTACCGTTCTTCCCGTTCCTGCTGCCTGCCAACCACAAACTTCAATGTTCCCATTGTAATACCTCCCAGATGGCGGACTCTCCGCTGGAATGCTCCACCGTGGTGGGATGCGGGCAAGTGCGGGTGCGGGTGATGCAAATGTTTCCCCGGACGGACCTCACCGGGGTTTGCATCAGATTAACAATCCATGTATGAGTTAGTACAGAGTACTCAACTCGTACGAGTGTGGGAGTGAGAGCACGAGTGACAGTGGGATGTGAGAGTGACAGTAAGTGTGAGTGTGAGGGAGAGTGAGAGTGAGAGGACATGCACTGGCACATGACCCTGCAGCCACCAAGATGAGGCATCCTGATTTCATCAAACACAGCATACAGCCGCGCAATAGTGCATACAAGTATATTCGTACTCCGTACTCCGTACAGATAGATGAGAAAGCAGAGCGAAGCCGGGAGGTGCGGCACCCGTGCCACATGGTGCATCATCACGGACGGTACTCCGTACATGCTACGTCTCTAAGCCGCATGCAGCCAAGAAGCCACGCCGTCGGTCGTAACATGAGAGCACTCCTTAGAGGCCATGATGATAAAATGGCGGTCAGCTGTATGAATGGACATGGGAGTGTACATTGTAGATACTCGAGGATACTCAAGGATACTCGTTCATGAGTACATGTATAGACGTACGTACATGTACTCACCCTCATTCTCACTCTCATCACTCTCATCTCATTCGTATCATCCAACGTACGACTACAACTCATAGCCAACATCTAGTCAAATGGGTATTGCAATTCCCGGCTACCGATTACTCTCCCCTCCTCTCCTCTAGTTCATGGCTTCCCCTAGTAGAACTCAACTCTACCACCCGCAATTCAACTCACAATGTCATGTTATACATGGAGCTCCTCCTATTTCTTACAATGCCAAATAATGCATTCATTGTCCTCCACTCCCTCCCTGGTCCATTCCGTACAACCAACTTGTAACGTTAAGAAAAAAAATAAAAAATAAGAGAACATAGAAAACCAAAAGAACCGGATGAACATAGAACGCCAGCCCATAAAATCAATCAGACTCCTCCATCACATCATCTATGCGGATGAGTTCTAGCAATGACGCGATATACGGTGCCTGCAGTCGTCAGTACAAGTAAACCATCAAGGGAGGTAGGGAAAAAAAGTATCAAGGGGAGTCAAGAGAGAACATACCAGGGCCTTGTTTTCCGTCAAGATCTCAAAGAAGCGAGGCATCATGGGCCGGAACAGGAGCTCATTCCAGCCCCCCTGCTCCAGATCGTCCGCATCTCCATTCCCGTCCACATCCATTTCCGTGTCTGTGCCCGTCACCTTGGCGGCAATGGCCGTCTTCTGCGCCTTGGACAGCTCCTCCTCCGCCTCCGTCTTGACCACGTTCCTCGCGATGTTGCGCAGGATCAACGCCGCGCTGAGCGGGATGCCCGCCGCCTGCGCCGGCAGGTTGGGGTTGCGCTCGTCGCGCACCGTGAGCGTCTCCTCGGTCGACACCGACATGGTCACAGCCGGCAGGATCCACGACCGGCTGTTCCAGCTGCCGGCGCCGGTGCCACCCTCCGTCGCAGCGGGAAGCATGGCCGAGATGTGCGTCGAGATGTGTCGCGCAAAGTCCTCGAGGTGCAGGCTCGTCGGCGCCTCGTACTTGTGGCACTCGCCCCACGTGCACCGGCACTCGAGCTCCACATTGTCCAGCTTGCCGTCCGCGTTGCGCCTCTGGCCCAGGTGGCTCTCCAGAATGTGCGCCCACATCTGCTCCGCGTGCAGGAAGAACTGGCCGCACTTCTCCCGTCGCCGATCCGGGTTGCTCGCCCACAGGCACCGGCCGTACTCGCGGCCCTCCAGGCTCAGCGGGCGGGGGCGGGGGCGCAGACCGTGGATGATAAACTTCTGCTGCGGGTCCCCGGGCTCCCTAAGCACCTGGGCGTTCGACTCCTTGTACACCGACGTGCTGTTGCGGATGAAGTCGGCCGGAGTGATGAGCGTCTGGCCGATTGCCTTGAGCGGGTTCACAAACGCGCTCTGGTACGCCTGCCACGCTGCCAGCTGTGTCACAAACGAGTCGCCGTCCTCCTCAAAGAAGCACTTGACCCACCGGTGCACCCGGTCCGGCTCCTCCAGCTTGAGCATCTCCTGCAGCAGGTCATCTGGCATCGGCGCAATCTCCGCTCGCGCCGGAATCTTCTGCTCCGGCATCAGCAGGATCTCCTGCTTCACCTTGCGCGCCCCGTGCGACAGCAGCCGCACCAGGTGCTCCACCAGCGTGTGCGGCACTGCCGACCGCACCAGCGCGTCCACGTTCGGCACCACCGCCGTGTACTGGTACAAAAAGTCCAGGCACGCGTCCGTCAGCTCATCGTCGTTGAGCAGTAGCCAGCTCGCCACCCGCTCCAGGATCGGCTGCGGCACGTCGCCCAGCCTGTTGGCCGCGTCCAGGTTGATCGATATCCGGCCCAGCGCACGTAGCGCTGCCAGGATCGTCCCACGGTCCTCCGACGCCATCTGCTCCAGAAGCGTCTTGTACAGAGGGTCCTCGGCGTTGAGCACCAGGAACGGCGTCAGCTGCTCTGCAGTGTCCAGAGCCAGGTGCTTCAGCTCCGTTAGCGAATCCCTCGGCGGCAGGTGCAGGATGATGCACAGGAGGTCCTTGAGCGGTAGGAAGTCCGCCATGTTGGCCGCGTTCTCGTATAGCGTCATCATGTTGCGTATTGTCAGGGCTGCCTCAGTAATCAGGACGAGCTGGTCCGCGTACTGTTCCGTCTGGAGAACGTCGGGTGTGTCCTTCTCAAGCAGGCTGTCGATCCTCTCCAGGATGTCGGGCGTCCCGTTGTTCCCATCTAGCACGCCAATATCTGACGGATCATGGGTACCGGTCCACGACACACGCCAGTTGATGTGGTAAAATATGTTGCCCACCTGCAGAGCCTTGTCCACGAGTCCCTCGGCAAGACCCGGGAACGAGTCAAACCTGTACTTGTCGCCTCGCTCATACGAGATCTTAACAAGGTGGTTCAGCGCAAATGTTTGCTCGGAGACAAGGCTCGATCGTAGTGCATTCAAGCAGCGAGTGTAGATGTTGGGGCCTTCGAATCCGGCTGTAGAAGAGAGGAACGTGTTAGCATTCCGCAACAACGGACAACATAAATCAAAGGATATCATGATGACTTACTGCCAGGAACGATGGGCCGGCGGACCGTCTCGGCGAGTTGCCGCTGCTGACGCGCCTTGTTGCTAAACTCATTAGGTGCATTGCTAGGCGTCGGCACGGCCCTCAAGGGTAGCGGCTTCATCAGCCTGGGCTGGTACGCTGTGACCTGGTACGAGGTGTTGTCATTGGGAGGCTGGTGCATGACGGAAGGTCCCCGGGCGGGCGCGGCGTGGTGTGCGTGCTGCTGAACGGCGGGAGGCATGCCAGCGTGAGGGTGAGGCGTCGGGGTGGAGTGGTTAACGTTGGGAGAGTTGGCGTGGCTCGCGCCCCCGGCGTGATGGGCGGGGTTGGCGTTCCTCGTACGTGACGGGCCAGTGTCGGGCTGGAAGATGACCCTCTGGGGGGGAGCCTCGCGCAGGCCGCGCGAGGCCCTTGCGCTGGCGGCGGCGTCGACGACGGGCTTCTCGCGGACGGGGGTGCCGTCATCGCCCGAGGCGGCCGAGTCCGGGGCGCTGGCGCCGCCAATGTTGCTCTCCCTCTTCCCGCGGAAGTTCTCGCGCGTGCGCGTCAGGAGCCCGGCACCCTTAGCTGTCACGTCCTCGAGGATGTCGCGGGGCGGAGGCTCCTTTCCGTGGATGGTGCTGATCTCGAAGGCGGCCAGGTTCTTGTAGAACTTCTCCTTTAGCGAAAAGGCCGTCGACGCCTCGTTGTTGGAATAGATGCCCAGCTCCGACGCCATGCGGCGCCAGGCCAGCTTCTCCTCCGACACCTTGTCGTATCCGCCATTGGCGATGATGTGGTTGAAGACCTTGAGCAGGTCCAGATGCATCGCGCCGACCCTGGGCTCGGGGTCAAAGGGCGTGCCGCGCTTGATGTGGTACTCGCGCAGCCGCGTGATGAATTCCTCGTACTCGGGCGTTCGGTCAATCGTGTGGGCCACGACATCTTGTCCGGAGGGTGCCATCGTCGGCTCGTTGGTTGTTGAATGCGACAGGTCGCCAGTCGCGTCGTCGTGGTGCTGCAAGCGTTGACTTGAACTTGACAATGGAGACAGGGCGAAAAGAAGCACCAACCAAAGACGCGCCAATCCTGCCGCCGCCCTGCAGCACCTTCCTTCCCTTCGCGCCAATCCCCGTTCCTGCCATTTCTGTCGCCTTATCTTATCACCACGTGAGCCTGTCTCTCTCCACCAATCGGCAGTCTGCAAAGGACCCACTATCGACTTACAACAGGAAGGCACAATGCTCCGGTCCCTTCCTGATATCTACGCGTTCCTTCTTCGTGTCTTTTTATTTTGCTTTGCTTTGCTAATGGTTTCTTCTCTTTTCCTTTCAATAATGATCCGAATTCCATTCTGACCCGTCGATCGACACGATTGTTTGGTCGTCGACGTGCGACCAGTAAAGGATGCCGAGCCTCCCTGCTCCCGTCTCAGCGTGCCCTGTCAGGCGTCTCGAGGTCCACGGACAGACCCCAAGGGTCTACGAGTCGACCCACTCGACTAACAGCCTCACTGTCACCCTCGAGGCGCAAAGCATCCGCGGCTCGCGAAAACCTGGTCTGGTTCTTCTTGCTTTCAGTGGAGCCCGCCGTCTGGTCAGTCCAGAATCTGCCAATATTGGCTTACGGAGGTCCCTCCACATACTAACCTCAGGATGTTGTCGTTACTGTAGCTGTCCATCCGACTCAGTGATTTACTGACCTCCCCGGGAGAAACACGCGACGTCATCACCGTTGATACACCACTGAATCAAGTCTGTATCGCAATCCGCGAGCAAGGCCACAATGTTCTCGTCGATTTCGAGGACAAGAGAAACTTCAATGTGACTGTCTGCATGCTACAGAGGTCAGGTTTCGCCATCCATCAGAGAACGCTAAGTATTCGAGACAAGCACGTAGATGGCCATCTTTCTGAGCCAGCGAGTGATTTGGGACCACGCCTGTCCTCTCTGACGCCTCTGCCTGCTTTTGAACCAACCGCCCTCTATTATGGCGCAAGTCCACCTCGCTCATCTCCCGACGACGCTCCCCAATCCTACTACCCACCGGACCACTCTACCTCCGTGAGCCATGGTAGCCAAACATGGCCTAAGGCACATCTTGTCCCCTCGAGCAGCGCACCGCAGCTTACATCACATGCACCTCAGTTGAATCCTTATAACGTGTTTCTTGAAAACAGGACAGGATTTGAAGCATACAGGCCCCGCGTTAGCTCACCCCTGCGGAGTACTTCTGTCCATGGGGAACCGACCAGACACATGTCAATGCCATATGGAAATAGTCCCTTCTCAGAACTATGGTCCAAGTTTCCAGCACACCATTTACACTCAATGAGCCACTCGGGCTCACAGCTCATCCCACCATGGTCTCCCTCTTATGACGATCCACGGGGGTCTCAGGAGAGGACCAATTCATGGAATGCCACATACACGGTACCAGAAAACCAGTCTTTTCCCCAGGAGACTAGGAGATTCAGAGCCGTCAAGGACTTTAGCAGGATGCTGCCGGGACCCCGCAGCCTGCCATTCAAGACATCTGAAAAACGACACCGTGAAGCTGCACTGTCCCCAGGTGAACCCAGCAATGAGGAACACGAGGGAGAGTCACTGCTAGAGCCGGCCGAGAAGAAGCAAAAGTCGGGAGAAACAAAAACACGACCTTCCAAAGCGGCGCCTCGGAAGAAGACCCAGCCTCCGAATACCACTACCATTGAAAGGTCTAAAGGCAACGACACGGGGAGGCTTGCATCAAGTGTCAGCTGTACAACCCCAACCCCTCAGAAATCAGACAAAAGCAAGCAACTGGTGTCAAAATATGAGCAGGGAGACCCGGCAAAAGCTTCTACCGCGAGGCGTGCGTCGCCTAGAAGCAAAAAGAACGGAGCTACTACATTGAGACCAGCACAGCCCAAGGCCAGTACAAGGGATGATCAAGAATCAAAGACTGTTCAAGAAACAGCCTCTGTTCAAGAATCTCAAGCTCATAAGAAGAAGCCCCCGACCAAGGCACCTCCGCGTAAACGAGCTCAGCCCAAGTCCAACCCCGCGGAATCTCAAAAGCCTGTCACGGCGAGCAAGCCACGGGCTATCCCGCGAAAGCGACCTCCACCCAAGTCCAGTGCGGCAGACGTTCAAGAAACAGACACGGCTCAAGGGTCTCAGGCTTCGAAGAAGAAAGCAGCGACAAAGACAGCACCACAAAAGCAACCTCCGCCCAAGTCTAACACAGAAAACGTGCAGGAAGCAGATGCGGCACAGGAAATACAGACCCCAAAGGAGAAGTCTACAGTCAAACCAGCACCAGCAAAGAAACCGCGGCCTAAAGCAGCTGCGCCAAGGAGAAGAGCGCAGCCCAAGTCAAAGCTCAGCCCCGAAGATAGTGCGGCCAAGAGCCAGGAGGCAAGCCCATCACAGAAGGCACAGATTGTCGAAGCAAAGAAGCCTCCGTCCAAAGCAGCCCCAGCCAAGAGAGCGCAGCCTAACGCAGGAGGCAGTGCTGCCAAGAGGCCAAAGGTAGCAAGCACACCCCAGACCCAAAGGTCACGGGCTGCGGCTGCCAAGAAGAAACCCGCGCCCAAAAGAAGCTGCCCCTCAAAGACTGCCCATTCATCGAGTTCCCCTCCCCAAGAGACCGGTGTTACCACTGAAAAGCCCGAAACCGCCCCGCCTCCACCCCCGCCTCCTCGGGTGTCTACAGAAGCCCAGCAATTCCAAGGCGCAGGCGTAGTTGTCGTGACCGAGTCCATGCTCCGCCAAGTCAACAGGCTCGTCTCTGGAATCCTGGACCAGTATGAGGACGACTGCCGCAACGATGAACTGAAGAGGCATGCCGGAGCGCGGGCGCAGTTCTTCCTAGATCGCATCGCCGACGTCCGTCGCGACTACTGGCATCACCAACTGGAGAGGGAGAGTGGCTGCACAAGCACCTACAACACCTGCAGCACCTACACAACCGAGAGCATCCAGTAGGAACAAAAAGGAACTTTGCAGCTAGTCTGAAAGAAGAAAATGTAGAGGTATGAATCATGTAAAAGAGAAAAATAAAAATGTAGCTGTAACCCCTTCTCAAGGTTTCCCCCCTGGGGTATCAAAATCCTCCCCAGCTCTGGCTGGTCCTACACACGTACACCTTGTGTCCCTTTCAATCCCATTGTTTCCCCTCGTGAAATAGCACAACAGAACTTGAAGATAACAACGTATGGGGGAAAGGGGCAAAAGGCGCCGGCCAGATATGGGGAGAGGCTATAAAACATAAGACAACCAAGTGCTTTGAATGCGAAGTGCGCCCCCTCCATCCTCCTCGAACTGCGTTGTCACATTTTTCCAATAACCCCCATCAATCCATCACGGTTCTCTGTCTGCCAGTCGTTCCTTTCTTCCTTATCTCTTCCTCTCTCATCGGTTCCGCCCTACTCAGCTCGTCTTGACATAGTTGCTAGGGAATATACCGTGCCGCGAACCAATCATGCCAGTCCTGGAGAAGTCACCGTTAGAAGGGGTTCAATTCAAGTCAAGTCAAGCAATTCAAAAACAAAAAGAGAGAGAGAAGGAGAGACAGAGGGGGGGTGGGAAGAAAACTCACCACCAGTCATTGTCGCTGTCCGTCTTCTTGAGCACGGTGATAATCTCGCCCTTCTTGAAGCCCAGATCGCCGGGCTGGTCAGCGTCAAAGTTGAAGAGGGCGACGGCCTCGTTCTGCTTGAGCTGCTGGGCGGCCTGGCCGCCGGCGAATTTGGGCTTGGGGGCCGTGGGTCGTCCGGGGCCGGTGGAGGTCCTCCTGTCTGCTGCGGTGACGGTGTTGGAGCGCGAGGGGCTGCCGTAGCCTCCGGGGCGGTCGTAGACGTCGTCCTGCCAGGTGGAGGAGCGCTGGGGGGCGCCGTAGGTGCTGTTTGTGCGGGCGACGGCGTTGCTGCTGCCGCCGTAGCGGTTGTTGGGGTTGTGGGGGTCCTGGTTGGGGTCGTAGGCAACGCTGTCGTTGGACTGGTTGTAGACGGGCATGTCGTTGTACATGGCGTCGTCGGCGGTGGAGCCGACGCGCATGCCGCTGAAGACGCGGGAGTTGAGGATGTTCATGAGGGGCTGGGCCTGGGGCGGGGAGGGGACGGCGCCGGTGAGGAGCTGCTGGGCGGTGTAGCGGGTGCCGTAGAGCTTCTCGTTGGCGTCGCGGCGCTCGATGATGCCGGAGCCCTCGAGGGAGACGCCGGCGAAGAGGCCCTTGGTCTTGGAGTAGCTGAAGATGCCGGCGACGCTCTTGAGCGAGGCGGCGCCGGCGGCCTCGGCGCTGCGGCCGACGGGACCCGCGGCGAGCGACACGTTGCCGCCCAGGGTCAGGGAGCCGGCCTGTGCAAAGGTCTTGACGGCGTGCGAGTCGTTAAGGATGAAGACGAAGTCGGTCAGCTCAAAGCCGATCTGGCCGCCGAAGCCGCCGCCGACGGTCGCGATGGCGCTCGGCGCGCTCCACGACCCGTCGGGCAGGCGCGCCACCACCAGGCCGCTGCCGAAGCGGCCCGACCCCAGGAAGCCGGCCTTGAGGACCGTTATGATGGCCAGGCCCTTGGCATTGGCCAGGATGGACGGCGGTATCACCTTGTCGGGCCCAAAGGCCTGGCGCGGGTTGACGAATGACGTGAGGATCTTGGAGCACTTTTTGCACTCGGCTAATTGGAGGGGTCAGCTACTCAAAGTACCTTACGAGTATACGCGCGCGCAGACGGAACCGGTGAGACATGAGGATGGGACGGTGGTGGGTTGCAGGTAGCACCAAGGCCTGAGTCTGGAAGTCTACTTACACGCCATGTTAGACGGGAGGGGGTTGTTGATGCCCATATTGGAGATCGGAGCCGGACGTGCTCAGGATATCGATATGTAGAGTCTTCTGTGTTCCCTGGTTGTTTCTCGTCTGTTTCGGTTCGTCGGCGACGTTTGGGTTGTTTGTTTGTTTGGCGCCGCGATGAGGGGCGGGGGGGTGGTGGTGGTTGCGGATGCTCGGGAGTTTGCGCGGCGCCCAGCCAGGGTAGGTACAGAGGTTCGGGGGGGGGGGCGGTTTCCAAGGGCAAAGGAAGAAAAAGAAAGCCGAATGGAAGAATGTAGAATATATGTGGTCCGCCAGACGAGAGAGGTACAGACGAGTTCGGGGTTTGGCGAGAGAGAGAGTAAAGATGGGGAGTAGAGAGGCCCAAAGTCCTGAGGGGCTGGGGTTCGGGTCCTAGGAATACTCGTACGTATGGAGTCAGATGGAAGAATGACGATGAGTGCGGGTGCAGTCAGCATGGAAGCGGCCCCCAAGCAAGCACAGCCTCACGGGAGCCCCAGCACACAACTACAGGGCTATTAGAGGCCATTACAGCGCTGAGTGGCCTGTGAAATCCCTCCAGCTACCTGTAGAGGCGCGCACCGCTGTTGTCCCCGTTGCCCGGGCCGCTAATACCGCTACCACCGCATTACGTATCGCCCTGCCCGTGCGTCCAGTGGAGTAATAGGTCCAAGGTCCCAAGGTCCTACGGGGAACACCCTCGCTATAACTCCACTGTAGCCTCCACTGAAGCCTTCCATCCACATGCACAGTCCATCCTGGGCCCCATACTCCAGTACGAGTGCAGCGTCGCACATGCCATTGTGGCTGTGGTGGCTGTGCTGATTGGATCGGGCAGACAGACGACACCACACCACCAAATGCGTCATGATGCTTCTCCTTTGCCCCCCCTGCGCCAAACCATCATCTCCAACGCACGACTACCCCAGCCTCAACGAGAACGAGAACAAGGGAATACCCGACCACGATCCTTACCACCGGACCATTGTACACCCGCACACACCCGCCACCATGTCCGAGGCGTACGAGCGCGAGCGCCAGAACAACTCGCGCCTGGAGGAGCTCTCCAACAAGGTGTCCACCCTGCGCGGCGTCACGGTCGGCATCTATGACCAGGCCAGTTCGCAAGGTCTGATTGACAGCACGGTACGTCTCTCCCCACCCACAAATTATCCCTCCCAGCGCTTGTGTTCCGTCTTGTTGCTGACCACGACACTGTACAGAGCGACACATTCTCCACCATGGGCACGCAGATGAAGGGCTCAGCCGGCCGCTTGACCAGGATGGCCGCCTCGGGCAACAAGGTGGCCATATTGAAGCTGGCGGGCATCATCATCGGGTCCATTCTGTTTCTGTACTATGCTCTCAAGCTGCTTCTTAGGTGGTGAACCAAGGGCTTGCTTTTGACCAGCAACACTACCAGGGTTCCATGCTTGCGACTACGGAGTAGAATGGGATGGAACGAATAGGATCTGCATCGTTGCTCCTTGCTCCTTGCTCGCTGGGAGAGCAAGAGACCAAGGGACAGAGGGCGATATTACACTTACACATGGGCTGTGGGACAAGGGAAACGAAAAGGGACACCCGTACCTGTACTTAAACTCGGCGTTGGTATTATTTGATAGCACTGCTTCTTACTTCTTCACGCATCGCAATACAGTCTAGATGAAACGTTTATATTGAAATCTACAAGCAAAAAGGGACGCCAGACACAACAACACGAAACAAACGCAACGCCCAAATGTATGCCTGCCGCCTGTTGCCCAAGAACTGATCCCAAACCAGCCCCAGAGGGTGTACCCGAGGGGGTGCCCAGGTTCACAAAGGGAAACATAATCTTCTCCTTTTTCTTCCCTAGCCTCCTCCATCTATATACCGTCGTCCAATGCATGCTTCCTCTACTGCCACACGTTGGAGAACAAGTCGTCCTCGGCACCGCCGAGACCCACGGCCGGCTTGGGCGCACCAGCCGTGGCCGTGGTGGCCGGTGCCGCCGCGCCGCCCGTGCTGCTGGCCCAGCCACCAAACTCCTCGTCCGCAGCCACCTTGGGCGGCGCGGGGCTGAAGCCGCCTCCCGCGCCGGGGATGATGGGCGTGCTGGCAAAGGACCCGATGCCCGTGCTCGCACCCGCACCCGCACCAGTACCAGACGGCGAGGAGCCCCATCCAAAGTCGTTGGTGGACGACGAGAGGCCGGCCGTGGCCGTGACGGGCGTGATGCCCGTCAGAGGGGGGGACAGCGACGCCGCCAGCGGCGCGGGGCTGATGGAGGCGGGAGCAGCAGCAGGAGCCGGGGCCGGGTCGGGCGTGGCCCACTCGCTGCTGCCCCAGACGTCGGCGCCGGACAGGCCAGAGCCGCCAAACGCAGAGGTGGCTGCCGGCTTGGGCGGCGCGGCGGCGGGGGCGGGCTTCTGCGAGGCCGACAGGTCGAACACCGAGGGAGTCGTGTGCGCGAGTGGCGAGGCCGTGGACGGCGGCGGGGGGGACGTCGTCGTCGTGGGGGCCGACAGGTCGAACAGGTCGTTCGAGGCAGACTGGGGGGCTCGGGCAGGGGCTGCGGCGGGGGTCGGGGCCGACGCAAAGGAGCCAAAGTCGCCGAAGCCGCCGTCGGACGGCTTGTTCTGGTGGATCGGCGGGGTGGCCACCGGGGCGGGCGAGCCGACGGCTGGCTTGGGGTTGAAGAAGCTGCCGCCGCCGAGGCCGCCAAACGACGAGGTGCTGTTGTTGTGGTTGCTGGTGCTGCTGGCGGGGGTGGAGCGGCCGAAGCTGGCAAAGGGGTCGGCGGGGGCAGCGGCAGCCCTGGGGCTGGTGGTGCCGCCGAGGCTCAGGTTGCTAAAGGCGTCGCCGAAGCCGCCTCCTCCCTGCTGCTGGGTGGGAGAGGCGAAGCCGCCGCTGCCGCCACCGAAGGAGCCCTGGTGGCCGTGCTGAGGCTGCTGCTGGGGCTGGGGCTTCGGTGCCGACGCGTACAGCGACAGGATGGACTGCTTCAGGTCGGGACGGGACTGGCCGCCCGGGGTGCTCACGCCGGTTGTGCTGGCGGGGCGCTGGGGCGCCGACGAGTCGCCGAGGAAGTCGAGGCCGAGGAGGGACGAGTTGGAGCTGGCGGCGGGGGCGGCGGGCTTGGGAGGGGGAGGGGCCCTGGCGGCGGCGCTGGCGGCAGCGGAGTTGGACCGGCCAAGGCTACCGCTGCCGCTATCACCGAAGCCACCGCCGATGAGGTCGCCCACGGGGGCAGGGGGAGGCGGCCGAGCAGAGGCGGAGGCGGAGGAGGAGGTGCCGGCGCGCCTGGCGGACTCGCGCCTCTCGATAGTCTGCTTCTCCTTGACGACGCTGAGGGGGATGTCGTCGTCGGCGGAGCCGGCGTCGAGGGTGCTCGGGTCGGGGATGGGCCCGTCCATGGCCCACCGCTTGAGCTCGTACTTTGTGCGGATAAAGTTCTCAATCTTGGAGTCGGAGGGCACGTGGCCGGGCGACAGCTTGGACTCCCAGTACTTGTTGGCGCGGGCGTTGCCCCAGTTGAGCACGCTCTGCGTCTGCTCGTCGGTCCACGAGTCCAGGTCCACCGACTTGACGCGGCTGATGTGCGTGCCCATGCCGCGGTGGATGCCCGAGCAGCGGATGCACACGAAGACGCCCAGGTTCCAGCTGGCCCATCGGGGGTCTGCAGGATGAGACATTGTCAGTATACGAGAGGAGAGAGGCGCATGTGGCCGATTGCTTCTGGGTGACATGACGTACGCTTGTTCTTCTTGCAGTCGGCGCACACCTTGTTAGGCTCCAGCTTCAGGAGACTCTTGATGGTGACCTGGTTCTTGGCCGCCCGCTCGGCCGCGGGGTTGGGTGCTCTCCTAGACATTGTCGTGTTCTTCTTATCGTCGTTGTCGGTTCGTTGTCGTCGTCACGTCGTGAGGTTTTTATGTGTGTGTGGTCGGTCCAAGGGGCGGTGCGCGCTCGATGGATGGATGGCGGCGGGGTCGGTCTTGGGCTTGATGATGGCAAGGCAACAAAAAGGGCGGATCTCGAAGCTGCGACGTGCCGTTATTTCCCTTGGTTTTGGCGGGGGTTACCCGGGAGGTGACTTGGCGCTAGGCAGCGGTCAAGATTGGAGAATTGACGGGTTCATCACAATGGCATTGGGTTTATTATCCACGTGCAGAATTCTACGATGGTTCTTTTTCTCATTGAATCATTTTGAACGATTAGGTTCATGAATAGTGTGGTCTATCAACTTGTTTCAGAGTGGTATTGTGTATCTGGACAGCACACAATGCTGCGCGGGGTACTCGTAATTAATACTCGATATCAGAACCATGAACACGTAGAATGTAGAATCTTCCACTATCAAGTCAGCACCGATCAATCCGTCCGATGCAAGCGATCTGATATAAACGATAGACTGATTCATCAGATACAACATCAATCGTTCTTTCTCCTGGATAAATGGGATTCTAAACAGGTCATGGAACGAACTGCACGCGTGAAGCCTCCCTCCGTCAAGATGTGGCGTAGTGTTCGGTTGAGCCACAAGTGGCGGAGCGGAGAACCGTCGATGATGCAATGGGCCAATGGCCGCTTGCATTGCTGCGTCAACTTCAATGTGAGTTTGAAATGATTCCATATCGCCTTTACTCAGCATCAACATTATCGACATTACGCCTGGATATATAAGCAATATCGCCTCCGTCTTGATGCGCCCTTTGACTCTCACCAGCTCTCTCCTCGTGGCCTCCTCCAGCCTGACCAGAGCATCATCCTCCGGCCTCGGCCAGACCACCAGAGCACGACTGCCCGCGCTGCTTGCCCAGTCCTCCCCCAACCAGAACAGCAACCTCCGATCCATGTCCTTCCTCAAGGGCTTCTTCAGCACGACCACCCCAGCTTCTTCTTCCAGCATGAGCTACCCCGACCAGCGCAGCGACGACGAGTGGCGTGCTGTTCTTAACAAGGGTGAGTGCCTCCCATCCATTTAGTAGACATCCATGTCTACAAGGGCACACATGTATACTGCTGTATACTTGTCCGTCCTGAAGACGATCTGTGCTTGTGCTGTGCTAACTCAACGCAGAGCAGTTCCGCATCCTCCGTCAAAAGGGAACCGAAGCGCCCGGCTCCGGCCAGTTCGACAAGCACTACCCCGAGGAAGGCGTGTACTCGTGCGCCGGGTGCGCGACGCCGATATACAAGGCCAGCCACAAGTTCAGCTCGGGCTGCGGCTGGCCGGCCTACTTTGACAGCCTGCCCGGCGCGGTGACGAGGCACGAGGACCGCACGCTGGGCATGACGCGCATAGAGATTACCTGCTCCAACTGCGGGGGCCACCTCGGCCACGTCTTCAAGGGGGAGGGCTTCCCCACGCCGACGGACGAGAGGCACTGCGTCAACAGCGTCAGCCTTACCTTTTCTCCCGAGGACAAGAAGGCATGATCTAGTCGCCTAGGAAGTAGTCGCCCAGGGAACGGTCATCGTGGTATATGTGTGTTAGTATATACATGTATGTATATGTGATGAAATGTTGATGTTGTCAAGCGGGGTGTATGGAGTAACGGGATGGTAGCACAGTCGTTGTCAGAGATATATTACTCTGTAGGAGTACCACGGATAGCTGAATGACATGGCGTTTCTTGACAGCGGCAAACCTCGACTGGATGGATGGATGGCACGGGACCTCGCACAACGGCAGGCGTTTGAACGGGCACGGCATGACATGATGCTTCTGTGCGGCACGGCATGCGATCATGGCGTGTGCGGCGCATGCAGCTTCCCGAGCAACCGATTTCAACCCGCCAACCCGCCAACCCGCCAACCCGCTTGCCCTATGGGTTTGCTCGATGCCGTATGCTGTACCCCGGGTGACGTCCGTGCCGCTCGGCACTCGTACGAGTAGATGCATTGATGACATTTGTCGTGAACGAGGCGTCGAATGGCATGCCTCTGTCTTTTTTTGCTTGCACGCCCTGGCTGGAGACATGGCGTCAATGGTGGCGTCTGCTCCCGCCGAAATGGGAGATGTGAAACTGCCATCACCCGAGCGACGAGCGTTACTCCCGGCTTCGTACGTACAGCGTACTCGTGCACTGTTAATACGGCGTATTAATGTGAATGGCTGGTCTGGTCCGAGAGCTTGGTTGACTTTGTAACACTTGATATTAACTCGCACGAGCATGCGTGGTATGGCACCCACTTGGCATATAGTACTCCGTATAGTTACGACTATAGTATAGTGCATATTGCCGGGGGTTGGGACAGTATTCCCGTCACCGCGAGTGCCGTGATACGAGGGAGATGGCAACAATGACGTTGCTTGTACGAGTATGGGCACTTACGAAGTAGTATGCCCTGACCCTCACACTCTTATGAGTCTGTCGGTCAGGCGACATCCTAGACAAGGGCTTACGAGTGCTGTCAACTAGAGTTGTGAATGAGAGTGAGAGTGAAGGTGAAAGTGAAAGTGATGGCTAGTTTGACGGTTGACAGGTTCAATGCGGGGGTTCCATGCGTTGGCAGACCGATATTTCAATACGAAAACGTAAACAGACGCCCCTCCCCTCCCCTCCCTCGTGATACGAATATGTGCGTGTGTTGTATGCACATGCTGATCTTGATAGAGTGCATGAATGCAGAGTGCATGGTTGCCCGGCTGACGGATGCAATAGGCCATAGACCACAGCAGCCTTGCAGCCTCGTACACCACTGTAAGTGCTCCGTACGGAGTATGCACTTGACTTAAGATGTGGCCCCTCCATAGCATTGAAACGCTCGAGCATATGCAGATTGGCAAGAGCATAGCAGCAACCTCGATCATCGTCATAGCAATGGTGCCATGGGCATTGTCATTGATTGTCATGTCATTGTCATTGTGGAGGGCAGGAATTCCACTCACCGGGAACATCTCACAGTGAGACAGTGAGTGAGCACTGAGTGAGTGAGCAGTGAGCACTGAGATGAAAGCGCTAGAATGGAATCAAAGACTTTTCCACCTGCGAATGCCCTTTCTTCATCGACGGGTATTTTTAGTTGTTCTACCCGCAATTAAACAGATGGATACCCAAATAGCAGTCTTGAAGAGTCGAAGAGTTCAGAGTTGAGAGTCAATGTTTGGGCTCTGTATTCTCTGTACTCCGTTCTTGGGTGCCAGCATTCAATTGTGTGCTTGCATGGGTCGCACGGGGTAACGATCTGCGACAGGGCGGCCGAAGAATGAAGGTTCAATCGACAGCAAACGTCGATGCATCCGTCGACGATGCAGTGAGCCTCCGGTTGCCGGCATATACTTACCTGTTTTTTTTGTCTCCCATGAATGCTTCATGGGTAGTTGCTGTTCTTCTTCATGAGCTTCTAATACTTTCCCTCTTCTCTGGCCATGTGTAATGACGGCATTACGAGTACTCACATTTCACATACAGATAGAATAGCTTCACTGCAATGCGCGATCCTGTCCCGCAATCCTCAACTGTAGCAAGTCTAGCGACCGAGTGGACCTCAGCTTTCCCCGATCCCAAGAACATTCCAGAGCGGTTGACAAGCCCGATCGCACGCACACCCTCCCCCTCCCCCCTCCGGCTTTCTCCGTCTAAATATAGCAGCTCTCTTCTTTTTTTCTACCTCTCGCTCGCTCATCGGGCTTTTCTCTCTTTGTCTCTCGAGTATCCAGAGGGCTCTCCAGAGTTCAGACTTTCCCAATGTCTCCAGTCTCCAGTAAATCCCACAATAGCATCCATTTGTTTGAACTCATCATTCAACTTGTGAACTGGCCCGACGGCCCCGAACATCCGTAATTTGCTTACCTAGACAGACTGGAATAGAATGCGCTTGTTAACTTGGCTTCTCTAGTGCTTCTGGGTACGGAACACTGGGGAAAAAATTCTCCATTCTTGCCGCGTTGCCGCCTTGGTAGCGAGACGCGAGCGAGCCGTTGCGTGCGAGTAGTGGACTAAAAACACACAGGGAATAAGTTGTCGTTGTCGGTGTCGGTGTTCTCGTATATGCGGAAAAGACGGAACCTGCAGGCGTTGACGATGATGCGTCGTGGTATTCGACCAGGGAGTGTTGCTGGTGAAGAGAAGCCGCGTGGCAGCCATGGCTGACGCCGCCCAGGACCTAACCCGCACTCTCGAGGCCAAATGCATTCCATTCCATCGCCACCAGCTCGATCTAACCCGCACCCAAGGCAAGGGCCAAGGCCATTCCACCGCCACTGACAAGTTTCTTTTCTGCTCGGCACTCGACGCCCAGATGGCAGATGCCGGCAGCGAGCGAAAAGTGGCTGGCTGACTGGCCAGTGGCTGCTGCACCAGTGGCTGCTGCGTACTCGTAGTGGCCCCAGCAACGACTGCGCCCCTTTACGTGGTACTACTAGCGAGCACCAGACTGTATTGAGAACGTCTGAATGCCGATGGCTTCAATGTAGTTGCGTAGGTCGTGCGACGTGGACATTACTCGTTTGAGGCCACTATATCCTCCCTCTCGTACGATTTGCTCCCAGCTTCGGAGGTTTACAAGTCCAAGAGTAACAGTGGCGCACATACAGGGCGGTCACGTGAGGGATACACCAGTGATGCACTGAACATTGCCCCTCAACGCCAAATCTCCAATAGAATCTCCAATGGAGCAAGTTCTCAGTGCTGTTCAGCGTTATCTCGGCTTTTGATGGATTTCCCTCCGGTGTAATTTCCCAGTGGCGTGGGGGCTATCTGTCAATCTGCGGATAGGACCATAAGCAGTAATAAGAGCAGCGATATATCACCAGAAAGAACAGCGCAAAGATCTAGGAGCTGAAGAACTTGTCCGTAACAAGGCAAATAATGAACCCTCGGCCTTGGCTGCTTGCTTGGCAGACAAGCCATTGACGAGCGCCATGGCCCGTGGACCCAAATTGTCCAACTTGACTTGATTGAAGCGTTCAGAACGCGCCTACGCACGCCCTGGGGACAGTGAACAGTCAGTGGACAGGGTTGCAGCCTTCGCAGGGATCTCTAGCAAGCTTTCCGGCAGCCCGGGTGTGGTGGGGTGCAGTTCCATAGCTAGGCTCTACGCCATTGGTTCCATTGGTTCCCTAGGGGCGTGTGGTCATCCACGGAATCTCGTGTTGAGAAACACAATGCATAAGTGCGCTCTGCGATACGAGTATTGGCTCTTGATGCAGGTTTTACAGCGTAGCCGTGCAGTCGTGGTGGTTGTCTGGCTGTCAAGGAGCAGGACCCATGCTTTGTGCCCAACTGAGTATTTGGGAAAGCCTTTGGGAGAAGGAGGGTGCGATCAAAAGAGTTGAAAGGCATTCGGTGTATTACTTTACGGAGTATTACTCGTGGTCTAAAGCAGTAGGCGAGTCTATTCGTAGACTTTGTAGGAACAGGAACAGGAATAGGCGAGGGATGCAACAGGCTCTCGCTCCTCCTTGTTCCTTGCCTGCTGACCACCACCAAGCGGTGCCATGCTGCCAACTTGAGAATCCCGTCCTGATAACAGTAATTGCAAAGTCGTATGCTCTCTGCAATAGTGACGCTGCAGCATGTAATACAGGTGATTGCACACACATTGGCACACATTGGCACACACACACACACATATACACACACGGAGCAGGTAATCCGGCCAGCCGCCAGCCTCGGCAGGATGAGAAGCCCCAAGGTTAGGTTTGTATGAGAGGGCAGTACGTACTCTTTGCCTCTCAACCCTCTTGCCTCTAGCCTCAGAGGACTACTCCGTACTTAGCACGCTGTACTCCGTAGTAGCGGGCATTGCGGATACAAGGAGTAAAATTGCGATGTTCGCTAGAGGACAACCGTTTGGGTACAAAGTGGAGCGGACAGTTCATCGGCCAAAGGCATAAGGAGGATTTACCCATGATTTGTTCACAACTTGTCCGTACTTGTGCCAAATGCATCGACTAATATCGTATGTTCCCAGTTGTATTACATGGAATCCCCACGGCCTGTCAGCGCCACAGCATCATCCAAGATTTTTGTCGTGGGTTTCTGATGAGGGCAGCAGGCCCTTTCATCCAAGGATCGTGCCGAAGCCGTAAGTGAGTACAAAGTAATACGGGAGTACTCCGTACCCCGTACAAAGTACAAAGTACAGAAAGAAGAGGAAGACGATGATTTTGGCGTTGGTGGGGTCCAAAATCTTCTTCGCGCGCGCGCTCCTTCGCTCCTTCCCCCTGTTTCCCATCGAGTCCACCTGCCCACTTTGCTCTTGCCCAGTCAAACCCAGCCGAAGCGCGCCAAAGCCACCGCCCACATCCCTTTTCCCCTTCATCTTCGGGTCCCCTCGGCCCCCTTTGGCCCCCTTGGACATTGTCTTCACTCGCGTCTTGGCCTGGGGGCCATCGTCAGACTGCCAGATTGCCTGGTACGGAGTACATCAATACTGTATCGCTGTACTCCGTACCTCGCTGTACCTCTCTCGGTCCTCGTACGAGTACTCCGTAATACCTTGTTCATACAGCACGCACGCGCACACGTACTCGTACGTACACAAACAGCGCCACGTTGGCTGCCTCATGCTATCGTTGCCGTCTTGCCGAATTCATCAGATCTCCGGGTCAGCACGTCCCACATGACGACCACGACTACGGACTCTACCGAGTATCCGTGCTCTATCAGAATGACTCCTCCGTATACAGAGTACAGACAGGTTGACTGGCTGACCGGCTGACTGACTGACTGACAGGCAGGTAGGTATTATTGCTCCGTATTCAAGATTGTGTGTATGTTTGCGAGAGAATCCTCCGTGTCGTGTCTCCTGCCTGCTGCCAAGTGCAGTAGATGGGCCTGCCACTTTGTCTGCAACGCCGACGCGTTTGTTAACTTGCTTTTGATAGTACAGCACGGCTTCTCCGTACGGTAACATGATACCTCAACCCCTGCATTAGTATTCAAAAAGAGACCGCGCCAGACAGACAAGAAAAAAAAAACAAGAGCGAGTGCCGTGAGCAACCAAACAAAACCGCTTGGGCGAGCCACCCACGGCCCAGTGTCACCCACCATATGCACCAAATCGACCACTCAACCGCTGCAGGAGGAGCAATTGACTTGGCGCATCCAGGCACAAGACACCCAAATACACCCCAGCTGCCTGCGATAGGTCTGGGAGGAGTGGGGCCCCCGAACAACGCTGCTTGGCTGCATACAAGTAACCTGTGGGCTTGGTAAGAGTACTCCGTACTAGACCGTGGCCAGCCTGGCGCCAAAAGACATGGTTGAAACGGCGCTGCCTCTCCTCGCAATACTACTACGGAGCAATAGTACGGAGTACTTTGCTACTTACCTCTACGAGTACTTACAGCGTACGAGTACCGGCCGCTGCCGTCGAGTCGTCGCCCACCACCATCTGGGTCGTCTAGGGGACAATACATAAGGTTGAAACCACCAAACGGCTGGTGCAAGGCACATCTCTTTTGCCTGCTATGAGGAGCGCAGTAGTCGTGCCAACAAAGGCTGAATAGCCCGTCGCACACTGCTCTAGAGTCTATGCCGTGTTCCTTGACACCGACTTCAAATGTCATTGAAGCATTTCTCCGTAGGGCAGAAGGCTGTCAACGTCCATGGCAACCACGCTCAGTCACCTGTCCTTGTCTGATATTATCAAGACTCGCCAAGGCCTACCAAGACGTACCAAGACGTACCAGGCCATGCTCTTCTTGGCTCTTTCAACTTGGCAGAAGCGTGTGATGATTGCAGAGTCACCGCCGACGGACGGGTACGAGCTCCAAGGTACCGCTGTACCGGCCTTGGGATCCGCACAAGAAAATCCCGTGTCCACTGCCAGTGCAGGCCGCAAGATGGGTGATGATGGGTTGCGGGGATAGGAGACCCAGAGTGGGACCTGGCTGAATTACACGCCCCCCTTTTCGAGATACCCCCCTGCGGGCGAAAACAGCACAACCCGCCGATGATCATACACACCCCCATCTCGTGTTGTATGCGTAACTGCGCTGCGTCTCCTCCCAGTCTCCAGATACGGGGGCGTTAACACTCAACGCACACGCACAGAGCAATTATGCTAGCTTCCCAACTAGGCGATTGACACTCGCCCGTTGGTTGGTTTCGTCGACTCGTGTGCCAGTCGCAAATCTTTCCCAGGAACCGCCCCGGGAGTCTTCTACTTACTCTGGGACCTCCACACCTTCTTCCCACCTGGCACCTTGTTTTAAACATCCGTCGACGACCTCTCTCCTCCTTCGTCGCTCGTTTGTTTCCCCTCTCCCACCTCTCTCACCTACCACCCGTCAAATCTTCGCCAACATGCGGCTTGGAACCACACTGTCCGCTCCCCGGAGCGCGGGCATCGCCCTCGTCGCCGCTGCCCAGCTCGTCTCCGCCCTGGCGCCTGTTACCGAGATTAACGACTCGTACGACTTCATCATTGTCGGCGGTGGTCAGGCTGGTCTGGTCCTCGGAGGCCGTCTGTCGGAAGACTCGAACCACACCGTCCTCGTCCTCGAGGCTGGAGAGGATGGCGACACCTACAGGTCGCGGATAGGTGCGTCTCTTGGCCCCTCTTGCTGCCGGCGCCCGTTGCGGTAGAATGACGGCAACGGTCGCCAGTTTGGCTTTCCTGAATGAAAACTGACAAGAAAAAAACAGATACGCCTGCCGACTCGTACTTTGACTCGCTTTGGCAGACGCCTCTCAACTGGAACTTCACCACCACGAACCAGTCGTCCGTGTCGGACCGTTCCATTGACTGGCCCCGCGGCAAGACTCTCGGAGGTTAGTGGGATGCGCTCGCCCTCTTATTACCACCACGGCTTCACTTACTGGGCAATCGTACTGACATGGGTTACCAACGCAGGTTCCTCGGCCATCAACGGTCTGTACATGACCCGTCCGGGCACGCAGGACCTCGATGCCTGGCACGAGCTGGTCAGCGGTCTGGAGGGCGCCGACGCCTGGACCTGGGCTTCCTTCTACCAGGCGCTCCGCAAGAGCGAGCACTTCTCGGCCCCTACCGACGCCATCGCCAGCGCCGCCAACATCCTCTGGAACACGTCCGAGCATGGAACCGGCGGTCCTATTCACACCTCGTACCCTGGATAGTATGTGACTCTTTTTTATTCTTTGTTCTTTGTTTGTTGAATGATGCGTCATGTTGTGCGGGGCTGACCGTTTTTTTTTCCTTTTGCAGCACCTTTGCCCAAGTCGGCGAATGGTCGACCTCTCTCGACGCCATTGGCGTCAGCCCCTCGGCCAACATGTACGGCGGCAACGTCTTTGGCGGTGAGGTGTCGACATCGTGCATCAACCCCAGCAACTGGACGCGCTCCTACAGCCGCACCGGCTACCTCGACCCTCTGCCCGGCCGCAGCAACTACGATGTCCTCGCCAACGCCCACGTCACCCGCGTCATCTTTGACAAGTCCACGGGCGCCGACAACCTGACGGCCACAGAGGTCGAGTACACCACCGACAACGGCAAGACGACCAAGAAGGTCTCGGTCAACAAGGAGGTCATCATCTCCTCTGGTACCATTGGCAGCCCCGCCGTCCTCCTCTACAGCGGTGTCGGACCCAAGGACGTCCTCGACGATGCCGGCATCGATGTCGTCTACGAGCTTCCTGGTGTTGGCCAGCATCTCCAGGACCACATTGTGAGTACTCATTGACAGTCCACGTTATTACGTTGAGCCTGGTTGTAAACGATGACATGTGGCTAACCATGAACAAAACAGAGCGCGACCGTCACCTACGAGACCAACATCACCACGGCCGGCACCATCTGGTACCGCAACGGCGACGACAAGAACGACACCCTGTACCTGTCGTACATCAACTCGGCCATTGCCTACATCAACTCGACTTTCATGTACGGCGATGACGTCGACTCCTTCAGCTCGAGCGCCCTCAGCACCCGCGACAAGTACAAGCCCGCCTCGGCCTACGAAGACAATGTCGTTGCCGGCTACGGCGCCATCTACAACACGACCGCCGGGACCATCTGGAAGAGCGACATTGGCCAGATTGAGCTGCTTCTCATGAACAGCGACGCCGAGGGTGCCATTGGCATCACCGCCGCCCTGCAGCACCCCTTCAGCCACGGTCGCATCTATGTCAACTCGACGGACCCCATGGACTACCCTCTGATCGACCCCAACTACTTTGGCAACCCGGCCGGTATGTCACGATTCTCCTTTGTTGCTTCTTGTCGTTTATGAAACGATCTTCCGAGACTAACCTATTTATGACCAATGCAGATATGGAGATGCTCCTCAAGGGTGTCAAGGTTGCCCGCAGCCTTGGACAGGCCAGCCCCCTGAGCGGCAGCCTGGGCAACGAGACCGCCCCCGGCAGCAATGTGACGGCGGACGCCGACATCGAGGACTGGATCCGCTCCGCCGCCGACACCGAGTTCCACCCGTCGTCGACGTGTGCCATGCTGCCCCGCAACCAGGGTGGTGTCGTGGACGCCAAGCTGCGCGTGTACGGCTTCGCCAACCTCCGTGTGGCTGACGCCAGTGTGCCGCCCATCTCGTTCAGCAGCCATTTGATGGCGTCGACGTACGGCATCGCCGAGACGGCCGCCGAGATCATCCGCCAGGACTACCGCAAGTCGTCTAGCCCGTCTTTTGCCAGCGCCAACGGCGGTGACAGCGACGACGACGACAGCGCCGCCCCGTCGCTCAAGTCGGCCTCGGGCTGGACCGCCGTGTCCGTCGTTGCTGCTGTCGCATTGAGCCTATACGTCTAAGAAACGACATGACACACATCATTCATGTTGTCTTTTGTTTTCTTTTTTGGTTATTATACTGGCGCATACAACAAGCATTCAATGTGGATATCTATCTTCTTCAGGGCGCGTTTTTTTACTCTTCATTCTTCATTTCTTCTTCATCATCAGCATCATCATCGCCTTGTTGTGTCTCTTGATGGTTGAAAAAAAAAGACATTTTGATTTGGGAATCGGGACCGGGTTTTTATATATATATACGTCGGGACCGAGATTATTCATGGGCGCTGGTTATTTATTTTTATTTTTCTACTTTCTGGCTGTTTCGAACGAATTCATGTATACACTGGGGGAGATGGAGGTGTCCATGCACTGCACGGTCGACCTCCATGTTAGTGGCTGGGTTTGGTGATGTTTGTGGTTGTCTGGCTTGCTGGTTCTGATTCTGATTCTGATCTACTGTGCTGTCTATATGAGGGAACTGCAACGGGTTGCTGGGAACTACTTATCATGGTATTATATCAAGAGATGGATGGGATAGACTAAGAGCAAGAGCGAGGGAAAAGTGGGTAATCTAATAGTGAGCATACTAGATAGTAATTGTGTGCTGAATATCTTGGACTTATGGTGACTGCTGTTGTCTTGTATCTGATCTGGTGATGACCTATAGACAGACGTACGTTCAGACGTACGTTGCATCTTGAACGTGAGCACTACAGTAAGGGAGAGGGGGTTTGTGGAACCGACTTTAAATCAGCTAACAGCAACAACACGGAATGAGACTTCTACTAGGTCGATGTATTCATAGCAAGTAATGAATATCTGATTCTTTGCTACTTTCGTAGCCTATGTGAACTGGGGAGATATTGAAACAGGGAGCAGTAGCTTGAAGTATGATGGAGGTTGGTCTAACTGTACGTAGTAGTAGTACCAGCTTCAGAGAGCCAGTGAGCCGAAGACGATTCCTAAGACATTTGGATGTACTACAAATGAGTTTCTGCCTCCTCTTTGATTTGAGGTTAGTAATCTGGAAGATTCTAGTAATAGGGACAATGTGGTCTTGAAGAGAAGAGGATGGTGATGTTGTAGTTCAAGATACTACTACTACTAGTAGTATATCAAATGTAGACTAACTGTGCCTGTATGAACTCTACACTGCAACCGAGGCAAGAACACCTTCTATTCACCCTAAAGATAGATTACAAATTCACAGATACATGCATACAGATCTATCAAATGTTTCTCCCTTCTTCTCTTTCTCTATACTGATTCTTATATCTCAATGAAGATGCTGACGCCCCAGGGTAAAGCCTCATATAACCGCGTGAATCCGAATGACTAATCTCCACACGATTACATAACCCAGCTGATTCCCCCCCCGCAAGCATGTGAAAGCGCTAGTAGACCACTGGGCTTCCCCCCGAATCATAACCGAACAGCGCTTGGACCGCCAAGAAATCGGGGAAGGAGGGCTCCGCTGGCACATGCCTCGGCCAAAAGCTGGCAGCGCTGGAGCTCTGGGGGCTCGGCGGGAACCCAGCAACAGGCCCAGGCGGGTTGACATCAGCGGCTCGGCGCCCGTGGGTGCAGCTGTTCTGCCCAGGACAAGCACATCCGAGGCACATTGACATTTGAACGTGCATTTATCTGTCTTCGTAATACTTGGATATATCATCGGGTCATCTCTGCATCCTGTTTCTTTCCCCTTTGCACATTCATCACACACTACTACTCTACTCTACAACACTCCCTTTCTTCTCAATACACAACAAACATGGGTGGTAAGTAATAGCGGTCGCGGACCCCTTGGCATGACGTACGAGAATGATAGATTGCTGACATGTGTTGCAGCCACCGAGAGAATCTCCCAGATCGGAGGCCAGGTCTCTGGCAACCCGACGGCCGGCGGCCTCGACAAGATCCTGCAGAAGCGCCCGGACGACGTGGTCGTCACGGCCGCCACCCGCACCGCCTTCACCAGGGGCGGCAAGGGCGGCTTCAAGGACACCCAGGCGAGCGACCTGGTGGCCGGCGTGCTCAAGTCGGTGCTCGAGCGGTCGCGCATCAACCCGGCCCTGATCGAGGACATCTGCGTGGGCACCGTGCTCGCTCCCGGCGGTGGCGCCACCGAGATGCGCGCTGCCACCCTCGTGGCCGGCATTCCCGAGACGGCCGCCGTGCGCACGCTCAACCGCCAGTGCTCGTCGGGCCTGCAGGCCTGCGTGGATGTGGCGAACCAGATCAAGACGGGAATGATTGATGTTGGTATTGGTGCTGGTGTCGAGAGCATGAGCAACAACTACGGCCCCGCCGCCGTGAGCGAGTTCTCCGAGCTCCTCGAGAGCCACCCCGAGTCGGCCAACTGCAAGGTGCCCATGGGCATGCTGTCCGAGGACATGGCGCGGGACCTCAAGATCTCGCGGCAGGCGCAGGACGCCTTTGCGGCGTCGTCGTACCAGAAGGCCGAGAAGGCGCAGAAGGACGGCCTGTTCAAGGACGAGATCACCCCCCTCAAGGTCAAGGTGGAGGACCTCAAGACGGGCGAGGTCAAGGAGGTGACGATTGACCGCGACGAGGGCATCCGCCCCGGCATGACGGCCGAGGCGCTGGGCAAGATCCGCCCGGCGTTTGCCAAGGACGGCAGCATCCACGCCGGCAACGCCAGCCAGATCTCGGACGGCGCCGCCGCCGTGCTGTTGATGCGCCGCGACACGGCCGAGAAGCTGGGCCAGCCCATCATCGGCAAGTACGTGTGCGCGTCGGTGGTTGGCGTCAAGCCCCTGCTCATGGGCCAGGGCCCCTGGAAGGCCATCCCGCGCGCCCTCGAGCTCGCCGGCATCTCCAAGGAGGACGTCGACATCTTCGAGGTCAACGAGGCGTTTGCGTCGCAGTGCCTCTGGTGCGCCAACGAGCTCGGCATCCCCCAGGAAAAGATCAACCCCAAGGGCGGGGCCATCGCCTTCGGCCACCCCCTCGGCTGCACCGGCGCCAGGCAGGTGTCCACCCTGCTCTACGAGCTCAAGCGCACCGGCAAGAAGGTTGGCAACACGTCCATGTGTGTCGGTACCGGCATGGGCATGAGCGCCGTCTGGGTTGCTGAGTAGAAGGGACACATGCACGGACACACGGAAGCACGCACGCACGTCTGAACCCAAAATGATGTATATGATTTATTTTCCTCACCACCATTATAAGAGCATGTACCCCCTCACCCGCCATCACGTCTCTTTTCTCGTTTCCTGTATGAATACCTCGACTACTAGGGAGTTACTGCTGGCTAGACTCTCAATAGAACAGCTAGTCTAGTCTCTCTATGGAAATACAAACACAAACACAAATGCAAAAAATAGTTTAATGTTATTGGCAAGCAAGTTGGCAAGCTTGTTTCCTCTTGTTCGTTCCCGTAAGCTCTACGGAGTAATTAGCACGATCACATCACTCGGGCCTTTGCTCCACATGCAGACCCGGCAAAAGGTTCAATGGAACCGGTGAGTGGGTGGGTAGCTTACGAGTAGCTTAGCTGTGTGTGTGTGTGATCCCTTGACCCTTTGAAAACGATGGTCCATGGTCCATGTACTCCGTAGTCCATGGATCGACTACGCGTGACTGCGAGACAGTCTAATATACGCACATGTAGCGCTGACACAGTACGGGGTACATGGTGCTCACGGAGGCAGAGAGGTACATGCAGGGCTCGTACCTGCATTGCATGTACGAGGGGAAGAAGCTCGTGTGGACCTCAGATACACGTATGAGTACTCTGTACGGAGTACTGAGTTCCCTCGTACCGGATGCGGTAGACACCACACCGCACGTCTGTTCGGATCGTGGGTTTCTTTTCTCTGTGCGTGTGTGGGCGATCGCATCATGCCCCATAGTGATCTGACCCTACTCAGGATTGAGAACGGGATCCTGATAAAATTGAACCTGGCACCGGGAAACCATGTTATGTTTGCGCCACCACGTCATCAAGATTCAACATCCATCGAGATAGGGTGCCAAGGTGCCACGGCGGGATGCCAAGAGGGGATATCCTCAACTGGCATCCAGGGATCAATCTCTGGGAGATGAACATGTTCCTGACGACTAATGCAGTGGCGGTCCTCGCTGTTTGTTGTTGTTATTGCAGATGCACGAGTACTAACTAGTAACTACTAACGAGTAATACCCGTAGACTGGCAGCGAGCGGAACCGCCAGGGAGGCTTGAAGAGAGGGCAGCCTTGGCAAGATTGGCAGGCATCTGACTGGTGGACGGAGCGGAATTCCCATTGTCCAAGGCGAGACAACAACAAGGCAAGAAGAGAGCAAAGCCAAGAAAAGGGGCCGTCGGTCGGCACTGGGCAGAAATTACGCCGCTTGAAACGGGTTGAATGGGAACGGATGAGAGCCATGGACTGTATGTGAACATAACACATTTCAGCCCATGTCTCAGTCAACCTTGTTTTCCGGGCACCAAGCCGCCCGCCCTTCCTTGGGGACTGGACCTTGTCTAGCCGGCTGTCAAGCTGTCAACCTAGTTGTCTAGTCGGGACGGTAATGCGGATGGACTAACTCGCAATGTATGCTTTCGGCATGTACGCTGACTGCAGTTGGTACTCAAACTCATAGTACTCAAAGTACTCATGGTAAGTAACCCACAGTACCTACTCATAGTACTCATAGTAAGTAACTAACAGTACTCATAGTAACTCATACGAGTACTACTCTCCGTACTCCGTACTCTCAGTCAGTCTCCTAGGAAAGCACACACGCAAGGCGGCACGCACACCATCTGTCTTGTATCGGATGAGACGGCATCTGAGCCGCCGCTGTGCCTATACGAGCATGCTGTCTAGTCTTGCCTACTAAGGTCAAGTCCCAAGTCAATGGTGGTTTGTTCGCCCATCCAAACACGGAAGCCATGAATTCCAGCCGAGCGACAAAACGAAATCCTGTCTTGGAATTGGAAGCTTGAGCCCATGGGTCACAAGGTTTGAGAGCAGCAAGCATGAGTTGAGAGCAGCAGGATGGAACCGAATTGCGAGACCAGCACAGGAGAGAAGGGGGGAAAGAACATTCAAGCCGCGGAAGGTGCGACCAGCACGTCAACAAGCGTGGATCGAGTATAAGAAGGTGCAACGGCTCTGCTCTTTCCCAGGACTCAGAAGAAGAAGAAGCATCAGCAAGGCACTTCATCCTTCTCCTCCTCCTCCCTCTGTCCATCTCTCCCCACTGTCGTTGTTGCATCGTCTTCATCAAACCCCTGCACAACTGCCCATCATGAAGTGCGTCTACACCTTTGCCACTCTCCTGGCTATTGCCCGCGCCGGTCCTATTGTGGCCCCCGCGAAGCCTGACTTTGGTGCCGCTGCTGCCCCTGGCATCCCCGGCGCTGACTCTCTCCCGGACTACGCCAACAAGATCCTCCCCGAGCTGAAGAAGGGCCTTGGCGCTGGCAAGCGCGATGGTGTCCACGACTTTGCCAAGGACATTGGCAAGGACGCCTTCGACACCGTCAAGGACTGGGTCAAGCGCGGCGATGACCACGATGACCACAAGAAGCACGGTGGTGACAGCCACAACAACGACAACCACGGTGACGAGGATGACCACTCCGAGTGCGATGACCACCGCAAGTACCACATCCACTACCGTTCCGTAGAGGAGCGTGGTGACTACCACAAGCC
Organism: Geosmithia putterillii; assembly: GCA_900188575.1. Lineage (NCBI taxonomy): Eukaryota > Fungi > Ascomycota > Sordariomycetes > Hypocreales > Bionectriaceae > Geosmithia > Geosmithia putterillii. The sequence goes on from FYEU01000317.1 coordinate 1,368,928, forward strand.
CGAGTACAAGAAGCCCGTGTACAAGGAGGGCAACAGCCACAACAACGACAACCACGGCGAGAAGGACGACCACTCCGACAAGGACGACCACCGCAAGTACCACATCCACTACGATGACAAGCGTGATCTCGAGGAGCGTGGTGACTACCACAAGCCCGAGTACAAGAAGCCCGTGTACAAGGGTGGCGACAGCCACAACAACGACAACCACGGCGAGAAGGATGACCACTCCGACAAGGACGACCACCGCAAGTACCACATCCACTACGATGACAAGCGCGACCTCGAGGAGCGCGGTGACTACTACAAGCCCAAGCCCGAGTACAAGCCTGTCTACAAGGGTGGCGACAGCCACAACAACGACAACCATGGCGAGAAGGATGACCACTCCGACAAGGATGACCACCGCAAGTACCACATCCACTACGACGACAAGCGCGATGTTGAGAAGCGTGGTGACTACTACAAGCCTGAGCCCAAGCCTGTCTACAAGGGTGGCAACAGCCACAACAACGACAACCACGGCGAGAAGGACAACCACTCCGACAAGGACGACCACCGCAAGTACCACATCCACTACGATGACAAGCGCGACCTTGAGGAGCGCGGTGACTACTACAAGCCCAAGCCTGAGTACAAGCCTGTCTACAAGGGTGGCGACAGCCACAACAACGACAACCACGGCGAGAAGGACGACCACTCCGACAAGGATGACCACCGCAAGTACCACATCCACTACGACGACAAGCGTGATGTTGAGAAGCGTGGTGATGACCACGACGACCACAAGCACGGCGGCGACAATCACAACAACGACAACCACAGCGATGAGGATGACCACTCCGAGTGCGATGACCACCGCAAGTACCACATCCACTACGGCAAGCGTGACGTTGAGGAGCGCGGCCACGATGAGAAGAAGTACTACCAGGGCGGCGACAGCCACAACAACGACAACCACGGTGAGAAGGACGACCACTCTGAGAAGGACGACCACCGCAAGTACCACATCCACTACGACAGCAACGGCAAGCCCTACAAGAAGGACTACTAGATCCACATCTAGTGGTTCTTCCAAGTTCATGGTAGCCTTGTTGAGCACGCTGCTGTGGCATCGAGTCCAACTCTCATGCAAGTAAACCGTCATGGTCGGCCAGTTCCATACTGCAAGGAGTCAACCCCCGCCTGACTACTGTATTAGACTGCAGTGGAAGACGGGCAGTGCACACTTGGCTCTTTGAAAAATGCCTCGCTATATATCAGATGACCTTTGGGATTGACGATGGGGGAGCTGTCGGGCGGGATGAGCCCCTAATGGTACATGTAAATCCTGTATGGTCTGGCAACCTATGACAATACATAGCACATCTTTTACTTTTACCTTTACCTTTTACTTCTTTGTCTCAATTAATACTTTCGCATTCTTTCTTTTCTTTTAAACAAACCGAACCCAATCAAGTTCTCCAGGACTGTTTACTTTGTTCCGTACTCCAGGATTCTCTACTTGCCCATACCTTCCTTCAGATCACTTTCTCGTGTCTTATGTCCCATGTACCATGTCCAATGTCCCGTGTTTAGTGGTTGAGTGACATGTTCAAAAGTCTTGGATTCGCGTGCCGACACTGCTCTCCTCTGCCAGCTCCATCAGATGATTCCCCACGACGAGATCCATCATGCCCAGCCCGACACTCTTGTACACGACCGTGCCGTGACTCAGCCACCGGCACAGGGCTGTCTCATCCTTTTCCTTCTTCGACTCGTGTCCGTGGCGATGGCTCTTGTGGGACGGCATGGTGATGCTGTTGCTGCTCGAGGCCTTACGGAAGGGGAGACGGCTGAGGGACGTGCTGCTGCCTGTCCTGCTGTGGTTCTTTCTGCCGAAACCGAGGGGGCTGGAGGGTCGGGACGACGTGGGTGATGATGATGCGTCTGTCTTACCGTTGTTTCCATAGACAGAGGACATGGAAGATTTGCTGTTGCCACCGCCTGTGTCGTCGGTTGTCTCGCTGGGAGTGGTGGCTTCAGTTGTGGTGCTCATTGTGTCGAGCTCGGGCTCAGACTCGTGGGCCTCGAGTTGGCGGAGCATGACCAGCTCTCCGAGTCTGCATCAATACATGTCAGTATCAGCCAGGGTGAAGATGTACATATATGTGAAATTGAGAGAATTGAATGGGGCAGTAGAGGAGGACTGAGTACGCACTCTATGAGTTGGGTGGGCTGAATATTGGCGGCGACAATCTCCCCCGCCTCGTGGAGCGCGCCCTCCAGCGAGTCGACGACGATGACCCCCCCATGATCAGCATGCTTGTGGAAGTGGTGATGCGTGCCGGCCTCCTTGCGCTTGGTCGCCTGAACGAGCAGCTCCTGCGGCAGCTCCCGCATGTCAGGCGTGAGACTGCCGACCGCGACGATGAGCCGGCCCTTGCGCCGCCCATCATGCGAGGTGAGGATCTCGCCGTCGAAGAGCGGCGTCTTGGACGGCGTGCAGCAGTAGATGACATCCGCGTTAAGCACGTAGTCGCGCAGGAGGCGGTCAAAGTCATGGAAGGAGGGTGTGACAACGGCGAACTCGGCGCGCGACCAGCCCTCGCGGGCCTTGACGTCCTCGGCCACCGAGGCCAGGCGGCGGATCAGAGACGCCGCCCCCGCAAACGCCCGGTTCGACACGTACACCTTGCGGATGGAGTCGCCGCGCAGCATGAGCGCCAGGCGCACGTGCCAGTAGGCTTGGGTGCCGGCGCCGAAGACGAGGATGCGCTCGCAGCGGCGGCGGCGGGTTACCAGGCAGACGGAGGCGAGGGCCGTACGGAAGGCTGTCAGGGTGCGGGCGTGGATGAGGCCTATGGGTTGGCCGGAGGGGGAGAAGAGGTTGAGTACGCCTATAGGGGAGATCTCCTTGGCGTCGGGGTTGTCGTCTGAGGAGTTGTCGGTGTCGCAGCCGATGGAGAAGCTTATGGCTAGGGAGGGTTAATTGAACGGTGATGAATGAGAGGGAGTGTGTGTGTGTGTGTGTATACTCACTCTTACATCCCATGCCTTCCGGTCCGCATGATGGCATGTACCAGCTCGTAGCCTGGGTGCCGGGATGAAACGTCTTGATCCGACGAGGCTGCTGGTAGGGCCCGTTGGGACCGGGCTGTGAGTTGGTCGAGTACTGGTTGAGAGCTGTGGATAGGACGGTGCTGAATTCTTGAAGTTGGTCTTCTGTCAGGCCCTCGAGGAGGGTTTGGACCTGTTGGTCCGAGAGGACTGTCAAGGGCATTGCAGCAGTGACAGCGGCGGGCCAACCGGAGAGTGCTAAAGTGAAGCCTTTTACTGTGTGATGTGAAGGAGGGTCAATATCTTGTGTGTACTGTTGCCTCAAGTACATGTATTGATGTATTGCCTCATGTAGATGCCGGGATGGCGCCAAGAATGAGATGAGGTGACGGGACTTGGCGTTCAAGGTTGCGATGCTTCAATTTATGTTTAAAACCCCCGTACTCCGTACGACCGGAGTTGATCACGAAACCCCCTCTCACGCTCTCACGCTAAGCCCGCTTGAGGCGGAGGCGAAACTTTTGTAAGTGGTGGGACGGGCAGCTCGCAGGAGATTGTGGCGCCCACACACGCGCAACACGTGGATCGAGCCCACCGGTTTCAATGGGTCGTTGTGAAATCCGAAGAGGATTTGGAAGCGTGGTTTCATTTCATGAGCAGAGGCTAGGCATCATGAGATGAGAGAAGTGGGAGTGAGAGTGAGAGCGAGAGTAATGAGAGTGAAGAGTTGATTTCGGGGGTGGATTGTACTCCATGGTAATGCAAAGTCACGCCAGAGTACTCCGTACATGCAAACTTTACATGGCGATACATGTAGAGGGAAAGAAAGATGAGTCCCATTTTGGATGCATGTATGTACCTCGGGATGGGAATTGGCCCTTCTGCATTGCATGTACGATGATGTTGATCCCCTTTGCACAATTGATATTTGATATTTCATGTATGTGTTCTCAGTGTCCACTTTGATCTGATGTCATGTTCCAGTCCGACTGGAGTCACTTCCGATTCTTCCGTGGATAGTGCGGATCCTGCATTTTCTCCAGCTTCAACCCCAATAAGTATCGTCATCATCATCATTGTCATCATAAGTTGCGCATCGACCGTCTGTCCCGCGTCATCTTCTTCCGTGCCACTCCAATTTGTCACCAATATAGCCTGCCATAACACGAAAATGAGAGAGAGAGATGCTACTTGCTATATCTAAACATGCGATCCTCCTTATCCGTTAGATCCGTGTTGGGCTGGCCATTCTTGTCCAATATGACAATGTGCGCCACATCATCGCCAGACATCTCAGACGACATGGTGGCTTCTTCTGCGTCCCTCTTCTTATTATCATGAACGCAGAGACCGCGGTAGAGCAGCGCGACAAAGAAGTAGACCACCCATGTCACCATCGAGGTGATGACTCCCTCTGTGTACCGTGGACTGTGCGTCCACAGCTGGGGCGAGGCGATGCACCCGACGCAGTAGCCGATGAAGAAGAAGGTGTTGACAACCGAGCGTTTGGTGTTTCCCTTGACGTTGGATGCCGACAGGGAGAGGATTATTGATGAAACGGCCGAGATGCACGAAGCCTAGGCGACAGTCAGTCAGTTACATGTACATGACTGATCATCAACAGATGGCATGTTATGTTCTTACCAGCCACGCAGACACAATGATTCCCCACGGCTGGTCGAGCGACAGCTTCATGAGAAGCACATTCCCCACAAGAGGGGGTATCATGAACCCAGCCGCCACGAGCGACCGGTTCCCCGGGAAGAACCGACAGACCAGCATGGCCGCCCACAGCATGGCCACCTGTACAGCGCCCGACGGGGCCGTGTACAGCATCGTGTCGAGCGGGTCGTATCCGATCCCCTTGATCATGAGGGTCACAAAGGTCAGCACGGGCGACGACATGGTGGACAGGATGCCGAAGAAAAAGACGATCCACGCCTTGGGGTCGCGCAGCACCGCCTCGCGGAGCTGTCCCACGCTGAAGCTCGTCTTGTCGCCGCCCTCCCTGTCCTGCGCCATCCGCGCCACGAGCAGCTGCCTCTGCCGGGGGGTCAGGAACCACGCGTCCCGGGGGCCCTGGGGCATGAGCAAGAGGAAGGCGATGCCCGAGGCTGTCGTCAGCGCCCCGCACACGAGGAACAGCACGCGCCAGGGACTGACCCCCATGGAGGATGCGTGGCGCCCGATGCCGTACATGAGGAAGCACCCGATCACCTGGGCTAGGCCGTTCATGGTGATCCACAGGGCGATGCGGACGGCGTGCTCGCCCTTGCGCCACCATATGGATGTTATGGTCACAAAGGCGGGGGACACGGCGCCCTCGGCGAAACCTAGCAGGAAGCGGACGGCGGCGAAGCCGGCGTAGTTGCTCGGTGCGGCGAGGCACATGCACACGATGCCCCAAAGGATGCTGCCAACAGTACAGTCCCTGGATCAGTCATCTGTGCTTGCTGAGGGTGAGGGTGAGGGTGAGCGAGACCTACACTGTACCGCCGACAAACTTGGCGAGGGGAAGTCGACTCATGAGATAGATGAATGGATACTCGGAGACGAGCTGTCCGACGTAAAAGATGGAGCTGCACCATGAGTACTGCGAGCTGGTCAGGTCGAGGTCATCGATGAGGCCGAAGACGCCGGCGTAGCTGAGACTCTGCTTGTCGAGGTACTGGAGGAAGAAGACGAGACACATCTGGCTCTAGTCAGTTCTGAACTTGACTTCTTGAATAACCCAGGCCATGTGGTCAAGACGTACAAGAGGTAAGACGACCATGTCAATCTTGCGTAGAACGGCCTTTTCCTCTTCAGGGGTATAGGTGACTTGGGTGTCAATGGTCGCACCTGGTCCCTCCCTGTCTACCATGTTGTCGGCCGACGGATTCTTGGCTCTAGCAGTTAACGTCATCTTGACTCTTGAACCGTGAAGTGAGATTCTTGAGATGATAGTGTAGATGTCAAAGTGAGGATGAGAGGGCAGTGATATGTACATGTATGATATGGTATGCATGGTATCTTTGAGCCTGGCAGAACCCAACCTTGTCAATCATTGACACTGGGCCTATCATTTCTCTTGATCTAATACGGAGTGAGTGGTATTAGTCTGCAGTCTGTCTGGCATAGACTAGGCAATGAGAGACGAAACTCTGTTCAACCCTCCTTCTGTTTTGATATGTGCCGGCGGACGATCGCGGCTGGTTGGCTGGCTGAACCGAGACATGTGTAACTCATCTACACCAGTTACCAGTTAACTGGCAAACTGGTTGACCAGCTTTCCAGCCTCAATCCACAGTACCGGCCGGCCATGCACCCGAGTGGTTGTTGCAGATATCCGGCACTGTACATGCTATCATTGCTATGGGTTTATTTCGACCCTCTTTTGCCTCTTTTACCAGCCATCTTGCCGAGTTGCCCAGACGCGATACACGGGAAGACGGTATGGAAGTGGGGAAGATGACACAAGGCAGAGACGGCAGAGGGAGGCAAGGAGGTTAGAAGAGGGTTCATGCTTTGGACGTCGTCATCAAAGAGCCCACTATTAATGTTTATCTGCCGCCCTGAGAATCTCTTCTTACTTCTCATTTGATCTCATACTCAACTCAATCTCAATCTCAGTATCCCAGTCTGTTCCGTGCGACGCGCCACAATAACGACATACATGTAACCAGCAAGATCTCACGATAAATGAATGGCCCATGTATATTAGGCGAGATAACATGCAGAATCTTAGTGCTCACCTTTTTCATAGCGTGTCTGGCAGGGACATGTTGCCGATGCCAATTGGCAGCGATCCGAGCACGACGGTCGGCAATCTGGCCCCTGCAAGTGACAGATTGCCGACTGCTTGCATATGGTGTAAGTCGGGAGAAGCACTGCTATCAATTGAATGATACGACGCGGGAAATGATAACCGCAGACATCAATGGCAAAGGAAAAGTATTAAACGATGGATAAACTCTCTGATTAGATGAGAAAACCGAACAGGATCCTCACAGCATAGGCTTCTTTCTTCTACGTGTCCATCATTCATCATGATTCCCGGATCCGACATCAAGCCATGGCTGCAAGGCCCGGCGCCCAACCGTCTGCTGATCAACGCCAATGTCATCGACGTCGAGTCGGGGATAGTCCTGCCCAATGCTCGCGTAGCCATCAAGGGTGACACAATCGAGTCTGTGACGACCACGACATCGGCGGCCGGGGCAGCACAAGACGCCTCTTCCTTCCCGGACTACTCAGTCACCGACTGCCAGGGCAAATATCTCATCCCGGGCTTATTCGATGCACACGTGCACTTCTCCGCCGTCCCCGGATTCACCGACCTGTCCAAGGCGTTCGGCAACCACCGGGACGTGTCGTTGCTGCGCCAGCCGTATGTGGCCGCGCAGATGCTCCACCGGGGCTTCACCAGCGTGCGGGACTGCGGGGGCGCCCAGCTGGCCCTCAAGGAGGCCATCGCCGACGGCGTGTTTCCCGGCCCGCGCTTGTTCATCTCGGGCCACGCCCTCTCTCAAGCAGGCGGGCACGGGGATATCCGCGTCTCGCACGACGACAGCATCGAGTGCTGCGGCGGGCACGTCAACGGCCTAGGCCGCATCTGCAACGGCGTCCCCGAGTGCATCCTCGCCGTGCGCGAGGAGATCCGCTCGGGCGCCGACTTCATCAAGATGATGGGCTCTGGCGGGGTGACCACCCCGACGGACGCGATCCACCACCTGCAGTTCACGACGGCCGAGGTCCAGGCCATGGTCGAGTGCGCTGACAACGCAGGCACCTTTGTGACGGCCCACGCCTACACCCCCAAGGCGATCCGGCACAGCATCGATAATGGCGTGCGGGGCATCGAGCACGGCAACTTTGTCGACAGGGACACGGCGCGCATCATGGCCGAGAAGGGCGTTTACCTTACCCCAACGCTCGTCACGTACGATCAAATGGCGGCCGAGAGGTGGAGGGGGTACCTGCCCCCCGACTCGCAGAGCAAGAACTCGGTCGTGTTCGAGGCTGGGCTGGAGGCCCTCAGGATCGCGTCCGAGGCTGGCGTCACCATGTGCTACGGGAGCGATCTTCTGGGTCCGTTGGGGTCGGCGCAGACGCGCGAGTTCGCCATACGATCGCAGGTCCTCTCGCCGCTAGCCATCCTGCAGAGTGCCACGGTCAATCCGGCCAGGATGATGGGGCGGGCTGACTCGCTGGGGCAGGTGAAGAGTGGGTTTGTGGCTGACCTGCTTCTTCTGGAGAAGAACCCGCTCGAGGATGTGACCATCTTGGACGAGCCCGAGAAGAATCTGCTGGTGGTCATGAAGGAGGGCAAGGTGTATAAGAGTCGGTGGGAGGCTGTGGTTGAGGACGCGGCGGTGCCGGTGCGGGTCCAGCCAGCATTGCAAAGCTGATTCCAGATAACACAAGAGGAAGTGTCAAGATGAAAAGGAAGATGTGAATGATGAACTTGTTAACTACATGCACATGCATGACCTGTCAGAATAGTAGTTTGTAAAAAGCAAATCCTCTTCCCTAGACAATCCCTTTGGAACTGTCTTTAGTAGCAATAGTACTAATAACGGCAACAATGTACGGGATACTCCTTTGCTCCTTCTTGTCCCGTCCCGCAACATATCTAATACCTGCCTTAGTCATTATGAAACCACACTCCTATGGTTGTACTTTAAAGAAGACTTCAAAGAGCATCGAAGGCTACTCTGTACATCAAATGACAAACTATTTCCTATACTAGGTCTTCGAATCCTTGGCAGATACTAGATCCTTGGCATATCTGTCAATCACACCGATCATCATCCACCCCGGGAGTGGGTCCCGGCTTATATTCCCCGCAGCATCGTTATCAACATCATCGCCCGATATCGTTTCCAACTGGCCTTGTTTCCAACGTGTGCTAACTCCAGTCTCTTGTGATCACTCTCTTGTCAAGAGTTTCGGGAATGGCTGATTCTGCATTGGCACGCCGCCGTCGCCGTCGGCGCGTAGCCGATGACAAGAGGAAGCGTGCAGCGCGAGCGTGAGTACCCCGGCCTACCCCGGCCTCCCCCGGCATGGAAATGCATCAATATATAGGCACTGACTATACGTCGACAGATGTGACCGATGCAAAGCCCGCAAGTCGAAATGTATTGAGAATACCCCGGGGTCTTGTCAGAGATGCCTCAAGACCAACATGCCGTGTAGGTTTCAGCGACAGCCAAGTGTTGAAGACGGCGGCAACCACTCCGATGGTACGACGCTGGTGAGCAAGGCAACACATGTGCAGGAGACGATCTCGATAAACAGCCGTGGGTAGATGCTCTCTTCAATCATATATACATCTAAGTTATGGATTTGAGACATGGATGGCTTACACCAACTGGAAACTTGATGTAGACCATACCGACCGAATAGTATGGCCGCGGTTCCTCTCGCGTCTCCGGGAAGCCTTTTCCCTAGACATCCAGGCGACACCTGAAGCTCACGAGATGATGGCCATGCAGGCGGTAAGTCTTGGGGATCTAAACTGTTCTATACGACATGTGATCTGACCCATGTCGAAGCGCATCGCCGGTCTGCGTCCCCTCCAACCTGCGGAGATGAAACGCCTACGCGGAGCCATTGATGCGTTTCCACCGCGCCCCGTCGCCGACTTTCTCGTCTCTGTCTGCATACGACGCAGCACCGACAGCTTCTTCTACTTTGACCAGACCCAGTTCCTGCACGACATGGACCAGTTCTACAATGACGTATACTCGCCGCTGCGCTCCGACCACGGCTTCGTGGGGCTGGCCCTCGCCGCCTTTGCTCTAGGAAGCCAGTTTGCTTCCCTCGAGAGGCCCGGGCCGTTGGACGACGGTGTGCACCCCCATTTGAATGGGAGGGATGACCCGGGGAAGCTATTCCACAGCCACATAAAGAGCCTCATACCGGACATCATTGAGAGACCATGCTGTCTGCGGTCTGTTCAGGTTCCCTTTCTCGTGGGGGTGTATCTCATGCCTTCGAGTGCGGTGGGGGAATCATACGTCTACCTGGGTCTTGCGCTGCGGAAGTCACTGGCGTTTGATCTACATCAAGAGGCTGATGAGGCTGTTGATGAGAGGGAGCGGGAAGTCCGACGACGACTCTGGTGGTCTATATACTCTTTGGAGAGGTAAGTATTCTATGTCTGCGCCTACGGGGTACATGTAGTTGGAAGTCGGGTCGGAAGCCGAGGTTGACACTTGGCCACAGAATTACAGCTATCAAGCTCAACCGGCCGAGAAGTATCGACATTGAGCATGTTACCTTGGCCTTGCCATCGCCTCTGCCTGCTGTCGATGACGGAGTCTTGTTCGACAATGTTGCCTATCAGAACGCCTTTGTACGTCTGGTCAAAATACTAGATGGCGTGGCCGATACTGGCACTGGCACTGGAACTGGGTATGTCGATTCCCTGTTCTCTAGATGGAAGACTGATTTCAATGCCTACATATGTGACTTGCTTACATGTAATCGTTGATATCATGACCCACAGGCCGAAAGCTCCGGATTCCGCACAGATCGCGGAGGCGAGTCTGAAGGACTGGAAGAAGTCACTCCCATCGGGCTTCAAGCTGAGCCAGATCGACCCACGCGCCTCGACATACCGCGTAGCCTTCCACCTGTCCATGAACTACTACTACGCGTGGATCGCCATGGGCAAGGCCTCTGTCGTAGCTGTTGTGCGGGATCATCTACGACGCCACCTGCACGGCAACACGAGTGATGCTCGTACAGCCAGCAGCGGCCCCGCGGTGGATTCATCGGTGCGGAACCTGGCTGCGTCGTGCATCCGCGCGGCCACCAAGATCATCCGACTCTTCGAGACCATCACCGGCACCGGCAACATGACGCCATTCTCCTTTACCGACTTCCAGGGCTGCAGCATCGCGACCATTGTCACGCTGCTGGGCGGCATCCTCGACAGGGGCAGAGATGGAGACCCGGGCTATCATTCCAGGGTGACCTTTGGCATAGAGTGTCTGCGCGACATGGCTGCCGCCAATATGACGGCCATGATTGGCGTGCGCTTCGTCGAGGAGCTGCGGTCGATCGCCGACGAGGCAGTGGCAAGGGTGGTGCATGCGGATACGCACAATCGTCAAGGTGTCTCCACAGAACCAACCCCATTGTCTTCCGGCGGGGCTACTAATACATGTAGTACTACATGTACCACCGACTATCGGCGCTGGACCCAGTGGCTTGATTCCATGGCGGAGAAGAAGAAGAAGCCTGCACTCAACCAAAGCCAAAGCCAGAGCAGCTCCATCACTCCGCTTAAGCCGAGTATGGGGGATGTCCAAGGGACCCACGAAGGCGAAGATACCCGGACGGGACAGGGAACTCTGTCGCCACCTTCATGTTCTTACTCGTACGATCTGAAAGATGGAGCATCCTGGGATTTCTTGGATCAGAGAGATGGGGGGCCAAATGGCAGCTCGTCGCTCTTACCAGATCCTGACCCTTTCCTTCGGTCTGGGGACGATGCTGAAGACTTCCGCATGTATCTTGCAACCGATGATGTCGTCCCTTGGCTTTCAAACGGCGAGGATCAGAGCTTCATCATGGGACTCACGGGACTGGACGTATTGGATTTCTCCGATCCAACGTCATTTATATGACCCGTTGTTTCCAGAATGTCAGCAATGTGACATTGCTTCCTCCTTCCGTTTTAGTTACGGCTGGCACATACATGTACATACATGTATACATAAATAGAACTCGTGTAGGATGCCTCCGGTGATCTACCAACGGGCCGTCAACATGTACCCGTACGATGCTGGATCGTACATACAACAATATTGAAACCCGTTTGAGCTATAACCCGCCGCATAGGTAGTATTCAAAGCTTCCCCGTTTACGAGTAATAGAACCTGGGAGAGACCGTCAACTCTAAGAAGAGCTAACCAACTCCATGCCATGAACCAACAACCCTGCAAAGGCTTCGGTACGAAAACTAATATCCGAGGTATATTAATGCCGACGGAAGCTGGTGCCGAAGTGGACTTGGCGCTGTGAGTTCTACATCACACACTTCTACACTTCCCTAGTCACCGCGAGTCAGGATCCGACGCTTGATCTAGTCCAAAGTAAAACCCATAGTACATGCATTTTGATGCCGTTGATCCCAGGGTCTATAGAGTTCATACACGACAGTTGGCACAGGAGGATACGATGCAAATGGAACACTCTGAGTAGATGGTACAGTCATTGTATTTGATATTAGGTATATGTAGTGTGTGCGAGTACCGGCCCTCAGGGATATCTCAGTAATGGGAGAGGGCCTGCTTTAAATGGACTCGACTTGCGTAATGATGGGGAAATGTGTAGAGGGTTGGTGTCTCATGGCCAGAGCCAACTTAGAAGGTGAGACCGTCGTAGGTCTTGATCTTCTTGACGTTGACGTCCTGCCACATGAGGGTGAAGCCCCAGGTGAAGGCGTAGAGGCAGGTGGCGGTGATGAGCATGAGCCTCTGGGTGGCGCCGTAACTCTTGTTGATGGCGGTCCTGGCAGGGGTGCCCACGGCGTAGCTGGCCTGGACGGTCATGTCCTCGTAGATGTTCTCAAAGTTGGACATGACGGAGCTGGGCAGGTTCTTGCGGAGCTGCTTGGGGAAGATGTTCTGCCACATGGCACCGGCGATGGCGTAGCCGATGGAGCCGGCGACGGAAGCGACGACACCCTCGACGGCGAGGACAGAGGGGATGTTCTGGTGAGCAGAGACGGCCATGACGGTCATCTGCTCGCAGATGACGAGGGTACCACCGCCGAAGGCGACAAAGATCTGGCACATGACAATGTAGCCAATGTCCATGCCGGCGTGGCGGAAGTGGATCATGAGGGCGACACCGAGGATGGTCAGGGGCACACCGAAGAAGACGGCGAGCCACTTGACGTGGCCGTAGTAGCGGAGGACGATGCCCATGACGACGGCGATGACGGTGGAGCCGACGGTGTAGATGTTGGCAATGTAGGTGGCGTCGGTGATGGACTGGTTGAAGACGACGATGTTGAGGCTGTAGAAGTACGAGTCCCAGATGTACCAGGGCATGTAGAGGGCACCGACCATGGCGTAGGTGAAGAGGACGGTGCGGTTCTTGAGCAGGTGCCAGGGAATGAAGGTGATGGGGGCGAAGAAGCGCTCGTAGACGACGAAGGCGATCATGAGCAGGACACCAAAGATGATGAAGCAGATGACGATGGGGGACTTCCAGGCGTTGCCCACGTTGGGCTCGATGTTGAAGGCGAGGAGGAAGAGGGCGAGGCCGGCGGCGAGGAGGAGGACGCCGGCGACGTCGAACTCGCGCAGGTAGTAGAGGATGTTGCCGAGGAAGCTGCGGCCGTGGGGGGGGACGTAGACGAGGCCGGCCTTGACAGCCTTGCGCTCGTTGATGAAGAAGAGGGCCCAGAGGGGCGCGCAGACGATGGGCATGATGATGGCGAAGATTCCGTAGCCCCAGCGGAAGCCGCTGCGGGCGTACAGGTCCTGGCAGGCCGGGCCGTAGACCCAGGTGGTGATGAGGTAGGGCGTGCTAGAGTAGGCGATCCAGAAGGCTCGGTTCTTGAGCTTGGAGGTATCGGCGATGAAGATGGTGATGGTGAAGTCGATGCAGTTGTAGCCGACCTGGTAGAAGCACGCGGCGGCGGCGTACGTGTAGACGTTCTTGCAGGCCGCCATCATGATGAGACCGATGGTGACGCACGAGAAAGAGAAGAGGAAGCCGGCCGGGCGGCCGAAGATGTCCAGGAACTTGGCGTAGGGCAGCTTGATCAGACCAGACAGCAGGGTCGCGACAATGCTCGTGGTGGCCGTCAGGGAGTGGCCGGAGAAGGAGCTGGTGACGTAGCTCGCAAAGGTGCTGTTGACACCAGACGCGAAAGCCTGGCAGAAGTTGACGATCCACATGCTACATACAGTCAGAACTTGAAGTCTTGATGTGTTTCGACATAACCGCCAGGGTCAAGGTTGACTTACAAGATGTAGGCGGCAATGAGATGGTTGCGCGTCCAGACCTTGAGGGTGGCCTCAGCGACCTGGACACCGTACTGGAGGGCCTTCTCCTTCTCAATCTCAGCCTCAGCCTCGGTCAGGCCGGCCTCGGGGAGGGCCTTCTCGTCACCGCTGGAGTTGTCGACGCTGCCGCTGTGGGCGGCGGGGTTCTTGCCATCATCGACGGCAGAGGTGATGCCAGTGTCGACCTCGGGGGCCATGGTACCAGGCTTGGTACCAAGCCAGCCTCCGCGGAACTTCATCTTGGAGGAAGGTTGTGTGTGTTGCGGGAGGAGACTGCTGGGTTAGACTACAGGGATGTTGGACCTGGAAGAAGGTTTAAGGTGCTTGATGCTTAAACAAGGGGACAGCCAGGGAAAGAACGAGGGATCAACAAGATAGATATATACACTCCAACAAGCCGAAGAGGAAGATGGAGAATGCGTACTCGTAACGCCTTTGTTTCCACTCCTAGGAGCTACCGCTAACCGTGCACCTAGGATTGACGAGGCATTTGCCAAGACTGGGAAGTCAGGCCTGGAAGCGGGGCCCAGGAAACCGGGCCTAGAAGCCTCTGCTCTTGCGCTCGAAAAGCCAAATGGAAGCTCCGATCAAGTGCTAGAGCAGGGCCTCTGCTCGGCTTGGTTGGCCAGTTTCCATCAGCTACCAGCTACCACTAGCTACTCCGTACAGACTCATAGACTCTGTCTCGCCTCTAGCCTCTAGCCTCTTGGTCTTCGGACTGGGGGTCCGGCGGCGGGAGGGGGGCCAGAAGAGAAAGTCAACGGGTGGGTGGGTCCAAAGGGGCGTGCCGAAGTTCCGGACTGCCCATGGAACCTCGTGTACCATTTCATGTACCCTTTCATGTAACTCCGTACTATGTATTAATCGCTGGTTGTCCATGTTATTCTCGGCTCGGCCAAAGGCGCCGCACTAGGCTATTCAACCGGAACTAGTAGGTCGAAACGATTGATAATCTTATCAGATCGGTCCACCTGCACCGCTTTGCTTTGGTACTGACTGAAGGAGAAAATTTTCGGTTATGCACAACTGCACCTGCAAAACTCACGGTGGAGACCGGAGGAGGCCCATGATCTACTTTTTTTGCTTCCTTTGCCCTTCTACTCGTAAGACTTCAATACTGATACATGTATGTTATGTAGTATTAGTGGCTCCCTCCCACGAGGCAAAGAGGAGACTTTGGCAGAGTTGTTGGTTCCCAAACCCCGTGTTGCCCGTGTTCAACGTTTTCGTCGTCAACTCTTCCAAAGTTACTCCCAAGTTGTATACATGCATGTATGTATTCATAGTACTTACTACTGGTATAACCCGCAGTCGCCGGAGGGCGAGCCCCCCATCACGAACCCGAAGACGCGTGTCCTACCGTCAACCCACAACCCGTACCCACCAACTACGTCCGAGAGCTCTCTCAACTACGGATCCTTGGTCGTAACTTGGGTATGCCTCCGTAGTCGCTGGGGCAAGGCAAGCGCAAGCCTCGCAGTCCACGTACGAGTTACTCGTACTCGTAATATGCTTACTCCGTAAGTACTCCTCCTCCGTACATGTACGCGCCCGCATGAACGCTGCCACTGATTGATTGATTGATTGATTACCGCAACGCCCAAGCCTCATTCTTACTCGTAGACTTGATCAGAAAAAAAAGATCCGCGCTCCGACTACGAGCTGTGCATAGTATCAAATCGTAACTCCCCATAGTATTTCTTGTCCTTGGCCACGCCACACCACGCCAGTCGTCGGCAATGCCGCACAACCGCTCTACCGTACCGCACAACCGCACAACCGCTACCAAGTATACTTCTTGGCCTTGGTTGCTTGGCTCTGCTCAAGCCCCCAGTCCCAAGTCTGGTGCTATTACCGAAACGCCGGCCACGGAGAAACCCGCCAACAGACAGCGTCCGTCGGAGGTTGTAGCTTGTAGGTACGGTACAGACTAGGTGCTGTGGGTGGGAGGAACCTTCCGTGCCAATGGCATAACCTGCAAATCAGCTTGTCCCAGATTATCCATCCTCTCAGTTGCTCAGTTGCTCAGTTGCTCTCCAGTCTTCGCCAGTCTGCGCCAGTCTGCCATGCGCCCTTTCTTCTACACACCACTTTGACCACCCGCCCACCACCACCACCAACACCACCACCAACAGACATATTATTACTCCGTAGGTACTTAACTCCATGCCCGTACTCCGTAAATACTATTACTGCGTGTACTCGTACTATCCGCTGCCTCTTGCCGTCCGCCGTCACGCACCCACCACCCCTGCCAAGCACCGCTTGCCACGCCTTCTTTCAATAGTAATCTTTGTTGCGCGTCCTTCGGCGTGGGCTCATCCATCACACGAAGTTTTCATTTTTGCCTTCATCTTTTTTTTTCTTTTTGCACGCCTCTCATTCTCCTTTTGATTGCCATGCCGGTACCTCGCCTGATCTCCCGGCTCTATTACGTAGTAGTGGCGCAATAGTCTTGTTCAACTCCCATGTCCATGGGCCATAATTCCCCCATCACAGTACTCCGTACTCCATGTCCGTAGAGATCCATCGTTCTAGGCGTGGGTTGGGCAACGGCCCCCACAGAGAGCCTTACGAGTACACATTCCGGAACTTGACGAAACGTTTCCCCAAAGCATGCGTCTTAATCCGAAACCGCTCGCCAGCATTCCCCCATTCAGCATTCTATCCCGGAACCTGACACGGCTTTTCCTTTATTTGGAAACTTGCCGTATTATTATTCGGCTCCTCCCGCCGGCATGGCATGCTCACGAGTTGTTGGTGGCTTCAAATTTGGTTCTCGGCGGTATGTTGGTACCAAGTAATCACCACCAATACTTCGTAAGTTGTTGGTTGTTGGACTCCATATAATCGGCCTTGTTATTGTTTTTTCTCTCTCTTCTTCCTGCTTCGATTCTCCTATTCTTTTTCTTGGCTTTACGTTTCCGCTTTCGTCCCACAACTCCATAATCAAGTCGTAACAAAGAATGCTAGTTCAAAGTATGTACAGAAAAATTGGGCAAATTGAACCCTCCCAGAGTGCGCGCTACTAGTTTGTCTTTCTCTTCTTCAGTCTAATCTTGGCCTCCAACGGCGGAATGCCGAACCCGGCGAACCAGGTGTTGGGCGGCCTCTTTCCCTCATACTCCTTAGGGAACTCGAGCTCGTACTTCATAACACCGTAGGCCAGGACCATCTTGAGCTCAAAGTCGACGAGGAATCGGCCCGGGCAGGCGTGCTTTCCGTGGCTAAACGCCAGGTAGTCAGACGAGGTCGACACCATGCTCAGGTTGTTGAGACCAGGCTTTCCGGTCGCCGTGGGAGGGGCAGCCTCGCGGATGCGAGAGAAGCGGTACGGGTCAAACTTCTGGGGGTCCTCGAACCTCTCCTCATCGGTCTGGACCTGGTGAGCCAGGATGGAAACCATGGTACCCTTGGACAGATGGATGCCGTCTTCCGTCATGATGCCTTGGGGAGCAATGACCAGACGCTGGACGGTGCGGCCAATGAAGGAGTTGACGCGGAGAGTCTCGCGGGCCACACTGTCGGCCCTGACCATGGCAGCCACCTTGGCCTTGGTCCACTGCTTGGTCGTGGTGTCGTCTCCCTCGCCGAGGACCTTGTGAATCTCCTCACGGAGCGTGCCAACGGTGCCAAACTCGGCATCCGATCCGATGACGTTGAGGAAGAGGTTGTGGAGAGTGATGATTGTCTGGTGCATGGTGCCAAAGTTGGAGACGGCGACACGGCCGGCAATGTCGCGGATGTTGTGAAGCTCCTCGGGACGCTCCTTGGAGGCGTAGTCCATCATCATCTGGAACAGGTCACCGGGCACCTTGATGTCCTTGCCCTCTGCCTGGTCCTTGAGGACCTGGAGTCGCTCGCGGTGCAGGGGCTCGAGACGGGTGGCGAGGTCCTTGAGCTTGGCCGGCATGGCCCTGGCTGCCCAGGGGCCAAGGAAGTACTTGACAATCTGGCGCGAGGCGGCCATGGCACCAGCGGTGTCGAGCATACCATCGAGAACGTCGTAGCAGCACTTAACAAATGCTTCGTCGGCACCTGATGACAAATGGTACGTGGTCAGCTTCAGCTTCGAGCATGCATATACATACAGTGTTGTACGTGTACAACATCACACAAGTATGGACTTACAGAGCTTCTTTCCCTCGGCTGAGTCTCCAAGAGTGAAACGCAGGGTTGCGCGACCACCAATGATACGGCAGGCGGGGAAGAGGTCAATCTCCTTCCACTCCTCGGTGTCATCGCCAAAGCAGGAGCTGAAGGCGGCGGTAAGCTCGTCGTTCAGGACAGCGCAGACAGTCTCGATGGCGGCGTTGAGGTCGGTCTTGATGAGCATTCCACCCCAAGGGTCGTAGGCGAACTTGTGTCCCAGGCTCTGGTGGAGCTGAATGGCATCGACCTGGGCCTCGAGGGAGCTCATGACACTGTCGGGCTGTCGAGTGAGCCACGCTAGTGCGCTGGGGGGTAGGATGACCTCATCGTGAGGGCCAAAGACGGGCATCAACACAGACTTGCCCTTTTTGGAGTACTATATGAATTGGCCATGTTAGACATGAAGACAAGGTTCAATGGTATAAGAAAGAAAGAAGTAAAGAGTGTATGATTGAGTTCAAGAAACAAACTTGCTGCAGGTAACAATCGAAACAGCAGAGGGGGGAAAAAGAGGGGGTGGGGAATAAAAGAAAAGATCTGGAAAAAGGTCTGGGTCACCTACGTTTTCGTAGATCTCACCAAAGACGGACAGGCAGTCGGTGTGGAACTTGTTCCTCATGTCCTTCCATGAGATGCCGGCGTCGGCGCCTATGCGAGGCAGGTTGGGAGCATAGCGGATGGTGAAGAAGGTGCGGTACGCAAGGGAGCCGGCGACAGCAAGCACGATGAAGACGAGAGAGACGAGCTGGACGGGACCCAATTCGGTCACGACCTTCTGGACCAAGCCCATGATTCAAGGACGGTCGGTCGAGTTGTCGTTCGTTCTCTTTTTGTCTGCCCTGCTTGTCTGTTTCTTCCTTCCGTTCTCTTCTTGCTCTCGAATGTTTCTTGTAACAACCCGGGAGTCGCTCGCAGTTTTACGGGGTTGTCACAGTCTCCAATGGTCTCGCAGGGAGCAAAAGAGCGATTTTGGGGGCACAGGCAGATCCGCGGACAGAAGGGTTCCGTATATATATACGAGACTCATCCGTGCAAGCCCCAGGGCTATTCTTGAGGTGAGGCACTAACTAAAAAAAAACAAAAACCTTCGACGCATTTCGGCGGAGAAAGAAGGAGAATTTACCTCATCATCCCCTGGCTGGCTGTGCCTGGATGAATGGACAGATGGATTACGTACCTGGTTATGTTAATGCCGTGCTGAGCACTGAGCACTGCCGGGGCGGACGCCTCCTCTGGCTTGCTCCATTTACTCGTACGCCTTGGACAGAGTACGAGGACTCCAGTCGTAGTACGAGTACTGTACTTGATGACCAGATGTTCAACGTGGTCCCCGTGGTTGGTGGGCTCCATGGCTTGTCGTCCCTTTACGGCCTAGGCGCATCAGATAAGTCGATCGCACCGAAAGTTGGCCAGAAGAGAAATTGTAAAAGTGGGACGCGTCGGCTGCGACGGCACATAGACTTGACGCCAAGCCGCTTAATGCCGTTCATGGCGCTTCCCTTCTCGGTACTGCACTGGGACTGCTTGTATGAGGGGACTCGGAGAGGGCGGAGGGGCAATGGGGGAGGGAGGGTTGCTTGCTCGTATTGCAGAACTGGCTCTGAACCCCTTGTTTGTTTCTTCATCAAAGGATCTAATCAATCGTACATGATAGCGTGGCCTTGGGGAACAACCAACACACTTTGACAACTCAACGCACGCGCACCCTCCCTCTCGTGTAGTGGGGGATCAGCCAGCAGGTTACCTATAAGTACAACCAGAACCAAGTTCCCGGTAAGAAAAGACACGGAAAGCAGGGATCAGCCCAGGTGGGAAGGGAATGGTACATGACTGCAGTGCAGACGCGCAGCGGGACAAGACGACAACAGGTACATGGTCCGACGTCGTACTCGTATCATTCTCATAATAACTGCAGTAGGCATGTACATGCTGCATGTACCCGCATACGTACGCCTAGTATTATTATGTACTTGCAACTACGGAGTACAGTACTGTACTCCGTACTCAGTCGTAAGTCAAAGTAAGTCAAAGTAAACCGGAACGCGTCAACACCTCTGCACAATGCAAATGGCTAGAAATCCCTCCATTGACCCCCACTGAAGACTCCACGGAGTACTCCGTACCTACTCGTACGGGCATTAGGCATTACTTAGGCTTCTCACATGCTGCTTGAATACTCGTACCCGTACGCACACACGTTTCTCCCCTTGAGCGTATTATCCTGTTTGTGCGTAGGCCCACAGCTGACCGACTCCGTAACCGACTCCGTAATACTCCAGTCAGTACCCTAGCCTCGTCCTGAGACCAGAAAAGACCCAGCCAGCCGCGGCCGCAATGTCAGCCCGCCCTCTTTCTCCATTCTCTCCCCAGTTTGCAGACATGGATGGCTCTTATGCGTAAAAAGAGAGTTGAATCGAACTGGTCCGCCTACATCAGTAGTTCTGTTTCCCGTGATCCTTATCAATATTTCCATACTGGGCGATCTGCAGACGGGGGGGGGGGTTGCCAGTTGCCAGGGTGGTGGTTGCCAGTTGCTCCAGCCAGTCACTGGCTCACTCCACGTGACGGACTGCGGTGCTGCTCGAGACTCCCCTCCAACTCGCAACTCCCACACTGCCTGAACTGAAGATGGTGGTCTGTTGTCGGCGTGGGCAAGGATAAGCGGCACGGCTTTTCGTGTTCATACCGGTTTCGTTTCCCAAGTATACGCACACCTTCCTTGAGTGGGAAGTCTCCGAAGGTATACGACGTGGAGTAGGTAACAAAAGGCTGTGACAACTCGTAAGCGGTACAAACTGGCCGCGTAAGAGCCGCCGCGAATGAGGCAAGAGCCCCGGTAAGAGGGTAGTAATACAGCAGGTGTTATGTTTCTGAATGGTGGCATTTACAAGCGTGTTTGGTATTGGACAACTTCACTATTCTGTTCCCCAACGTTGCAACATGTTTGAAGTCCGAGTAACTACTCGCACTTGCATCTGTTGAAAACATTAAACTGATTGTGTTTCTACGCGACCGTGACGCCCGATTTCAGCTTCTAGACAAACATGAGTACGGAAGGATGAACTTACTATCGCAGACAACGATAAAGCAAGACATTCACAACTGATTGGGAACCGAGAATGCAAGGTACGAGTTGCCCCCATTTTCAGATAAATTTCCTCCAGAAAAGAGAACACAAATTCGTAGGCTTAGGGTATTCTCTAGTCGGATTCAGGGTCTTCAAAACAATGCGACGCGACGTAAAGTGGGCGGCGGGTGGAGGGGCCGAACTCGCGGGGTTCGGGGCAAAAGGGGCCGACGTCACCAGCCCCAGATGACCCCGTTCCTACCCCAAGAACCAACTGGCGCATCGCAATGGGTCGGAATTGAGCCGACGAGGAGAAGGACAATGGGGAAAAAGAGGGGGATACCGTCATTTGCGAGAGAAGAAATGCCGAACAAAGGATGACTTATGGCGTTTCTCGTCCTCGGATGTCCTCATCATTGCCCCTCATCTTCATTCCCTTCCCCCGCAATCTTCCAACCGCGTGCAAGATAACCATCCATCATCACCACCGGCTTCATCGCACAAATTGTCAACTTGCATTGTGAGCTCTCAGCTTCATTTCAACTCAATTGCCAGTACATAGCCGAATATCCATCCACCATGCCCCCCACCGCCGCCCCCAAGGATGGCGTCTACGTCCCCTCACCTACCTTCTTCAAGGAGAAGCCCGACTCGCCCTCGGCCCTCGAGGCAGCCGTCGACGTCGACACACAGACAGCGCATACAGTGCACCTCGCCAAGTCGGGCATCACGGGTGTCGTGCTCCTGGGCTCCACCGGCGAGGCCGTGCATCTGTCGTCGAGCGAGCGCAGCGGCCTCATCTCGGGCGTGCGCAAGGGCCTCGACGCCGCAGGTTTCTCCGACTTTGCCATCCTGGCCGGCGTGCTGGTCAACGGCGTCGACGAGACGCTCAGCTGGCTGCGCGAGTCCCATGCCGCGGGGGCTACGTACGGGCTCGTCCTGGCGCCCGGATACTTTGGCCCCGCGGTCAACCAGGAGAACATTGTCGAGTGGTACACTGTCGTTGCGGACAACAGCCCGATTCCTATCCTCATGTACGTCAACTGTGCTCCATACACCTGATGTATATATTGATGCAAGTTGTCCAGTCTCTTGAGCTAACTGCCTCACAGCTACAACTACCCCGGCGTCACCAACAACCTGACCCTCACTGTCGACACGTACGTCAAGCTAGCTGCTCACCCCAACATTGTCGGAGCCAAGCTGTAAGTTGAACATCCCTCTGGTTATGCCTATTTACATGTACTCCATCTAATCATCGCATCAGATCCCACGGCAACGTCAGCCACCACCTCCAAGTGTCCCTGCACCCAGACATTGACCACTCGTCATTCCGCCTCTTCTCCGGCCTCGGCCAACAGCTCGCCCCCATTGTCATCTTCAACGCCGCCGGCGTCATCGACGGCCTGGCTGGCATCTTCCCCAAGACGGTCGCGCGCCTCTTCTCCCTCGCCGCCAAGAGGCCGCTGGACGAGGCGACCATCGAGGAGGCACGCCGCCTGCAGTGGAAGGTGTCGTCGGCTGAGGAGTTTGTGGGTGCGTACAGCATCGTGGGAATCAAGCAGGCTATCTACAAGGTGCATGGGCTGGGCAACCTCGGCGGAGGCAGGCTTCCGCTCAAGGGCTCCCTTCCCGAGGGCGTGTACGCTCAGTGGGAGAGTGGTATCCTTGCCCAGTTGCTCGAGGAGGAGAAGAAGCTGTAAACTGTAGTTTGGCAGCACGCCAAGACTCGAAGGTTTACACAGCACAGCGAATATCAATATGAATCAACAGGAGAGGTCCCTGTACATATAAAAAGACGACTCTGGCCTACGAACCTGCAACATGAACATATCTCGATAATATCAATGGCAACCCTCTATGATGAATACGAGCTGTCAATTGTCTTGGCGTGCTGTCTATCCATATGCATCCATCCCTGCTAGATCTCCATCGCTCATTCTTGTTCATCCACACAGACCATAGACGCTCTTGGCATCTGTCCATCGTTCGTGAAACCGTGGTATTCCCATCTTGCCGCGAGGTGATGGGAATACGAGGTGACCAATGGCCCCCCATGCCCAGAACCATAGCCTGCCCATTTAGGCAAGACTGCATACATACATAGTATGCGCATATTGAAGTATTATTTCCGAATATTTTGTGGTGGTATTTTTGATGTCTTGACTAACAAGGATCCGCGGTTTGCCCCACGTGCTTGAGAACTCGCGACCCACGCGCCTTCCAACCGTCAGCCGGGAAATTGGCGCTGTCGTTCCTTCCCTGCATCATCAACGGCAACTCCCTCGACTGCATCGCAATTGTCCATTCGACCAATATTGCATGCAATCCGTTGCTTCCTACAGGTGGACTCTGCGACCACGTGCATCGTCCTCTTCCCTTCGATGAGAGGCCGGCCATGAAGGCCCCGCCCAGGGGTGGTGCAGATGCCATGGCGGATGCCATGAAGGCGCGCAGCATCCCCGCGGCCAAGCATGGGTCGTCGCTGTCGCCGTGGATAAATACTACGCAGACACACCGTCCACTGGCACGGGCTGCTCTTCTCGCTATACTTATCATCGCGCTCTCGTGCTTATTACTAGACATGGCGATGACCAGAATGCGGGCCGGTGGTGCACTCTTCATCGGCGTCTTGTTTGCCGGCCGCCTGTCGAGCCAGGCACCATCGTCATCATATGGCGGTGGATTCGGGCCTTTGCGCTTCAACGAGGATGGGACGTTTCAGATTTCCATTTTCGAGGACTTGCATTTTGGCGAGAGTGAGTTGATTCGCTGATATGATGTGAACGAATTGTCCAATTCAATTGACGCGCGCCATCTGTCCCCGGCTTGGTGGTGCTCGTTGCATTCAATCCATGTTGCTGACCGAGAGCCATTGTATCGCAGACCCATGGGACTCGTGGGGCCCGCAGCAGGACCTCAACTCGGTCAAGGTACTGGAGACTGTGCTAGACGCGGACCGGCCAGATCTGGTGGTGCTCAACGGCGACCTCATCACGGGCGAGAACACGTACCTGCACAACAGCACGCACCTGGTGGACCAGATCGTCCAGCCGCTGGTGGACCGCGGCCTGACATGGGCGTCAACGTACGGCAACCACGACCACAACACCAACATATCGGGGCGGGGTATCCTGGACCGCGAGCACCGCTGGCCCAACGCCCGCACCGCGTCCATGGTCCCCGGCCGCCTGGCCGGCGTGTCCAACTACTACCTCCCCGTGTACCCGGCTGACTGCCGCGGGGGTGCGGCGCGCTGCGACCCGGAGCTGATCCTGTGGTTCTTTGACAGCCGCGGCGGCTTCTACACGCAGGAGTTTGACGACGACGGCGAGCCTCTCGGCCAGCCTGACTGGGTTGACGTGAGCGTGGTGGAGTGGTTCCGCGCTACGAGCGCCCGTCTCGTCCGGCAGCACGGCGGCCGTGTGATCCCCTCTCTGGGATTCGTGCACATCCCCACGAACGCGTCGCTGGCGCTGCAGGCGCAGGTCGGCGTCGACTCCCACCGCCAGCCGGGCATCAACGACGATGTGCCCCTCGCCCCGCAGGCCCAGGGCTGGTGTGCTGACGGCAGCAACGACGGGTCGTGCGACTACGGAGGCCAGGATCTGCCCTTTATGCAGGCTGTCACGTCCACACCGGGGCTCATGGGTCTCTTCTCGGGTCACGATCATGGTGATACATGGTGCTACAAGTGGGAGGGTGTTGTGCCGGGGATGACGGTCGACGGCAACGGGCTCAACCTCTGCTTTGGTCAGCACTCGGGCTACGGTGGCTATGGCAGCTGGATCCGCGGTGCCCGCCAGGTCCTCGTCACGCGGGAGTCCCTCAGGCAGCGCACCGTCGACACCTGGATCCGCCTCGAGTCTGGCGACAAGGTGGGCGCCGTGTCCCTTAATGCCACGTACAACCAGGACATTTACCCGGCCACCCCCAACGACAAGACGAGTTGCCCTATCTGTAACTATACCACAATCTCCCCCATGCCCGGTACTGAGTAGGAGCTTATGAGTTGAGGTCTAGGTTAGGTTGATACTCGCGAATAGACCGGTACTACTGCTGGGCAGCAACTCAACAGTAGGACATGCTGTGCCGCGCATGGGAACACGTTGGGTATCGTTTACCGGTGCTCTTGTGTCGATCATCTGATTCAAGTTGAACAAGTTGAACAGCCGTGTACGCCAGAGCTCCGTGACAGACAGCCATACATGGAAACGCATGTCTGAAGAACCAGAATGTGCACTTGCTCTGCAACTACACTGTGGCATGACCCTATAGGACAAGACAATCTTGTTACACTACCTATGCCTAAGGCATGGTCGTTGATAGAGCGGTCTGCTGCTGTACTACATACACCCTACGTGGTCTAGTACTAGCGGTCAGGTACCCGCCTTGACGCCTCACCACGCGAACAAGCATAGATTCAAGCCATCAGGTCTATGACATGTACGATAGTCTAGTTGCATAGATCCTGCAGCTTACATGTATACAGGGCAGTATATGTAGTTTATAGTCTATAGTCTATACTAGGCAGTCTAGAGTAGAAGCGGGTCTGAATAGAGTCGGTACATGTGCGCACGCAGCCTTACAGAGTACTAATATACAAAGGCGATGAAGTGCCTGTTTCCATTTTCAGCTGCCCTTGGAAAGTTGAAGACTGAAATCATTCCAAACGGGATATGTAGCATTGGAAGTGGCAAAGAAAGTAGATTGGTATTCATATGCGGAATGAATTCTTCTTGAATGTTCTTTCTTGGCAAACACCCTGACCATTGACGGTGGTACAGGTGGCACAGACACAGCGCAG
This sequence comes from Geosmithia putterillii, assembly GCA_900188575.1. Taxonomy (NCBI): domain Eukaryota; kingdom Fungi; phylum Ascomycota; class Sordariomycetes; order Hypocreales; family Bionectriaceae; genus Geosmithia; species Geosmithia putterillii. The sequence goes on from FYEU01000317.1 coordinate 1,395,008, forward strand.
CACAGTCATTTTTTTTTCCCTTGCCCAACCAACTCAGACGGGCTGATGCCTATGCCCCACCCGCACCCGCCAGCCAGATATTTTCACCCGCCCGCATCGTTCATCATTCATTTCAAGTTTCAATAGCACTCAGCCCAGCAGCGCATCAAGAACCTACAGAGACAAGAGGAGCCCTTCTGGGGCCGAACAGGAGAGGGCAGGCAGAGAGGAATTCATTGGAAAAGACGACGACGCCACCTGGGAGAGAGAGGGAGAGAGCGGCGCTCACAGAGAGAGGGAGCTCAGAGAGCTCAGAGAGCGAGAACGATGGCACTGAGCATCACAGACCTGCCATGCGAGGTGGTGGCCGGGGTGCTGAGCAGCCTGGAGACGCTGGCCGACCTGGTCAACGTCATCTGCGCGTGCCGGCACTTCCACACGGCCTTCCGCGAGTACCCGAGCGTTGCGGGCAACATCGTGCTGCACTTCTTCGCACCCGAGAGGCTGGCGCTGGCCGTGGCGGCCGCGCAGGTGGGCAAGCCGGGGGTGCTGCCGCCGCCGGGGCCGGCGCGCACGGCGTCGGCGGTGGGTGAGTTCGTCGACGGGCTGACGACGCGCGACCGGGGGCGGACGCGGCTGCTGCGCCAGCTGCGGTCCATGTCCCTGCAGGCCATCTACGCGATGCTCGAGACGGAGAACGCCATCACCGACCTGGCGTTTGACTTTGCCGAGCGCGCGTGGGAGCAGTTCTACTTTGACCACACGCGCGCGTACTTTGACCGCGCGAGGACCGTGGGGCTGTCCCTCAGCGAGGCGTTCCGGTTCTGCCGCGCCTTCTACCGCACCGAGATCCTCTTCAAGGCGTTCCCGACCAGGGCTGCCGACCCGGACCCGGCTGTCCTGCACGAGGCGCGGCTGTGGCTCCTCAGCAGCTTTGCGCAGTTTGAGATTGAGCAGATTGGCTGTGTGCATGATTACCTTGAGAAGAGGTTTATGATTGGTATGTGCAAGCTTGGTTTCTCTCTTTTGGTTCTTCCCTTTGGAAAGAGAAGTGATGAACGAGACCAAGATGCAAGACTGACTGACATATGCAGCCTCTCTACGAACCTTTGTGGAAGATGTCGAGCTCGGCGCCATGAACATTGACTTTCTCACGCCCGGGGCAAACCCTCAAAAGCAACACTGGGTGAGTCTTCAGCTCTCGGCATGCTTTAGCTGCTGCTCTCAGATGGTCAAGACTAATACGTCTGCAGATCTCCCAAGGTGCAGCCTTCATCAAACAGCTCTCCAGTGAATCCACGATAGCCAAGGGCGTTCGGCTGAAAAAGGTGATGCAGAGCGACCACTCGGCCGCCCCGTTCGCCACCCTGGCAGGCATCAGGGACGTCTTCTTGGACAACAGGAACCTCGCAACCAAGCACCCGCGCGACAACCTGGACACGGATCCCGGCCCCCCGAGCACCTTTGACTACGCCAACGCCGATCTGCTCGACCCCGAGGGCGACGCCGAGGCTGCTGCCGAGGTAGATGGGTTTGCGATGGCAGTGGGTGGCACTACTCAACAACAACAGCAACAACAACAGCAGCCGCAGCAGCAGCCCGCCACAGCCGAGTCGATCGTCCCCATCGTCGTGTCGATGACCTCCGAGGACGCGGGACTCCGCGAGCGCGCCTACGTCTTCTGGGACATGGCACGGGTCAAGGACTGGAACCTATGGGAGCAGATTGAAATCAGCCCGCGCGAGGCGACGACGACGCCGACGCGGGCGCAATACGCGACCATGCGGCAGCTCTGGAAGGCGCACGACAGCAACTGGCGCAAGGACCACGCAGCGCCGTGGTACATTAGCGTCACGGATGAGGAGACGGTGAGGCTGATGAGCATCTTCAAGCTGTGGGGCGAGGAGGCGTTGGCACTAGAGCCTTGGGATAATGCCCAGGAGGACGAGTGGGTGGACGAGTGAAGGACGGACGGATACGACTGTCTGGGCTGATTGTTCTACCTCTTCTCTTCTTGTTTTAACGAAGTACATGTAATGACATAACCTTTTGAATCCAAGCAGCATGTCTGTCAACTGCAAGTTCAATATGCAGTCCCTGATGGATGCCTCTTTTCTGTGCCATTCAAGGACTGACTGCCTGCTGCGGAAAGGCGCGCCGAAGAAGTTGCAGGAAGGTGCGCCGGCATAGGAGGAAAGGAAGGCGTGGCAAGGCACTCCAGGCAACACCCCGGGCTGCGGCTGCCGCGGGGAGGAAACATCAAGATTTTGCATCATTCTACCAGTTACGTAGTATTTCCACTTTCTCCCTCTGCGGCCTCACTCTTCCCGTGGGATACCCCACGGGGACTGGATGAGACAGCAGCAACCCCCCGGTCCAGACGATGCGTGCCCGCCTCGATTTCTCCGCCACGGCCCACCGATTCATGACTCGTGAGGAGCATGACAGCAGGACAGGACATGCGCGGACCCCGGGTCTTGCGGCACGGAGTACTTGTCCAAGTTGCCTTAACGTTTGACAGGGAAAGGGACAAGGGGGGCCGTGTTCCACGGAGTCGGGGTGTCATAATTTGAGCCTCATCCCCACTTTCCGGACCAAGGCAACCCCTCCGCCGCCGGCCTCTTCGCGGCATCAGCATCAGCGCCAGCATCATCAGCCCATGATTTCCAAGAAGTAGGAGCAGCCTCGGAGCCATTGAAACAATGTGACGACTCCTGCATCGCAGATCCCTTGCAGGGAGTACGAGTACGGCGTATTCGTACGAGGCTCGGAGGTGAAAGAAAAAAAAGGCCACTCTCCCCCACAGAGTTTGGTTGTGAGACCGGCCACTTATTTCTTGACCCCCTTGCCGGGCTCGCGTGCGTACGCGGTCAGACCCCCTTCGCACGTCTTCTGACCAGGCCCCCTGGTAGCGTGGGCCGCTCTGTTGGGCCTGGTGGATTATTACGTCGTATTGACTTGAATTTGCAGGCGTCGTTGGCGGGCAAGCGGGGAGACTGCTAGAGAAAGACGGCAGAGGATCTGACGCGGGTCACCACGATACAGCACACCTCCCCCCCCCGTCTTGTGGTGGTCTTGGGGTGACTTGGTGACTTCTCAGAGCACTTTCTGCAGCTATCATGCACGAGTACTCGTATGGAGGAGGTTCGTGATGTTGCTGCTGGCTCGCGCCCAAGCTGCAGCATAGCTGCAGCCATGCCAAGCTCTTCTCCTGGCCCCCGCAGCCTCCCCGTCCCGCTGAGAAATGGTGATTGGGAAGCAATGAAAAGTCTTCTCAATAGTCGAGACTCGGTTGGTTGAATTGGTTGGTTTTTTTTCTTTCGCAATGGCAAGGGACCCCCCAATATCAATGATATGCTCCTCGCGTGTATCACGGGGTTACATCTTGAGCCTTCTTTGCCCTTATATTTATCCAGGGTTACAGCAGGACACACAGGAGGAGAATCGTGCATGTCCATCTGTACGAGTACCTAGACTTTGTATTCGCATTCTGAAGGGGTCTACGCACCACACGCCGCGCAGTGTACGAGTACGGATATCATCCCCCCTTCCACCTCAGCCTTCCCCCCCACACACACCACATTCTCACGCAAGCCGGGCGTCGTTGGGGACGATTACGAGTAAAGGCAGGGTTGCCTTTTCCAGATCCCAGCTCATGGGGCCGTTTTGTTCGCATTCCGCACGGTCGGGTTGTTCAGTGTCTACAGCGCACCGGGCGGCCAGTGGTGCTCGCATTCTATACTGGATCTGTCTGCGCGTCAATAATCTGTCTCTTCGCGAGCAGGAAAGAAGAGTCCGATTGAGGGGAAACAAGGGAAGACATATGCAAAGTGCCATGTGCAGAGTGCAGCTATCGTAGGCATATTCTTTGAGGAGGAGTAAATAACGCAAACAATCGAAATTGATCCTAACATCTGCTCAAATGTTGACAGTACATATCCAGAAGCAACTCCCCTTCCCCCGTTTCCAACAGAGCTTCTTCCTTCTTTCGTCCAATTCCCATCCCCAAAACTCAATCTCCCTCCCCTCCCACGTGGAAGCTTGTTCTGTTTCTTTCCACCGCCTTCCTCTCGCTCACCCCCTGCTTCTCTCTGCCTTGCCTCGTCGCACAAAGTACGGTGCTTCGGCCCGCGCGCTGGCAGGGCTACGCCACGTTCAGTGAATATGAGGCGCAAGTCATGGTCAACCGGACGTGGCCCGGATCAATCTGCCTTGACGCCCAAGGGGCACCTCGGCGAAGGAATACCGCTATCGGCTCTCCCCCCTTCTGAGCAAGACGCCTTGCCCTGGGGCCGGTATTTTACCTTGCTCTTGGCACCGGTGCCGTGAAAGTACACTGCATACAGTACTGCCAAGGTATGTTGAGGTACTCTGCATCCTTGGCCTTGTTGTTGTTGTTGTCCGGGTTGCTCGACGAATGCTACGCAGGGCTCCCTTCCATATCCTGTCAGACACTCACTGGTTGACTGACCGCTGACCGCCTTGACTACTGCTAGTTGATGCTCGGTAGCTAACCTGTTTTCTCCTCGTCCCCAAGTGCGCTGCAACAAATGAGGCGGCGCTTGGTCATCGATACACGGTACACCCATTCTATTGACGCCCCCCTTTTTGGACTTTACGCTCTGCCAGTCAGCCATCCCTCCGCCAATACGTTTCCCTTGGCCCTGATCATGGTCCTTTCAGCCTGCAATGCCCCCCTGTGTGGGAGTTTTCCTGTTTTACTTTTGGCAAAGATACCATGGGCGAAGGCATCATGCTGTTGCCACCAGTCACGAGGCATCTCGCCTTGCCTCCCCGCCCACCCCCGAACATCGACCACCACATAGCCACGCGTGGCTCACCGCAGGGCCGATTTCCTGTCCCTCACTTATGAGCTCGTCCACACCGTTGAAGCCTCGACATGATACAAGGGAAGGGGGCACTGGCGTGCGTGCGCGGTGGCAAAAGTTGATGCTTAGCCGGATCCATGCCTGCTAGGCCAACAGGCCGGCCGCCTGGGCAGACCGTGTCGTCCTTCACCGTCTCGAAAGAACAACTAACTGCGCGGCATTGGGCAGTAATGCTCCCTCCATAGGGTGACGTGTGTCCCAGGCACTTCTATTGAGCCCTATTATTTGGCGACCTGCGATGGACTCGGCATCCCCATCTACTGGAGTGCGGCTTGCTAGTACCTGCTACCTGCTACCTTCTGCGGCAGAAGCCTCATACTCTAGGGCGGCGGCCTCGAGCTTTTTGAAAATGGAAAAAGTCACACACGACGCAATGGTGCGATACTTGAATTCTGGTATCTATCTTTGTGTGACCCGAAATTGCATATAAATATGTGTCTCGCTACATGACCTCGCTGACATCTCAACTCAACGCTCTACCACCGCATCTACACTCGACATTCATCTTCTCCAGACATCCACCTCCGTCCATCATTACTACATCGCAATCTCTTGACATCGTCAAGAACCATCTATACTACTCTCTCGTGACCTCTCAAAACATCAAAACACGCGCCGCAATGCCTCATGGCCACACTCAGACTTGGTCCACTACCGCTACCGTTGGTAGCGGTAGCTCGGATGGCTACATGTACGTTTAGAGAAAACGTCAACGTCGAAGATTTTGGCTTCTGTTTAAGTCCCTTTGGCTTCTGTTCAACCCTCCTAGCTTCTGTTCAGTGATCATACCAGGCCAGACCAGTCCCGCTGACACTCACCAAGGGACAATGACCCCAAGAACAACGGCTCATCATCGCGCGCCCAGAACCAGAACTTGGGTAACGGGCAGATGAAGAGATTCATCAGCGAGAACCGGTCCCCCACTTGCGATGAGAGAAACCATCGCATGACCAAGAACGAGAGAGCGCAAGCCATGAGCCAGTATGACAGAGCATTCCCCGGAAATTCCGGAGGGAAATAAGCCGGCCTCTCTACCGGATACTCTCTACCGGATCCTCCTTGGTCAATATCGCACGCCGCCGAGGGGATCAAAGGATCAGGCCAAGAGCAGCGACACTTTTCACTAACACACACCTGCTCCTCGAAAACTTTCCTGTCCAGCTTCCATTTTATTTCATAGATTACCCGTGGCTCGCGTCAACCCTACCCCAATATTTCCTAATTTCCTACACCCTTGATTTCGAAGACTTCATATATTAGTACTCTGGAGCTGTATAATGTGGCGGGCCGGCGGGCCGCACCCTATACGAGCGAGGAAGATGGGAACTGCAAGGAGGATGTTTTGTTTTTAGGTCGGATCATCATCACAAAATTACTGCGTTTGGGTTTATTCTGTTGGGTAGGATAGCATTGATATTAGATTCGAATTTAGGTCCCTTTGGTCTATCTATAATCCTCATTCTAGCTGCTCTGTGCAGACTGCCCGGACTCTTGAATCCTTTACATCCTATAGAACCAACCTCGACCTCAACCAACGTGAAGCCTTTAGACAAGAGCACGCTGCTGTTATATCATCTGCCACGACTGAAAGTACGTGCTTACACTTGATGCAAGGCAACGGATGCCTTAGCAAGACCAGGCGTCACTTGAGTTGATCCTAGAGTTGCCGGATTTGCCTACCACAGTGTCCTCTGTTTGATTGGCCTAGGCATCCACGGTGACCCTTGTCAATCTCATACATTCATACTTGTATTGTGTGCTGGCAATAAGTAGACACGACATTTTCTACGATATAGCCATCACGTTGTCTATATCTTGGCGGTGAATATTTTTTTTTCGACGAGACGCTCCTGAGCTTCCCGATTCTGTTGACGTACTCGTCTCGGATTGGAGAACCGTTGAGAAATTACGACAGGCGCCGACCTATAGGCAACAAAGGCGAGCTTGGAGGGGGATGTACACGTGTCGAGGCCGATTTCGATGATGCATGGAACGTTCCGGGCAGCACCACTGGTCGCTTGGGGATCTACCGAGTGGGAGTGGGAGTGGGAGTTGGAGAATAACTCTTTGGGCTTAGCCACGTGTCACCGCTGAGCTGAATGTTATCTACATCGGCCTATATAGCTGGGCGTCGCCATTGACTTGATGATGATGCCTGGAATATAATGTACAAGCAGGCAGTTGGGCTTTTGCGACGAGAATTACATACTCGCAACTGTCTAGAGACTGCCCCCTTTACGCCAAGTATCATGAGATTGTGGATCTGAAAGCCGCTGACAGCCAATGTCTGTTGGCGCATGTCTTACTGCATGGCTATGTGGTAATCAAGGCCAATCGTTTCCCGTCTGTGCTGTTGCCTGTGCTGCCTTGAAAAGCTGTAAGCCCATCGGTCAGCGTTTCTTGCGGACCGACCGAGTCTGACTGACTGACCGGTGAGCAGGGGGGGGGGGGCTATGAACAGCATACATTCACGATGCAAACGGAGTGGCGTAGCGGCAGGGGCAGGGGCAGGGGCAGGGACGGGCTCTCCAAGTCAAGGTGAGGCTGATTCTTGCCGCCAAACTTGTAGGAGTAAAAGAGTTGTCGTGCGCATGATACAGGTCAATATTACAACTGACAATTGATGCGATGCGCCCTATACGAGTACGAGCATACACACAACCATCCTGTTTCCTGTGCATGCAGAACTGAATCTGCCTACCTTACTCTGCGGCGTATACGATGTTAATATGTACCAGGTGGCTGGCTTGTACTTTCATATGGTATTACTACTAATATAGTATATACCTTTTACGGCGGGACGGACGTCGCGGAGTGGATACACGTACAGAGTAGGCGGCTGATGGTCAAGGACTCAAGGTTCAGACCGGCATCCAGCACTTACACGGATTGACAGGCCAAGCTTTTCAATAGGCAAGGGGGCCCGCCTTTGTTTGCATTGAATTGTGTAAAACCTGCTTCTCGCTTCTTGCATTGATGAATATATGCAAGGTCGATGGGATTAGCCGCTGACTGTATGACCAGGAGAGCGGGGTATTATTAGGTGGTCATCGTGTAATATGGGCTGAGTACAGCTTGACGGCGGCTTCTGAAACCGTACATCAACATCAGACGACATGACATGGGTTGGTGATGGGGTGAGTCAACGTGAAGCTCGATGAGTCACTCGCAACTGCCCTTTCGACATACACACACAGACATATATATATACATGTATATATAGGTGTATGTTTGTCGGCAACTCCCCTCCTATACTACTATACAACAAGACACTTCAATCATTCATGCCGAGGCCCATTCAGATAGACGGTCGCACAGGTGAAGGCGGCGGCCAGCTCGTCCGCATAGCCGTCGGCCTCGCATCCCTGACAGGCCAGCCCATCCGCATCACCAACATCCGGGGCAACCGCAAGGGCGGTCGCGGCCTGAAGAACCAGCATGTAGCAGCCATACAATGGCTAGCAGACGCCACGGCCGCCTCGGTCTCCGGTCTAGAAGTCGGATCCCAGACCCTCACATTTGAGCCGACAAGGGGGCCGTCCAGCCTACGGGGGCGCGACATCAAGATCGAGGCCGCCTCGCAGGCCGCCAGCGCGCTGCTCATACTGCAGGCCGTGCTGCCCTTCGTGCTGTTTGCCGCCAACGAGAGCAACGAGCCTGTCCGCCTGGCCATAGAGGGGGGCACCAACGCCATGGGCTCGCTGAGCTTCGAGTACCTCGACCAGGTGCTCCTCCCGGCGCTGGAGGACCACTTTGTGGGAACACGCGTGGACAGACGACTTCTGGGGCGATCATGGAGCTTGGGACCACTTAGCCAGGGCGGGATCGAGACCACGGTCTATCCCGTTGCGCTCGGTCGCTCACTCGAGCCGCGCAGCAGGACATATTCGTCTCCGGAGTCGTACAGGCTGCGACGTATAGATATCACGATACTTACGCCTGAGTTCTCCCACGGCCTGCTACGGGAGAAGCTGGCGGACAACCTGTCACGGCTGCGGCCCGGCGCGGAACTGTCCTTTAGGCTGTGCGAGGACTCGCAAAGTATCTCCCGCTGGTACGTTCTCCTTGTTGCGCATGCTGAGCCTGGCCTTCGCTGGGGAAGGGATGTCCTGGTGTCCATGCCGAAGAAGACGGGGGACCGGGACGCCTTCGTGATCGATGTGGCCCAACGCGTTTCCAAGGATCTCGAGGATGAGATCTCCGTTGGAGGGCATGTCGACGAGTTCCTCCAGGACCAGCTGGTGTGTTTCCAGGCCCTCAGCTCAGGCACATCATCGATACCACGGGGTGGCGCCGTAAGCTCTGATGATGGTGGCGGAGACGGAGGTGGCATGGCGAGAGACGACTGCGACGGCCCGTTTGGCCATGGATCCACGCATTCCCAGACAGCAAGGTGGATTGCCAGTGTACTCCTGCGAAAGGCCGAGTTTCTCAACAACGGCGACGTCGTCAAGGGAGCTGGGTTCTCGGTGGCCTAGGCTTGATGGGAATTGAGGCGAGGGCTGCCGTGTGCTAGGAAGTCGGAACCTTGCAGGAAGCCACGAGCGCTGTGTAACGATCTATACATGCATCTAACATACATACTCCGTACATTGGCCGATATACCCTATCCATTCTCGTTTGTAAGTTAATACTCGTGATTGGATATGGATTGCCAACAAGAGACTAGGGGAATGGTTGCTGGTCGTTGGCCCCCACGACAGTATTACATGTGTGTGCATGCGCATGTACGGCGTTGTCAGCACGGCCGGAGTCGACGCTGTCAGATCGGATTTATCCCAATCACATTAGCTCCGACAGTACAATAACTGCATCTGAACAAGAAGAAACTTGGAAAGATGATTACTTCCGACCGAGACAGATATACTAGCTTCTTTAATGATAGCCATCATGTATATAAAGAGCGACCGTGTGCCACCAGATGGAGTGAGCCCAGGCTGTATTCCTTACCCATCAACATCAATATCAATCAACATCGATTACTCTGTACCTTTCCCTACTACTCAATATTTCATTTATACATCAATCCCCCGAAACAATGGCTTTGACAATCCTCATCACCGGCTCAGGCAGCGGCTTCGGTCTCCTGACGGCCCAGGCGCTCTCCAAAGCCGGCCACACCGTCTACGGCGGTCTACGCAACGCCGACGAGCTCGCAGCGGCCTCCTCGGACGACAGGTCCAGGTCCATCCGACACACCATCATGGACATCACCAAGCAAGACTCGATTGACAGCGCCATGGGCCAGACCCTGGCCGAGACGGACGGCAAGCTCGACTGCGTGATTCACAACGCCGGGCACATGTGCCTGGGCCCCCTCGAGTCGTACTCAGCGGAGCAGCTGCACGACTACTTCGACGTCAACGCCGTCGGCGCGCACCGGCTCAACCAGGCCGTGCTGCCCGTCATGCGCAAGGCCGGGCGCGGCCACATCGTCTGGGTGAGCTCATCGAGCGCGCGGGGCGGCAGCGGGCCGCTTCTGGGGCCGTATTTCGCTGCCAAGGCGGCCATGCACTCGCTTGCCCTGTCACTGTCTACCGAGATTGCCTGCTGGGGCATCGAGACGACCATAGTCGTGCCTGGTATGTTGGAAGCCATCTAGGAAGGAAGGAAGAATAGATGGAAGAAGCTGACCCCACCCAGGAATCTTCATCTCCGGAACGAACCACTTTGCTACCGCTGGCAAGCCAGGGCTGCCGGACATCGCAGCAGAATACACCGTCGACGGTCCGCTGAAAGATGTCGAGAGGGTCATGATGGAGAACACGGCGAGGGAGTTTCCCAAGGATGCTAGCCCGTCACTTGTCTCTGATGCCATCTTGCGAGCTGTCGAGGCGCCCAGGGGGGACAAGCCGTTCCGCGTATCGGTTGATCCCTTTCAGGATGGGAGTGACGAGGTCATGGCGCTAGCTGACAAGAAGCACGAGGAGTTTTTGAGGCGGTGCGGAATACTGGACATGTGCAAGCTGCGGGCGGATTGAATCATCAAAGATAGTAGCAATACTCTTTGAGCAAAAAAGGGCACATCCGCCAGGAAATACTAGTGCTCGTAAGAATACCAAATGAATATTATCAAGTTCGGACAATGAAGCTTCAAGGAGACAAAGAGCGTGGAGAGGCCTTTGTGCCTGAGGTGTGAACCCCGGAGCTCTCGTGGCAGGAAGGTGCCCAAGTTTCAGTGGGTCGCGGTTGCCCCCCAGCCAGCAGACCTAACAAAAAGACGGAGCACACCAAGAAAAACACCAGACACTGGTCCATCACCGGCTTTCCCAACCCCATTGAAGCCCACCAACAAGGCCAAAGGACATCTTGTCATCAAACAAGACCCATCGCCATGGCTCCCCTCATTTTGCATAACGTCCCCGATGACGAGTGCTACATTGGCGAGGATGGCATCAAGAGGCCGTACGCCATGCTCTTCAACCAGTAAGTAGCAACGGCAGGAGAAGCAGCAGCTCCAGACCATCTGCATCAACCCCAGGGTGCACACGCACGCAGACCCGCTGACCACATCCGACAGACAAGACGGCCCCACGGGCGGAAGCACTCGAGCACGACGCGCCGCAGCCGAGACCGGGTCGTTTGGCAAGTCGACGCGCCGGTCACGATCGCGCACGGGGACGCCAGCCCGCGGACGAGAGAACCCGACACTAGCAGCGGCGGACAAGCTGTTTGGCGACTGGGTGTCGAGCCAGCAGGTGGCGGCGCAGAGCAGCGCGGGCGCATCGTCGCAGGCGCAGAACGACGACGCACAGCCGCAGCAGCAGCAGCAGCAGCAGTCTGCGTCGTCCCAATCCCAGAGCCAGGCGCAGGCGGCGCAGCCGCGCTCGCAGGCCACCGAGATGATACTGCGCGGCTACCGATCGACGACGCAGCAGTACGCGGCGCTCGCGCACTTCGAGTCGCTGGCCGGCGCCATCCTCGAGGACTACCCGCGCGAGCCGCCCGTGTCGCAGCGGCGGTACAAGTCGCAGCTGCGCGACCCGGCCTACACCCGCCAGAGGACCCTGTCGCGCGACGAGCTCGCCCTGGTCAACCGCGCTGACGCCGGCGAGCACTGGGTGAAAGTGACGTTTGAGAGCTCCGAGGCCGCCGAGACGGCCATGTACGCCAGCCCCCAGCGCATCCTCGGCCACCTCGTCTATGCAGAGCCCTACCGCGGTCTGCCCCCTGCCCGCGACGAGGCCTGCCCGGACCTCGATGCCCTGGTCGACGACCTCGACGCCGGCCGGTCCCAGAGCGAGCCCGCTCCCTTTGGCAGCTTTGGTGGCGGTGGCGGCGCTGCTGCCGCAGCCACCCCCAAGCGCGGCAGCACCAGCGGCCCGACGTCGTGGCACAGCCGCCTCCTCGACAACCAGAACTCGCCCTCCAACAACTCGAGCCAGACGCTCGAGACGGGCACCCTGTCCAGCGCCACAGCCACCGAGCCCTTCCCTCCCTCGCTGCTGAACCTCTCGTCCGGTGCCCGTGGCGGTGCTGCTGCTGCTGCGTCCTCGGGCATCGAGCCCATGCAGGTCGAGGACGACATCTTCTGCCGCCGCATCCCCACCGCCCGCCGGGCCCAGCTGCTCCCCGCCGAGCAGGCCCTGCGGCCGCAGAAGTCGGTCTCCCAGCGCTTTGTCAGCGCCGTGCCGTTCCTCGGATGGTTCAGCGGCAGCATCATCGGCAACGAGGTGCCGCGCACCGAGACGGGCGACTTTGACTGGAACCGCGCCAGCCTGTACTGGAAGATCATCTGGTGGCTCGATGCCACCTTTGGTCTCTTCAAGGGCGATGTCAGTAGTATTGACAGGGACGACTAATGGGGACCGGCCAAACTTCAACGAAGCGAAGAGAATGAAGATGGAAGAAAAAGAAGAATGGAGAATGGAGAATGGAGTGGATAGGGGCGGCGGGACAGATGGTATTTCCATGTTAGCCATCTGGGTCTTTTACGATGTACATGGATAGACAGAGACCGAGGGCGTTTTTGGCGATCATTTCAAGACGGTCATACTTTTTTTTTCTGCTTTAACACATCCAGGGAACGGATATATACATACACACGCACTACATACCAAGTACAGGTAGTAGTGCGATCAATGCATGACAAAAATGTAATACTATTATACTGACCTAACAACTTGGTATTGACTCCGTGAAGACTTGTCCTGTCTCCTGTCTTGTAAGCACAAACTGTTCTATGTCCAAGAATCCCACGGCAAACGAAAGAGAAAAAGAAGACAAAATAAGAAGAAGAAGAAACAAAAAGCAAAAGGCCCCCAACTCCTGACATAATGTCCTATACTCTGGTCTGATTAGTGACGAGACTCGGGCGAGCTCTCATCGGTGATGAACTCGGGCGACTTGCGTCCCCTGGGCGAATCTGGCGAATCCCAAACGGAGCCAGGATCGCCCTCGCCATTGTGCTCGCCGCCTCGCGATTCCAACACTTCTGCTGGCTCTGCCAGTTCCTTTACTGATGCTGGTGCTGGTTCTTCTGCGCTCTTCCCCGGCTCCTCATTCTCCTTGTTGTTGTCGTCACTCTGCAGGAGAGGCTGGTAATCCGACGAGGTCATGGCAGCGAGCGAGTCGATGGTGACATCCATGGGTTTGCGGCGTATAGGCTGGGGAGAAAAGGGCCGTGCGTTGCGCGGCTTGGTGAACTCGGCGGACATGACGCTGTCTGCGTCGCCGGTGGCAGCGTAGGACTCGGCCACGGCCGTGAGGGGCTGGTACCGGCTGCTCTCGGCGTCTCCCACGCCGAGACTATCGGCGCGGGCATGGTGAGAGCCCGAACCCGAGCCCGAGCTTGGCACCGCTGGGCTCACAGGGCCGGTGACGGTCGCGACACTGCTGGTGGTGGTAATGTTGGAGGGGCGGGGCGACTTGTTGTCGGACGTGGACGCGTTGGTGTTGGCGTTGGAGGTCGAGTCGGCGAGGATGCTGCGCGGGGGCAGGATGGAGAAGAGCTTCGAGGAGGAGGCGGAGGAGGGTCCGGCGGCGCCACTGGCACCGGGGTACTGGTACTGGAGGTGGTCGTCGAGCGGGGTGGCGAGGAGGTCGTCGGGCGCGGCGAACAGGTCGCGCCCCTTGTCGAGGATGTCGTCGAGCCCGCCGCCGGACCAGCCCTTGCGGGCGAGGCTCTCGAAGATGTCGATCTCGGCGCGGACGAGGGAGCAGCTGGCGTCGGCGACGCGCCCGCTCGTCTCCTGGCTCTCGTGCAGCAGGGTGCGCGAGTGGTCGGCGTGCAGGGCCGTGAGGCCGTCCAGCTTGCCCGTCAGGTCGACGAGGTGGGCGCGGAAGCGGCCGACGTCGCGGTGCCGCTGCTGCCGGTGCAGCTTGAGCCCCTCCCTCTCCAGCCGCTTGATCTCGCGCGACTGCGCCCGCACCCGGCCCTCGTACTGCTCCCGCTCGTCGTCCACCACCCCGCGCCACCGGTCCAGGTCGTCCAGCAGCGGCACCTCAAAGGACCGGTACACCGTCTCCGACAGGATCTGCTGGTGGTTCGCCACCAGGTGCTGCACCCCCGACGCGGACATGAGCGTGTCGGCCGTGCACTGCCTCTGCGTGCCCTTGGTGGCGGTGAAGCTGGCCGACATGCTGATGCTGCCACCACCGCCGAGGCCGCCGCTGCCACCGAACCCAATGTTGGGCCCGATGGGATCCGCCCTCGCCTCCTTGAGCCGCGCGCACGCCTCCAGCGCGCCACCAAAGGCTGACGCCGCCGACGACAGCGCCGCCAGCGCCAGCCGGTACTCCTTGGCCGACGAGACCAGCCCCGCGTACGCCTCCTGCGACCGCTCAATGTCCCCCCGCGTCAGCACCGCGTGGCTCGGCCGCGGCGGCGGTGGCAGCGGCAGGCTGAATGCCGACAGCGGGTTCGCCGTCGAGGCGACAGAGTAGCCGCCCGGCGAGGGTGGCACCGGCGGCAGCTGTGACGGGGCCGGCGAGGCCGCTCGTGATGTGGACGGCGAGGCCATTTGTCGTTGCTGGGCCACCGGGGTGTGCTGCCGAGAAGCAATGGGAATGGATCAATTGTGAATGTACAAAGGAGAAGCCCTGAGTAGTGACACAATGCTCTCCTTCTGTCCCTGGCAATCGGATGAGGGGGTCGTATATGGAGTAATCGTATAGGAGGGGGGATGAAGTCATGAGGTTTGGCAATTTTGAGGCAGATGACCCGGTGCGGACCCCAGCGGTGGCGCGAGCGCGAAAGATACGCGGCGGCGGCTTTTCCCCACCAAGACACACACAGTGGGTCACATCAACTGACAACAGCCAAGGTGAAACACGATATGTTTTCTTTCATTCTTCTGGTAATACTCGAAAGACAGATAATACAGAGTCTCTGATATTAAAAAAGCATAATATGAATACTGTGTGTATGTGCGTATGTGTGTACGGGTGACCGAAAAAAAAAAGACAGGCTGCTTGCATTAATAAACAAAGAGAGACCACCCAGATGGTATATACAAAGTATAAAAGGAAAAAGGGACATGAACAGAAGAATCCAAGACTAAGCCGCCCTGCTCGGTTCTGCCTCTGGCGGCCCATTATACAGACAATACCCAACCGTCATACCCTCGCACCCCTCAGGAAACTCCCACCCGCTGCTCTCCTCGCGCGGGCCACACGCCGACGAGCACGCGCGGTGCAGGAACGGCACGACGAGCTCGTCCTCGACCTCGCTGAGCGGGTCAAGACGATACTTGCCGCGGATCCTGCGGAACTTGGACAGCGTGCTGACCTCGCGCCACTCGATCCACTCCAGGACCGGGACCACAATGTCCCTCCGGCAGCGGGAGCACACCAGCCCGCCCGCCTCCTTCTGCCGCACCGCCCGGTCAAACAGCTGGCCGAGGCCGGTGTACTCGTCGGGGATCATGTCACGCAGGTCCGGCAGGTGGACGCTCTTGGTGCAGCTCCGCATGGCGGCCTCCACCAGGCTGGGCACCTTGCTCGTGCGGCTGCGGCTGCCTGCCACTTCGACAAGAGGCGCGTCATCCTGCTGCTGTGAAAGAGCACCGCCGTACGACACGAGCCTCCTCTTGAAGATGGCCTCCACCTCGACAACGCTGCCCGACGACGACGACGACGACGATGACAAGTCGGGCAGACGGAATCCGGACTGCACCCTGCCCCCCGCGTCAGACACCTGGACGGGCGATCGGCCCAGACGGCGCGTCATAAGACGGGGCAGACGGTCCTCGGCCACGGCAGGCGGGTGGGTGAACTCCGTGGTGGGCTCCGGCTCCATGTCGAGATCGTAGTCATCGTAGACGCCCGGCCCGCCCTCCTCGAGGATCTCAAAGACGTCCTGGCCCTGGTTGGGACGCAGGAACGGGTTCGGGTGGATCAGCAGCGTGCGCAGCCTGCCCTCCGCGCCGAGCAGGTCCAGCAGCTCGACGGGCAGGTGACGCAGCCGGTTCTGCGACAGGTTGAGCTCCTGCAGGTTGGTCAGCCGGCCGATGGCGGGGGGCAGCTCCTCGAGCTGGTTGCCACGCAGGCTGAGGATGGCCAGGTGCTCAACCGCGAAGAGCGGGCCGGGCAGCCGTGTCAGCCGGTTCTGCGCCAGGTACAGCTTCAGCTCCGGCTCGCGCTGCTCAAACGCCACGTCCTTGGTCACCTGCGGGATGCACTCAAACTGCGCCAGCGGGCCCACCGTCTCGCCCGACAACGTCCCCAGGTCCATCGACCAGAAGTCCACTGTCTCGTCGCCCGTCTCCAGGCTGCGCCGGATCTTGTGCTGCAGCCGTCGCTCGGGCTCCGACCACTGCTGCTGCTGCTGAAGCCGCCTCTTGGCCGCCGGTGACACCGCCACTGCTGACGCCGAGGACGGCAGCACCACCTTGGGCTTGGGCCGCGTCGCCATCATGCTCGTCTCCATCTCGGGCAGCACGAACTCGTCGCTGCCGCTGCTGCTGTTGCTGCAGTCGCTCCCCAGGAACACTCCGCTGTCCAGCTTGCGCGCCGCCAGCCTGCCCGTCCGCTGGTTCGGCCCCTTGGGCAGCGTCAGCGGCTCATGGTGCTCGCCCAGGTCCCCGCCAAATGCCGAGTCCGACGATGACGGCGCTGCCGGCTGCTGCTGGAACCACGTCCCCACGTACCGCTTCTTGCGCCGTCCCTGGCCCCCCTCGACGTAGTTGTCCAGCGCTGGGTCGTCGTCGCTCGAGAAGACGGCAGGGTCGCTCGAGTTGTTGTGGCCCGGGCCACCACCGTTCACCGGTGACGACTGCCGAGCCCCCATCCGCCCGCGCTTCTTGGGGTTGTTGGAGAAGCTCTGCGTGTTCTCATCCCACGACACGCCGGGGAGACGCGGCAGTGTCGGCTCTTCTGAAGCCATTGTTGCCGGGTGCTTTTGTGTGTATGTATGTATATATGTGTTTTTTTTTTCGTCTTTCTTTCTGGGGAATGAGACTATTTGAGCCCCCGTTGAATTCCTCCGAACCAGATTCAGACTGCTTTTGACTGCGGTGCAGAGGCGTTAAGAGATAAACAAGTAGAGGGCCAAGTGGAGGAGGGGAAAACGCGTTGGTTGCGCCAAGCACGCGACAAGGTCCCCGAAAATAAAAAGGTGGCAGGGGATCCCGCCCCCCACATGGCTTGCCGTTCTCGGAGGTCAGTCCTCGGTCCTGTCAACTGTCTCTTCAACGTCTCATTCTTATTAGCACGCTGTCCTTCGTAATACCTGTAAAGTGGGAAATGGTCTCATGGCAATTACAAGCCTTGCAATGGATTATGTCAATTATTCTAATTGCTAATGATTCTCCTAGGAGTATGCTCTGACCGCCGTTCTTCTCTTGTTCCAAGAACGTCGTCTCCTAGTAGAGAGAGTCGTCACAACTCCAGTATGCTATACATGCGCTCATATAATACTATCTAATACCAATAGGTCATACCAATCCAATCCCTCTGTGAACAAATCCTTTATCCAAAAATCATAAGACATAACGTTTCCCTGGAGACTATGCTCCGCACAATCCCATATTAAATCGATCCAATAGCTATGTCGCATTGTTAGTACATCAAAAGCGCAGTAGGAGGAAGGAGTTGTCAAGAGAGATATAGAGGTACTCACCAGCTGCGTACGCCATGTACCACGACCTCGACGATCCACCGTCAATGTAGTCGGTGTTGAGCGAAGACGAGTTAAAGTAGTTCCAGGCCTTCTTGGGCGCGACGAGAGCGTAGTCAGCCCAGGCGATGCTCTTCCACGCGCTCTCAATCGTGTCAATGTAGCTGTCGTTGCCAAAGTAGACGTCCCACTCCTGCTGGATGAAGGTGTTGCCGCGGATGTAGCCAGTCGGGCCGTGGACGGGGATCATGTGAATGCCCTGGATGCACTCAATCTTGGTGGAGAAATAGGTGGTGTGGTCAATCTTGTTCTCAAAGACGATACCCGCGGCCTTGTTTCCGATGAAGCTGGACGGCTCGACAGCGTTGGCTTTCGTGTAGAGGTAGTAGTACTGCATGCTGCGGCGCATGACAGCCAGCATGAGGTTACCACGGGCGGCCATGTTGGCGTCGCCAATGACGGTACCCCACATCTTGATGGCGTAGGCGGCCATGACGTCCTCGGAGCTCGACTCCTGGTCCTTGCCGTCCAGAGCCTCAAAGAGACCCTTGGCCCAGCTGTGGCCGTGATACCAGTCAAACATGCGCGACTGCGGGAAGAACGTGTCCTGCTTGCTGGGGTTGCTGATGTCACGCACCAGCATGTTGACGTACGCCTTGTTGTTGGTCGCCCACGTGCTGTCCAGGTGGCCAATGTAGGCCGCGGCCAGGATGTGGTAGCCAAAGTGAAAGTGGTGGTCGTTGTAGTAAGTGTTGCCAAAGTCATAGCCCGAGTCGTTCTCGACGTACGAAGCCGACGAGACGACGCCGCCCCAGGCGCTCTCGTACACGAGGGGGTAGGCCTGCGTGTTGTCGGCAAACACCTTGTAGGCAGCCTTGAGCTTGACCAGCGCGGCGTTGGCCATGTCCGTGTCGCCAACCAGGTCGTGCATGACGTAGACAAGCTGGGCAAACTTGAGAAGAGCCTTGCCACTGTAGTACATGGACGTCAGGTTGGTCTGGGCAATCATATCCTGCGATGCCTCGGAGCGAGCGATGGGCTTGATGACAGCCTTGGCCGTCGTGGAAATCGTCTCCTTGGGGCCATTGGCCCAGGGTCCGAAACCCATCAGAGTAGGCATGCCCGTCTCGACCATGGTCCAGGTGCGGCCACGAACCAGCGTGGCGATACCCTTGGTGGGGGTCTGCATCTTGACAGTCGTGACCAGGCTCGTGGTAGCAGTGTCAAACGAGGCAATGTGGTGGGGGAGAGCAAACATGTTCATGTAACCGTCAGGGTGACCGCACCGGGTGTAGGTGATGGTGTAAGTACCCGTGTGTCCATCGGCGGTGCCGGTGAGGGCGGCGCCAACGGGGTAGACACCTGCGCCCTGGTCAAGGTACGTCTCAGAGCCCGTGGTACCGGGGTCCTTGGCGATCTGGATGATGCCGGTGAAGGGGTTGGCACTCTTGGCGAGACCGTTGTTGGTCAGGGTCAGGGTCAGGGGCAGGCCGCTGGTGCGGTAGGCGTACAGGCGCCAGGTGGTGCCATCCTCGAGCTTGAAGGTGTACTTGCGAACATCCGTCTTGGGGTCCGTGGCGACCTTGACCATGGACTTGAAGTAGACACCCGACTGGACCATCGGGTGGCCGCCCACGAAGCGACCAGTCATATACGCCATGCCCTGCACGACGGGGAAGTAGATGGTCGGCTCAGCCGTCGAGCTCTTCTTGAGCAGGATGCGCGCGTGGAACTGCGAGG
The DNA here is from genome assembly GCA_900188575.1 of Geosmithia putterillii. Classification (NCBI taxonomy): domain Eukaryota; kingdom Fungi; phylum Ascomycota; class Sordariomycetes; order Hypocreales; family Bionectriaceae; genus Geosmithia; species Geosmithia putterillii. The sequence continues at coordinate 1,414,673 of FYEU01000317.1, forward strand.
TGTTGTCCATCTCGAGGACGGTGCCGCTGCCGAGCTCCGTAGCCGAGAGGACCATGTGCTCCACGCCAATGGGGTTGATGTAGTAGCGCGCCGCGCTGTTGTACTGGGTTGCGCCGTACACGAAGCTGCTGGCCTCGCTGTGCGTGATGGACATGCCGTAACTGGCCGACACACCGCCGCCGTTCAGCCAGGAGACAGCGTACGGGAAAGTGTACGTCGGCGACGTGCTGTTGCCGAGGAAGAAGTTGGTGTAGAACTTGTTGGTCGACTTGACGCCCGTGTCGACGATGCCCTTGCGGGCGACGGGGTGGGTCGTCTTCCTCCCAAGCTTGGACGACACGGCCGTCGTGGCGATGGGCGAGGCAAAGATGTCGGTGGCAGCCCTCTTCATGAGGGCCTCGGCATCCTCGTAGTCGCGCTTGGCGTGGGATGTGGTCAGGGGCTCGAGGAGCGAGGTGACAGACGCGATCGAGTGCGTGAGAAGAGGTCCAGACCTGATACTCTCAATCTCCGTCACGACGTAACCCTGGGTGTGGGGTGTCACGGCTTCCGACAGACTGGGCGCCACCAGGGCGACACCGGTGGGCACCGCCTTGGTGCTGACAGAGACGGTAACGGACGTGGCAATGACCTGGTCCGAGGCGTAGGTGGTGGTGGAGGACAAGGGGGCCTCGACGCCGGTGCGCTTCTCGATATACAAGCCCTCGGTGGGCTCGCTGGAAACAGAGGTGACGACGCTATCACCCGCAGGCAGAGCCACGGCCTGAACTCCGCTGAGGAGCCCAAGGCAGACTGGCAGTGCCAGGCGCTTGAAAGACGCCATGGTGATGGTGTTGTTTCTCCTGTCTTAGTTCCCACCAGGGGATTTTGGTCTGAGAGGAGAAGGAAGCGGCGATGTGATGTCAGATGCAACTCGGATCAAAGGAGACAGAGAGCAGCAGAAGGACACCGTTTCCTAGATATCTTTGTCGCATCCTCTCAGACAGGTCTTGGGGACGTCGAGGCTCATATACCCCGGCATGATGCTGCCAGCCTCCCGCCATTGTCGGCGACTAGACAATGGCCCCTTGCTGCCAGATTGCTGACCTTTGCGCCAGGAACGCGCTCTTGACTCGGCAAGAAGCAGGTTAGCTTACATGGCTGTCTTGGAATACTGAGACCCTGTGGGTTCGACAGCAGATCGAGACCATGCTCCAGGTGGCTCCCACGTTGAGCTGATTGCCCAATCGGGTAATCAATATCCGCCCACCAAGTTCTCTGGCAGTCTTAGCCAGAGTCTCGACCCAAACTAGGAACGTCCAGCCTATTTGACAAACGCCATGGCTGATTTGATTTGTTTTGACGGCATGCCAGTGCATCTCCTATATCACGACGCCCTAATTTCTTTTTATCACTTTTGTGTGTTTTTTTGCCGTCGCCTTCTCGATGCCAAGTTGTCGCCATGACGTGACGGTTGATCCGATGTGCGATTATTCCCACTTCCCCTTCATCAATCAGCCTTATACTGGAATGCGAAAAGGCGGGGGGGGCTTGGCCTTCGCCCTTGACCCGGGCAACCGGCGGATCACGTTGACCACGATCCACGACGGCAAAGCGGCAACGCGGGAAACGTCTTGTGCAACGGCGTGACATTGACAAGGCAAGACGTTGTCTGGACAGAAAAGGTCGGTCCACGCCGCGCATCGTTTGAAACCTCTTTGTCTCGGGCCAACACCCGGCTGTCTGCTGTCCAACTTCCCACATGCCCCCGTAACGGCTATCATGCCACGAAGCCACGTCACCGAGCGAGCGTCCAGCCATTGCCGTAAATCGAGTTGACGGGTTGTTAGTTGCGTCGTCAGTAGCATTCCTTCAATGAGCGTCGAGGCTCTTTGCCCATCGATAAAGTTCACTCGGAAAGAGGCGCAGGGATATAGATGATGTGATTCGCCCCATATTGGTGAGGCGACAGGAGTTGTACAATGGTTTGAATTCTTCTTTGTTCTTTGGCTGTCCGGGTTGGGGCCGGTTTTAATCCCAGTCACTGTCCTCGTCGTCGCTTCGTGATGTCACCGTCGTGCCAGTCCTGATGCTCTTTCCGCCGCCGGCCCGCCTCTCTTCCTCGGCATCCTCGGCAGCGCGTCTGCGCTTGGCAACCCTCATGTCGGAATCGGGGACGGCGCCGACCTCGACGAGAATGTCGTCTATCTTGAGCATGTTTGTGCGGACACCGCCTATTGTCGCAAGCGTGACAATCTGCTTGACAATGTCGCCATTCTTGTACACGAGGATAGTCGGGCAGTTGCGGTCGGGGTAGTTCTCGATGGCCTGGGCGGCTCTGATCTCGCAAAACTTAATGTCCCCGTACTCCTGCGCTGCCTGGCGCCATAGTTCCGCGAGCACCCTCGACTCGACGATTGTACCCATGGATGACGTGAGGTGCACAAAGACAGGGCCATTCTTGGACGCATCCGTCACTTCCCGCTGATACTCGGGCTTCGATATCGGATACACAGTGCCGTGGATCGCCTTCTTCTGCAGGTCGCTGAGTTCAGCCATGCGCTTCCTCTTGTACTGCTCAAGGAAGTCCTCGTCTTCATCGTCCTCCAGTTCGTCAAGCTCGTCAAGATCCTTGCCCTCGAGCCTATTCTCGTGTGCCAATTTGCGTCCCTCGAGAATGGCCTCTTCAATCATGGGCGTCGGGCTCGGGGGTTTTTCGGGGATGACCCCATGTGATCGCAATATGTCGTTCCTGGAGGCATCGTTGTCAACCCCGCCAAATCATCATCATTGGAGGGGCAGGAGGGGCAAGAGGGGTAGTAGCACTTACCATTCTGTATCTGCGTTGGGGTCGTCTATGGGAACAGCAATGCGCTGATCTCCTGGAGCAGCCATGGTTACTGATGCAATAGTAGCCAAGAAAGCAAACAAAAGGCCAACTGGATGTATTATGTGTTGTGATGATATCGGGGAGAGGAGCCAGGGTTGACGCAGCTCTCTATTTGGTCCACCGAGCTCTATCTGCTTCCAGGCGGGCAGGCACCACTAAATTGCATCACTCCTTCCAGGTCCTTCTGAAAGGAAAAAAAATGGCTTGGCTGCTTGGTCGTTTGGCTGCCTGCGGGTACGGCAGGCGCCACTGGCCAGCTGGTACTCGTACTCCGTACTCTGTATTACGAGTAAGCGCATAAAACAGACTTTGTGCTCAAGAACCGACCACAAGACCCCTTGCCCGGTTCTGCATAACCTATACACAAATATCCACCGCCCACAAAGGTCCATGATCGGGGTAATGATCCACCGGACCCCCTGTCCAGCCAATGGGCTGTGGGGGCCCGGGCCTCACGTGCCCACGGGTGAGTAAACCCTATGGCGCTAGACCAGTTTTGTGGCAATTTTGGAGCTAGAGGTCAACGAGGGCCCCCCTCAGGGCCACCGAACTTTTCTTTGAACTCCCACTCACGCATCTTTGCGAGCCCAGAAAAATCGTCGCCAGAACCAGGCAAGCACTTCACGACACTCGCAAGATCTCGACGTCAATTTTTCACCGATCCGAATAGTCACCATGGTAAGCGAATTTTTACGGCCCTCCAATTTTCCATCATCACATCGAGTCCCGACCGCCAAAAGGATATCACGGAATCTGAAGACGACCAAAAAAAAATATCGCCCGACCGAAAATGCGCCACCACGGGGGGAGAGGATTGCTCGTGCCCCGTACACCGCTTCCGCACTCCCGTCTGCACAGCAACCTCTTGTCACCTCGCCGGACTGCCTCTCAGCATGCAGCACGATAATCGATGGACGAAGACATGCACAATTTCGAAAATAACGACGGCTCGATGATGATGATGATGGGAAATCACCAACAAAATGCGTCCTACGACGTTCTTCTGGAGACGTTTTGCTGACGAAATTTCTGTCTAGGTTCTCGCTGTTGACCTTCTGAACCCGGCCCCGGCCGCCGAGGCCAAGAAGCACAAGCTCAAGGTACGAACGATTCGAGATTCCTCGGGATACCGATACGGTTTCTACGATGACAAGCACGCATGATCCTAACATTTGACGTCTAGACTCTTGTGCCCGCCCCCCGCTCTTTCTTCATGGACGTCAAGTGCCCCGGCTGCTTCACCATCACCACCGTCTTCTCGCACGCCCAGACCGTTGTCATCTGCCAGGGATGCACCACGGTGCTCTGCCAGCCCACCGGTGGTAAGGCCCGCCTGACCGAGGGCTGCTCTTTCCGCAGGAAGTAAACTGCTGCTTCACGATTTGCGTGGCGGTTTCTTTCTTTGGGTACTCACGAGTCTTATGGTTGAAACAAAATAAAACAACATTTCCCACGGTGGCCATCTCGAGTCTGCAACAGCGCAAAGAAACAAAAAACATGACAATGAGGAATGGGACGTGACGGGCGGTTCATGATTTTGCTCTTTTGTTTTTCCTTTTCCGCCCTCTCCGCGAAAACATTTCCTTTTGGACCTTTTATACTTTTGGCAGATAGAAGATGGGGCACCTCAAAACAAAAGGCGTTTGGGGGTCTCCGGATATCTTGCATGGCAACAACAACAACAAAACAAAAACTTTTTCACGTTTTCTTTTCCGTCACGCGCGTCTTATACGGAGAGTCTGGAGAGTTGGACTCTTCTCAGCCGGACACACAAAAAGCAACTGCATATGGGGTGGGCAGCTGGAGAAGGGCATTTCATGAGTGTTGGGGCCTTTGAATGGCCTCATGCGATGATGTGGAAACGCTACTTGATGATCGCTTTTCATACCCAGGTCCAGTGGCTATAGATTTGGGTGGACGTACACTGTTCTTTAGGCGAATCAAAAGGGTTTACCACATTATAAAGTCCAGTGAATGTCGTGACGTACATGCAACGCTTGATAGTACTACTAGTAGTGACTACTCGTACGCAGGACGTACCTGTGTGTTTGACTTGCATGATGCATCTGAGCCGTTGCCAGGTCAGTGCAACCAAATAGCAAAACTCGTCATCCATCTAACATCATACTGGTACTACCTGACAGTCAACCTCAACCAGTGTCACCTACTATTATCTAGTTTCCTGTTGGCCTAGTCCCGTATGTCGTATGCTCTGCTCCCGTAGAAAGTAGGGCCAATAGGACCGGTACGTATCCCGGGCACACACATTTCATTTCTCCAGCTGTCAATTGGCCCACATGGTCCCTGGCAACTGGGCAACTGGCAACGGGTAACTGGCACATGCACGCAGGACGAATGAAGTTGCCCCATCAGTTCGCTGACTAAGATTTCCCTCTTTACGCGAACCCGTCAAACGCGTGGATGTCGCGTTTTTTTAAGCGTCATAGTGCGTGCCCCACTCCTTCCCTCTCTACGGCGTACGGCGTAGTACGAGTAGTCGTATTGCCCTGCCTCTCAATTTACCTTCGTTCCTTCCCTTTATTCCCCCCTCCCACCCCGTTGCCCAGCCACTTTGCTTCTTCTTCCCCTCTTCCCTGCTTTCCATCTCCGATTGCTCTGACGCAACCGATATCACATCAGTTCTATCAGCCTTAATTGGCACCGCCGACGCAACTCTCCCCTCATTTCAAATCTTGACTTGTCGTTTTCCCTTTTTTTCCGCTTCTTTTTTTTCCTTATCTGTCTTCCAAGCTACGACCCGCGAGTCATTCAATCAATCGCCGGAATTGTCTCTGTACTCCGTACAACAGACATAATCCAAAACCTCTTCAACGCTCCCTCCCGACGGCAACGCAACTCAATTGCCTTTGTCACACACCGATAATAATACCAAAGAAAACGAACGAACCTCTTCGAAAACGAAGAGAAGAAAAAAAAAAGAAACAAAATGTCCAACCCTCGAGTCAAGCGTGCCTTTGCCGGCGCCTCCACGGACCCGTCCCAGCGCCAGATCACATCCTTCTTCGACGCACGACGCACCGACGGACCTGCCCCTTCCGCCGGCGAGGCCCTCCGGTCCCCGCGCCTGCCCGCTAATGTCGAGGCCAACCTTCTGAGCGTCGGGATGCGCGTCCGCAAGTCCGTCCCCGAGGGCTACAAGGTCAACTCCCACAGCGCCTTCAAGCTCTGGACCGACAACACCCCGCTCCCCACCAGCTCCAACCCCAACGCTGGCGCCGTCTCCTCTGCCAAGTCTGCGTCGACCGCCAACTCCAGGGAGCTCCTGCCCTTCTGTGGCATCAACAAGGTCGGCGGCCTCGACTGCCAGTCCGGTGGCATCCACGACAACGACGACATGGCCGTGCCCTCCATCGACGATGTGCCCGGCCTCACGCTGTCTCAGGAGAGCGTCGAGAGCAACGCCGATGAGGACGTGAGCCTCAACAACGTGCGCAAGCGCTTCTACGATGACGATGCTGTCGAGCCCTCCCAGCAGTTTGCTTCGGCGGGCGGCCATGCCGCCGACGTCAGCCCGCGCACCCTCACCCCCGTCGGCTTCGGCAACGCCCGTGCCATTGCGGTGCCCCGGTCCCGTATCCTTAAGAAGACCACGGCCCCGGTCAGGCAGGCCCGCACAGACGCTGACCAGGAGAACATGACCATCGACAACGACTTTGACGAGGCAGAGTTCCTCGTCTTTCCCGACGAGAACATGGACACGACCAACTGAGTGTTCTTGTACTCTGCTGAGTCTTGACACATTATGTTGTTTGTAACGTATTGTACCGATTTGTGTTTGTTTGTTTGTTTCTCTTACTGGGATTGTTTTTTTATACATGGCGTTTGGGAAGGATGCACTCGAGGAACGAGTCAATGGCAGGACAAAGGACAAGGAACAGGACAGGACAGGATGGGATAGGATGGATGGTGGGACGGAACCCTATGAGATACCAGGATTTTTACTCTTTTGTTTGATTACCCCGACGGCAGTCTTGAATGACTGCCAGCACTTCAATGTGCAATATGTAGCAAGAATACAGCGAGAATATACATTACAACTTATCTTGTGTGTTGTGTGTTGTGTTACATGCCGACAAACGGCTCGCGAAACTCGAGGAGATCCCGCTGCCCGTAGAACTCGCCCGCAACGGTGAGAACCATGTTAAGTGTGGCGCGCATGTTGATGCGGGCGCGGAACCTAGCCACTTCTTCTTCATCTTCCTCCTCCTCCTCCTCCTCTTCCTCCTGCTCTTGTTCTTGTTCTTCCTGTGGGTCCTGCTGGCCATCGAGCTGTGCGAGTAGTCGGGCCTTGACTTCCTCCAGATTATTCGGTGCGTCGGTCCCATTGACAGATGTGGAATCCGATGCAATTTCCATGGCCACATCGTCTCCATCTCCGTCTTGGTCTTCCTCCTCGTCAATCTCACCTTCCTCCTGCTCCGCCTGTATATCATGTTGTTCTTGTGAGCCCTCTGGTGCATCCTGCTGTGGTGGTGCATCCTGCTGCCCCTCCGGTACCTTGGTAGGAACCTTGGGCTCCTCGGCCGATTCTGGCGGTGGCGTGTCAGCCTCCTCAGCGACAGCGTCATCGTCATCGCTGCTCCCATCGAACCCCTCGTGCACGCCCAGCGCACCCTCCTCGAGCTCCTCCCTCAGGGCAGCCATCTCAGCCAGACTCCTGCCCAGGAGGACGGCCCGACGTCCCAGGTCGCGCACCCACCCGACCTCGGCGTGGTTGAGCCCGCCCCTGTCAGGCAGCCGGGCGAGCAGGGCCCACAGCCAGCGGCTGGTGCGCTCGTCGACGGTGTGGCCCTGGCGCAGGAACTTGCCGCCCAGGATGACGCGCAGCACGCGCAGCACCGAGTCCTTGGTCATCAGGGCCACCTGGGCGGGGAGGGGGTCCGCGCCGCGCACCGCGCGCGACCACACGGCTGTGGTGGGGGAGTTGCGCCCAAAGGGGGCGGCGTCGGTGGGCGTGCCGCGTGGGAGCTGCTGCTTTGCTGTGGACTTGTCCTTGGCTGCTGCACCGTGAAAGTGCCGTCGGAGGGAGAGGTACCGCGCCATGATGGACTCAAAGTAGGCACTCTGCACGGCGCGCTCAGACGCCCGCTGCTGCTCGTCGTCGTCGTCTAGACCTTGCTCTTCCTCTTGTTCTTCGTCCTCGTCCGGATCGGCAATGTACGCCCCGTCTTCGTACCACCCGCCCGCAGGGGAGCGTTCAATGTGTACCTCCCCTTCTTCTTGGGCGTCGTCGTCGTCATCGTCTCGCCGATACTCGGCGGGCAGTTGCGGGCCAATCTGGGGTTTCGGCGCCACAAGCAGGTGCGGGATTCCATGTGCTTCCTGTCTGCTCGTCTGTCAGTCCATCTTGCTTCCCTATCACACAATTTACAGAGGAAAGACGACTCACCTCACCGACATCAGATACGACATAGCATCCGCGTCGTCCTCAAACTCATCCTCCTCGCCTGCCGGTATCGTCGTAGCGTCCTCGCCGCCGAGAAAGACGTATTTCTGGCCCCAGGTCGGGTCCATCCCCGACGAGTTGTTGGCCGACGAGCTTCCTCGCTGCTGCTGCTGCCTTCCATGTGTCCTGTTGTTGTTGCCCTTGTTCTGGCGTCTCTGCTGCTGCTGTGGTTGGGCTGGTAGCAGCTGCTCGTCGTCCTGCCTGGCGCGCTTGTTGGAAGAAGAAGCGCCGCCATCGTCACCGTCGTCGTGCTCCCGCTTAAAGGACATGGTAGGCAGAGGTACTACCGCACATGCATCGTTCTATAAAGAGATGCGGGAGCGCAGCAGAAGAGCTTGCGCGCGCGCGAGGAGTTTTTCAAAAGGACTGGGAGTGAGAGTGGGTGGCCGTTGGCGTTGGGAGGTGGATGGACGAAAATTGGCAGTCACCTGTCGTCGTGTAAATTGATTACCCTGGGTCGCGCGACCGCGTTCTCACCGTCTGGTCACCGCGTGAACAAGCGCCATCATGCCAGCATGAATATTACTCCAACTTAATATACAGGCAGTTCAGTGAGTCTAGAAGGTCTTTGGACGTTTTATCCTTCATCTGGAGCATTAAGGTCCCTCCCTTCTGAAGCCTAAGCCGACCTAACTCCAACTTGCATTTACACTTACATCAACTCATACCATACGGACATCACTTCGGCAATAACAAAGACCAAAGCGAGGATCCAAATAAGTATGATAGGACATATGCATATGTATCATTCAACTCCGGCCAGGCCTATACCAATCGGCCGTTAACTCCTAGCTTGATAGGTATAAAGAGATCACCAAAAGACATTAAAACACAAAATTAAAAGGCAGACACCTCACTCGGGATAAACCCCTCCTGGACAACGTCCCCCCTCTCATACGCATCCAGTGGCCTGTTCAATATGTCTGATACGGCCTTCGCCATGGCCGATCTCGTACCCAAAAGCTGCAGGGCGCGTATGCAGTTCTCCCCCCAGCAGGTGCTAGCCTGTATCTCTTCGTTGACGCTCCCGCGGTCCGACTTGCGCTGTTTCTGGAGCTCTTCGACTTGCGACAGATGGTATATGGCAGCCTTGGCAAACGCTCGGATGAGGAGCATATTCCACGGCTCGGTAAGAAGGGGGCTCTCGTTGACAGCAAAATGAAAATCGGGCAGGTGGTGGGCTCCCGTCGCCGACGGGTTGGACGAAAGGAGGTCAATGCCCTCGTGCTCGGAGGGCATGGCCGCGGCAGCTAGGTCGGCCAGGTCAATGGCACTAGACCTCCGCATGTCGGCTGCGAGTTGTGACTCCCGACGGCGTACTGTATCGGCTTCATGGCCCAGCTGGTGGTCGTCGACATAGTCGATTAAGTCGGCCAGCATGAGGCACCCGAGGTGCCAAGGGATGGCAATACACGTGAACCAGCTCTTGACGCGAGGGGCTGTTATCTCGTAGTTGTTGGTCAGATGGCGGTACAGGGCGCCATGGGTCTTGCCCCAGTAGCTGTGGACTGCCGACGCCAGCCGCACCGTCTCCTCGATGGCCTCAGCCCCTTCCTTCTTGCGCAGCGCCTGCTGCACGTACCAGATGTGGCGGAAGAAGAGCACCTTGACGGCCGTCGAGCGTGCCACAGCCTTGCTCGCCGCCTCGTGCGAGCACGGCCACGACAGCGATGACGGCTTCTCTGGGTCGTCTTGAGCGTAGAAGTCGAGTTCCCATCGCGTCTTTGGACTCGAGCTAGAGTTGCCGCCGGCATCTCTGGATACTGAAGTGTTGGCTGCGTTGGATGCCTCGACGGCCCTGTCGTGCGGGCAGTCTTCATCCGGCACTACTACAGGCCTCTCGTTCATTGACGACGACACGGTGTCTGTCATGACGGCGAACCAGTAAAGCAACCCGACTGTCTGCCTCTCCTCGTCCCCGATGCGTGCTAGTCCGCTGTCAGCGTCGCTACCGCGTGCCCGCACAGCCTCCGAGAAGCCGGACTCGTGCGATTCAAAACGGTGTTTAAGGATGTGGATCTTGCGCGCGGCCCTCTCCATGAAGACTGGGGGCCCAGTCTGTGAGATAATCTCCATGACCCGTGGCATGACCCAAGAACGTATGCTGTTGTCTCCGGAAGCATCGTCACGGCCGGCGAATGGCCCGAAACCTCGTCCTCCCCATTCATACTCGTCATGTTCCCAGGGCTTCTGGCTCATGCCAAATATCAGCTCAGCAAAGACGACACGATAGCTTTCGAGCTCCGAGACGTCCTGCAGTGCTGTCCTTGCCTGCTCCCACATGGCCTGCTGGAGTGTCTCCTCAAAACAGTCCTGGGCGAATTCGTCGTTGATGTTTGCGGACCAGGATCCTTGTTTCCGACGCTTCCCCTGGGCCCACTGAGCAGCAAACGAGATGATGGTCAAGTCGAGGGCCTTGGACACCCGCTTGCTCTCCGAGGGTGAGAGATGCACCAGCTTGGCGGCCTGAGCGACGCGGTCGAGCTGCCTGACGCGGTTGTACATTCTATTGGGCCACGAGAATCCCATGTCTGAGTGGATCTGGGTACCAGCACCTTGACGGGAGAGGGCGACATCGCCTTGCTTCTTCGGGGCCATCTGGTAAGGGCAGTTCTCTTCGGACAACCAGCAGGCGAGGTTGTTCTCCATGACATCGTGGTATATGCGGAATAGACTGTCAGAGATGAGACTTCTGTTGGAATTTGTCATAGCCATGTAGTCGATGCTAAAGGGCGATAACGACATATGGTGCTGGACGTTGCGTAGATGATGTTTGCGGTCCTTGGCTACGGCTGTGGAGGGCGGGGAGGCAGTGGCATTGCGCCCGCGATTCTTTGCGACACGACTGTTGCGTACAGACAGAGCTGGCGATGGCGGAGCCTTATGGTGGCTTGTCAATTGCGGTACTGTGTCGTGGCCAAGGTCGAACATGGTGTTGCTCTGGGTATCGAAGGCCGAGAGGTCAGAGTTGTAGTCGGCCATGGCAGCGGCGGTAGCGGCGGCGGCAGCGTCATCGTCAAAGGGACCAATGGTGTTGTTGCTATTGTATGGCAGACCATCGATACCGTCGTTGCCCGCCGACGGCGGTGGTGCAGTAAAGGGCATAAAGTCAAGGTGACTTAGGTTGGCGTCATTAGGATATGCTGGCGTCTCGGCCGGGTTTGACGGACCCGTCGATTCCGAGGAGCAAGGATCGTTGGGCAAGGCGAACGGCGTCGGCCAACCTAACGTGTCATGGTGTGTCGATGGCGGCGACTGGAAGAGGTGAGCCATGGAGTCATCCATGGCGGCGACGGGGAAGGCATCTCCGGGACTCTCATTCCGGGCGGCGTGTAGATGCTGTTGTTGTTCTGGCTGATGCTGTTGTGCCTGCGCCTGCTGCTGCTGTGCATCCAAAGGCTTCTGCTGCTGGGCCTCCACCCAGAAAGGATTCAGACTGCAGGCCTTTTTTGTCCTTACGCAGTACGAGCACGGGGAGAGTGTGGAAGAAGAGGACACTGTGTGGTGCGGTGTGGTGTCAGTGTCGTCGTCGTCGTCGGGACACAGCATGAAAAGTTTGAACACGATGTGGAATGAAACACGACGGGTGAAAAAAAAAAATCACTCACAGTCCAGACACAGGATGGGACCAGGCTGGCGACTGTTGACGAGATATCCGTCGCAAGCCTTTTTTGACTTCCTGCACTGCTCGCAGGAGTGATTCTGGCGACGCTTCTCCATGGCTGCGTGGCGCACTCGACGTGCAGGGGGGGGCGGGTGGAAAGGAGAGTCGATGCGTTTTGAGTGAGAGCGTATGCACGGTATCGACGCGGTATTTTTTTTCTCCGAACCAACCGTATCGACAGAGTGATGGATGAGGGTTGGTCAATCTGGAGTTGGTGATGATGGTGACGATGGTTTGGGCGGTGGCGGTGCTTTCGGGGCGAGGGAAGGGGCCGATGGCGAGTCCATCCTCTGCTCCTTCCTCCTCATCCGTTCCCAGGCCAGGCGATAGATATGAAGGGAGCGCATTTGCGAGTAAGGACGCGGTGCGTTCCTTCCCCATAATTTCGCAACTGTTTTTGGGTCTCAAACGGGGTTAGTGGCACGCTAACTGCAGTTGTATGTGCGGGGTTGCGGGGGAGGGGAGCAAGAGGCAATGGGAAGAAGCAATGCGAGGTTTCGTTGCAGTCGCTACGAGTAATGCAGGAGGGATTACTCAGGTATGTTCTTTGCATGTACTTTCTTCGGACTTTTCATATGGGAGGATGTTCATTGTAAGATGGACACCACAAGACCTCCAGGCGCCCGGGGTTCGGGAAAAACGCTCGATATTCTTGCCATTGTTAAAGTCACCGATTACCTATGTGTATAGACTTGTCAAGTTCGAGGGTATTATTCACAGTTGTACACTCATTTAAAGTCAATCTCGAACTCTGCGAAACTTGGGAAAATCCCTGGGGTCAATCATGTCCACATCCTCAACAGGCCGGCATTCGTAGTTATAGAGGGTTTCGCTATGGCCAAGGCTGAACATGTAGGGAACTCGAAATGTGCTGTCCTCCCACATGAGGCTCTCAAGAACATATAAACGTGTGCATGACATATTGCAAACAATGGGTAGACACTCAAGTTGCCAAGGCATCAAACCTCACCTTCCGTGGCGTGCTTGCAGTATGATCCCCGTGTCCAGGTTTCTTGGCAAATTGGCACGCTCCATCAGTGATGGACCCTGGAGCTTAATAGACTGGCCTATGCCAGAGATGCATCGAATCTTGCTCTGCAAGGATTCAGATGGATGTGCTACGGCCTTGGCCTTGGAGAAGGACTTTGAAGGAGGTCTTTTCTTGGAGTCCTGCCTTCCGTCTTCGAATCAACCAACCACCAACCTCCAACTTATACTCCAAGGGCGATCTTTTCGGGCTGATGTGTGTTGCTCCCTGCAGGTACAGCGCTGCCAGAAGAGGCACATGTAGCCGTCCAAGTCATACTATGTACCCTTTGCGACGACCAGCAAAAGAGTCGGCCAAATACGTCTGGATTCTTGTGATGCTGAAGAGATGCATATCGCCATGTATTTCAAGTTCCGACGAACCAATAGCGTCCAAGGATAATCATATACTTTGTATGGCAAACGCTTCTTATTTGACGTTTCCCATAACAAATGTAGAGTTGAGTCGTTTTGTCTTACCAACAACAGCAAGCTGGAGTAAACCGGCCTTGATATTGATCTCATCAACAATGCCTTCATGTACATGAGCCGACAGACTCGTGGTACCAGATAGATACAAGCACAGATTACGTCGGTTTCACCTCCATACGGAACAAGATCAACGGGTCCCACCAAACTCATCCAGTGTGAGCAAAGCAAAGAGGCTCCACAGGTACACAAGTACCCGTACTCGTAATATCATGGCTGACATTGGCAGTACGAGTACTTACCCCGCCGTAGCCTGCTCAAATCCGGGGCTGCACAGGATCCTCTTTCATGGGAATACCCCACGGGGAGCATGATCATGGGACTTGTGCTTGGGTCTTGGGTTTTGGGTTTTGGGTCTTGGGTTGCAACTCAACTTACTGCCGGCATTGGCAATACTCCGTACAGGCCTTGAGGTCCGTGACGAGACGAATCCCTGCTTCTCAAAATATCATCTCTCATGCTTCATTCTCCTTGTGCTATGCGTCCTTTTGATAGTCTTTCTTGTATAACAACCAACCAGCTGATTTCACCTTCACTCTATGACAACACCGCTCTACTCGAGTCATAAATGCAACACCAATACCTCGGCGCAAAGGAGACTTGTCCTCTATAAAGACGAACGAAAGGTAATCGTAGAAAACAAATGACTTCACTTGATGAGCACGAGAAGAAAAGGACAGACACATGCTTAGCCCAGTCCCAGGTGGAATGCCAATCGATCCCCGACCCAAAAGCAACGACAATCGGTTCCGCCAGTCGGCCCCGCCTCCGTTCCCGTCTGGGGAAGCCATGTACTCTTGTACTCATGTACCCGTGATCACTGATACCATTGACCTCTGGACCTCCAGGCTCCTGCCAGCTCGACTGAACAGCCTCGAGCACCTACGTATCAAATGAATCGTCATGGTAATCGGAGCCGCCGGCCCACAAAACGCTACGAGGACAAGCCCAGTCCAGCGCATCCGACCCTGGCACTGGCATTGGCAACCTGGCAAGTGTCTCAAGGGCGCGCGTGTGTCCTTGACCTGCCTGTTGCCTATTGCCTGCCCTCTTCCTCGGGCTTCTCCTCCCCGCATGCTGCCATGTCCGCTGCCGCTCCCCCACAGCCCCATATACTGTGCGGGGTTGACTCTATCGCTCTGTCCGTAGAGAGATGTGAACTGCTGCGAGGAGAAGGGGGCACCTTGTGTACTGCTAATGTTGATTCCCTCATTACCAATCTCTTGTAGTACCGTAGGGCGTAAGAGAGCACGGGTGGGACGTCACCCCATCTCCCCTCCTCCTCCTCCGCCGTGGGGTGCGCTGTGCTCGTGATAATCGGACCCGAACTGGCCAACAGAGGGACAAAGTCGATGCCGAATACTATTTAACCATCCTTCTGTCCTCCCATCTCCAATTCCTCCTCTTCTCCCATATCTCATTGTGCTTCTCTCTGTCTCTCATCATCATCTTCTTGAACATCTCATCCATCGCACCTAACCTTGGACAACCTTACTTGCTTCTTGATATATCCTCACCTCGCCTTCCTATCACCTACCAACTCACACGGACACAGTCCAACACATCACAATGGTCACCGTGATCCCCTCGCACCAGAGGCCGGCCCCCGGGTCGGTCAACATCCCCATGGCCAAGCTCCCCGCCGTGACCAACCCCTCTGCCGACACCAACGTGACCCAGGTCGCCTCGGACATTGTGACCGCCGTCAACGGCGCGCTAGAAAAGAAGGACCTGGACGCCTTCTCCAGCCTGTTTGTCGACAACGCCTACTGGCGCGACCACCTGGCCGTGACCTGGGTGTTCCGCACGCTCAACGGCCCGGCAGCCATCAAGGAGTTTCTGCAGGCGGCGTCCAAGTCGCGGGACGGCCTTCGCCTGCAGAAGATTGCCATTGACACCAGCAGCGAGGCCGGCGCCCCCGCCATCTCGCCGATAGACGACGCGGGGACCGTCCAGGGCGTGCGCTTCTTCATCACCGTCGACACGGTCATCGGCCGCGGGCGGGGCCTGGTCAACGCGGTGCAGCAGGACGGCAAGTGGCGTATCTTCACCTTCTACACGCGCCTCGAGGAGCTCAAGGGCTTCGAGGAGAACATCAACGACCGGCGGCCCGTGGGCGTCAAGCACGGCGGACGCCCGGGCCGCAAGAACTGGGCCGAGAGGCGGCAGGCCGAGAAGGAGTTCGCGACGCCCGGCAGTGACCCGGCGGTGCTCATCATCGGGGCCGGGCAGGCGGGTCTCACGGCGGCGGCGCGGCTCAAGATGCTGGGCATCGAGACCCTCATGGTGGACAAGAACGAGCGGGTGGGCGACAACTGGCGCAAGCGGTACCACCAGCTGGTGCTGCACGACCCCATCTGGTACGACCACCTGCCATACCTGCCCTTCCCGTCGAGCTGGCCCATCTTCACGCCCAAGGACAAGCTGGGCGACTTCTTTGAGGCGTATGCGACGCTGCTCGAGCTCAACGTCTGGACGCGCACCGAGGTCGTCCACACGCAGTGGGACGAGGCCAAGGGCCGGTGGACCGTCGTGGTCAACCGCGTCCTGCCCGACGGCTCCAGCGATGTGCGCACCTTCCACCCCCGGCACCTGATCCAGGCCACCGGCCACTCGGGCAAGAAGAACCAGCCGGAGCTCAAGGGCGCCGAGGGCTTCCAGGGCCACCTTCTGTGCCACTCGTCCGAGTTCCCGGGAGCGCGCGACGGCGCCAAGGGCCAGAAGGCCATTGTCGTCGGTTCGTGCAACTCGGCCCACGACATCGCCCAAGACTACCTCGAGAAGGGCTACGACGTGACCATGGTGCAGCGGTCGACCACCTACGTTGCCTCGTCCAAGGCCATCGTCGAGATCTCCATGGGCACCTCATACCACGAGAACGGCCCGGCCGCCGACGACAACGACCTGTCCATCCACGGCCTGCCCACCCCCGTCTTCAAGGCCAAGGAGCACGGCACCACCCGGCGCATGGCCGAGTTTGACGGCGAGATGCGCGCGGGGCTCGCCCGCGCCGGGTTCAAAGCCGACCTCGGCCCCGACGACTCGGGTCTCATGATCAAGTACTTCCAGCGCGGCGGTGGCTACTACATCGATGTCGGCGCCTGCAAGCTCGTCGCCGACGGCGCCATCAAGATCAAGCAGGGTCAGGAGATCGATGCCGTCCTCCCCCACGGCCTGCGCTTCGCCGACGGCACAGAGCTCGAGGCCGATGAGATCATCCTCGCCACAGGATACCAGAACATGCGCTCGCAGACCCGCCTCATGTTCGGTGACGCCGTCGCTGACCGCGTCAACGACGTCTGGGGCTTCAACGAGGAGGGCGAGCCGCGCACCATCTGGCAGAGGAGTGGCCACCCGGGCTTCTGGTTCCACGGCGGCAACCTCGCCCTCTGCCGCTACTTTTCCAAGCCCCTGGCCCTGCAGATTAAGGGCATCGAGGAGGGCCTATACAAGGATGGCGAGATTTGAGGTGGAAGACGGCGCAGAAACAGACCCAAAACACTTGGATATGCGCATCGGGTTGTAGACTAGACAGATGTTAATGCCATTATGACTTTGCAAAATGATGGCGACCTGTGATACATATTCACAAATGATATTTCCCAAGTGAAGCACGATATAAAGCGGATGATGTAAACAAAACAGATAAAAGGATGCCGGTTAAAGCTGTAGATGTAGAGTTGAAGATGAAGCACGTGGAGAGCCAATGGCCAGTGGGGCCACTTATGGGGGCCGGAATCCGAAAAAGACCAAGAGCTCAGACAGCAACGCAACCTTCCATCTTCCTCTTCAACCACCACAAACAGTCACAGCACAGCTCATGGTCTTGATCTCAAGATGATGGCGTCACGCGTGCGTCGCGCCCCGACGGCATTACGATTCACATACACACAATCTCTCCCCATACGATCACGACAATGCTTCCAGACCTCACACCAACGACGTCTCCAGAGCACAACGACAGCGACAAGCACCAACCACTTTGTCTCGCGCGCGACCGAAGCCACCACATCGAATACCACATCAGCAGAAGCGGGCGCAGGAGGATTCCGTCTAGCCGTCAAGGACAACATCGCCACCTCCGGCCTGCCGACGCAATGCGCCTCAGCCATGCTGCAGGGCCATGCCTCACCGTTTGAGGCGACCATCGTGCGGCAGCTGCGGTCCCGCGGCGCCACCGTCGTGGGCAAGACCAACATGGACGAGTTCGGGATGGGCTCGCACTCGACGCACTCGGCGCACGGCCCCGTGCGCAACCCGCTCGACCACGCCCTCTCCGCGGGGGGCAGCTCGGGCGGCAGCGCGGTGGCTGTGGTCGTGGGCGACGCCGACGTCGCCCTGGGAACCGACACCGGCGGCTCCATCCGCCTGCCTGCCGCGTATACCGGCTGCGTGGGGTACAAGCCCAGCTACGGGATGCTGTCGCGGCACGGCGTCGTGCCCTACGCCAACTCGCTCGACACGGTGGGCCTGCTGGCGCGGGCCGTCGAGCCGATACGCCGGCTGGTCGTCGAGGGCAAGGACCGTCTAGACACGGAGCACGACCCGCTGGATCCGACCTCGCTATCGGTCGAGACACGCCGGCGGTGTGCCAGGGCCATGGCCACAGCCTCGGCAGAGACGCCTCTCCGCCTGGCCGATCTGACAGTCGGCATTCCCCTCGAGTACAACGTCGAGGAGCTGGACCCTCTGATCCGCGAGGCGTGGATCGCCGCCGCCGACGCGCTCGCCGCCCAGGGCGTCAACGTGGTGCCCGTCTCGCTGCCGTCCACCAGGGACGCCCTGGGAGCCTACTACGTCCTTGCGCCGGCCGAGGCATCGTCCAACCTGGCCAAGTACGACGGTGTGCGGTACGGCGTACGGCATGACCAGACTCACGATAAGGAGAAGCCAAAAGAGGAGGAGACGCTCTACTCAGACACCCGTGGCGCCGGATTCGGCCCCGAGGTCAAGCGCCGCATCCTCTTGGGCACGTACACGCTCAGCTCCGACGCCATGGACAACTACTTTGTGCAGGCGCAGCGGGTGCGCCGCCTGGTGCAGCGCGACTTTGACCGCGTCTTCCGGCTGGCCAATCCTCTGTACGAGGCGCCGCAGTTCGATTTGTCGGACATGGATGACGCGACGCTGCTGCGCGACAAGCAGGGGCCCGAGCAGGTTGATTTCCTGCTGTGCCCGACGGCGCCGACGCTACCACCGCGCCTGGATGACCTGGCAGGCACGGGTGAGAGCGGGAGCGGGAGCGTTGTTGACGCCTACACAAACGACGTCTTTACAGTGCCGGCCAGTCTGGCTGGTCTGCCGGCCGTGAGCGTGCCGTCCAGTACGCAGACGGGCAGTCTGCCTGCTGGGATGCAGATCATTGGGCAGTACTGGGACGATGGGAGGCTGCTTGCCCTGGCAGGGGAGCTGGAGAAGCTGGTGGCTCCGTAGATGGATTGCATTGTATGGATTGCATTATGTGTGTGTGTATATAGACTATGTACAGTAGTAGGCGTATGCCATGTCCCAGATGGGCGTTGTTTTTTCTATTGAGAGACAGCACTTGTACTAGATTCATGCAGAGAAGTGGTTCTTCCAGGCAGAGTATGTAATATATATCGTGGCCAGATGGCTGTCTCTTCAACAGACTGGGTGATTGTCATGTCCCAGGGCTGTCTTCTCCTGCGACAGAGGCTATAGTAATCTGCCGGGCTGTGGAGAGTGGTTGGGAACCATGGGTTTTTCTCAAATTGAGATTTCCCATCTGGAGGCTGAAGATGAAAGCGTCTTGCACTCCAAGACGTTGATTCAGGCTGATGCAGGTCCGTGGGTCGGACTTGAACCCTTTACTTCCCTCTTCATTTCCGCCAACACGGTCAGGTCTGTTCAGGGCAGAGTAGAGCAGAGCAGGGCGCGTTGTATCTCATCTCATTCAGAGACGGGGGGAGTATAATTATTCTGTCGCGTCGCGTCTTCGTCAGGGCGAGGGCGGCGTCTCGGAGGGGAGTCGTGGCTGGGGAGGTTCGTCTTGCCGAGGAGACTCTTCGCGCGGCTCATCCTTGACCTCGCCAACATCGCTGTCTCTCGAACCCTCTCGGCCACGGTTCTCGTCGTCGTCGTCCTCCCGTCCACTCCCCTGGTCCTCCTCCTCATCCTCCTCGAGCAGATCCTCCAGATCACCCAGGGGACTGACCCGCGGCTCCAGCACCTCCAGGTCCTCAAGGATATCCCTCTTGGGCATCTTCCACAGCGACGTGGCGCACACCCTATCCTTGACGAGGAGATCGTCGACAAACTCGTCCACGTACGTGAGGCTGGTGCCGTTGCGGTTGCGCCTGCGCAGCTTGCGGCGGTCCTCGAGGAAGGGCTCGAGCGTGGTGTAGACGTCCTTTGCGGGCCGCGTGAGGCGGACGTAGAAGCATGCCAGGGCGCGCAGGTACTTGAAGTGGTCGCCACCGTGGGACAGGTAGGCGTCGAGGACGGCGTCGCTGGGGCCCAGCTCGAGCAGCTTGAAGGCCAGGCACAGGAAGGGGCTGGGCTTCTGGGCCGCGCCAGCCGTGCCACCGATGAAGCGCACGTGCTCGACCACGCGGTCCACAATGTCGGCCTCGTTGACGGCGAAACACTGCTCCTTGTAGAAGTACGAGTCCACGATGCGCTCCTTGACGGCCTTTTCCATAATGGTCGCCGGGTTGAGCCCGTTGGGGGCCATGGCGCCCGACGAGCCGCGCTCGTCAAGGAATCGCCTGGCATCGGCCTGGACTGTTTCTGACTGGGCCATTGCGTTTCCTTGTTTCCTCTTTTCCGTCGTAGAGGATCGATGTGGATGATGTCGTGATGATGATTTGGTGGTAGTGTGGTGGGTTGCATGCATTGAAAAAAAAAGTGACGTTCTTTCCTTCCCGTGGCAGATATCGGTGGTTGCCCCGCCAACAAAGTCAACACGCGCGCGCTCCGTCATCACGTTGGAGAAGCGCATATCCGTCGCCTCCGTCTTTAATTGATTTTCCGGCTCGTACACGTTCTTTGCGCAACGTGGGACACATTTCGTCTTTCAAAACACACACAAACCACGAGCACACACGCGAAACCACGAGCACTATACATTCCTCAGGTCCTCGAAGCGGGCTGCTGCCAACTAGAAATATGCGCCGCATCCTCCTCACATCATCGCAAGTGTCGTTTATCGTCACCAGCTTTGTCAGTAAGTACCACAGGTTTCCGAATTCCCCGAGAGGAGAGACGAGCTGACCCATCTCACCCATCAGTCGTATCCTGCACCCTCGCCCTCTTCCTATCCGGCTACGTGATCCAGCAGCGCACCCTCCACAACCTACGACAGTCGATCCGACCGCGCGAAAGCCGACCGAAGCTGCAGACCTACCTGCCCGACCAGTTCAAGACGACCAAGGTCCTGGAGGATGGCACCGTGGTCAACGTCGAGAGCGAGGTGGAGCGCGAGAGGCGAGAGTACATGGAGCAAGAGCAGGGACAGCAGCAGGTGATTCAAGTCACGGAGACGATGCCAGAAGACAAGACACAGCAGCAGCAGCAGCAGCAACCTCCGCCTTCAGAGAGAAGCAGTCAGCAACAGCAACCCAAGAAGCATGTGCCAGCAGGAAAACTGGCCATGCTGGAGGCTCTCAAGGCCAAGGCCAGCAGCAAGGCCTGGGCGGTGGATCACCCTGATCCGATGGCCAAGACCAAGTTGCCTGTCAGCAGGGCAGAGCGGAGGAGGCTGATACGGGAGGAGATTCAGAAGCTGTCGCGGTCGAATGAGAGGGTGTATTACCAGAGGAGGCTGTGGTAGGCTGGACCTCTCAGACTCCTCGCTCTGCGTTTTACGACTCTCTTTTTTGTTTATGAACGAATCTTTGTATATATGGGATATGGGCAAGGTTATTTTTGTATATGGGTCAGTCTTGGTATATTGGGCCAATCTTGTATATGGGCAAAACTTGTATATGGCAGGCAAGGGATGATGGAGGCAACATTGTTAGACATGGGAAATGACTTTTTGAATACGAGTGCGCAAGGCAATCATTACGAGTACGGTGCACGATCTGAGCGCAGGGACGGTGAAATCAACTTGAAGGGATGTTCAATTAAACTTTGGAGCACCGAGAACCAGTTTCGACAACATGAGCCTGTCTTTGCTCTCTACGGAGTGCATAAAGCTGTCTTTACCGATATCCAGTTTCTGAGTTAACGTGTCTCTACCTACGAACTGGGTTTCTACAACATGAACGTGTCTCTACCTGCGAACTGGGTTCAGCAACATATTGGTGTCTTTGCCGATAGCCAGCGTTCTTGGAAGTTGGTTGTACGTGAACATGTCTTTGCCTGTAAACTGGGTTTCTACAACATGACCGTCTTTGGCCGCTACGACATCTAGAACGCCCTCGAGTCCCAAGTCCACGGTAGTGCCCAACCTCATCTCGTCTCGTCTCGCCTAGGTTGGTTGGGCGTCGATGAAGATTGGGGTTAAACTAGTTAGCAGTAATACTCCGTACCTGTAGTAGTGTCCCCCGGGTCTCGTCCACCGGGCGACTACAGATGGTGGCTTGGGTGCGATCAAGATCCCAAGACTCCGGATACAGGTCCCATCTGCCTACTAGCACTCCGTAGAGACTAGCAGATCAAGATTCTATCCAGATCTAATTAGCCACTACTACACTACCTGTTAGTCCCAGGACGGAAAACCTGCTCTGCTCTTGGGCCTCTCGACTCTTTGCGGGGTTGTCAGATTGTCACCCGCCAGCCTCTTCTTTTCCTCATATGAGTACTCCGTCCAAGGTAAAGTAAACTCTGTTCAAGAGCTAGTCAGCCTGTCTGCCAGCCTTCAGTGCCAACGGTGACAATCAGATCAAGGTTTGCAAGTCGGGTTGCCATGCTTCAAGACTTTGGGGGCGGCAGACTTGGCCAGAGCCTCTAAACTACATGCATACGACTAGACTGTAGTAGGAGTGTAGCACTGGCAACGGACCAATGTGTCTGGTGCATTGTCAGCGATGGCCGGTCATCCAGACATGTCCATCTCTACTTCTGCACACGAGGCCCTCGTCCCGCGCCGGGGGAAACTCTAACCTTGGACCTGCCAACCACCATCACTTTGGTGTAGAAAGGCACGGACGGGCACGACAACGCCAGACGAAAAGTAAGGCGCCACTCCCACCAACCATGGCACTATACTTTTGCGCCTAGCCACGAGCCGGCGCAACTGCGACGATGCCATCGCTTAGAACCCGTGATATCGCAGGTAAGCCG
>FYEU01000317.1:1437460-1459281 GCA_900188575.1 Geosmithia putterillii
CCCCCCCGCCCCCCGCCGTAAGCAAGTAATATAAGCCACGAGATTGAGACACAGTCACGCAGTGTCGCAGAGCCGACTGCAGTCTAGGCCTTGCTCGGGCGGGCAGCCCCCAGGCGGAGGCGGGCGGGCGGGCGGGCAGGTGTGGGGATGGCGTTCCTTCACCACTAACTCCATGTCCGTATGTGTTAACTCTCCAGTGGCTTCAAGCGCAGTTGGCGTGCAGTTGCCATTGAAGCCACCAGATGCCAAGCGGTGAATCTTGTGTGAACCATCCGGCATGATGAACCGAAGGACAGAGACGAAACGAAAAGAAACGATGGACTAGAACTAGAACGTGTGACCATCAGGACAGGGGGGGGGCGTGTGCAGTACAGCGTACTAAGACTCTCCAAGTGTGCTTTCCGTGGTCTGGTGACGTGAAGGTGTTGGTACCGACATGCCGGGATCCTCGTACGAGTACTCGTACTGCGGGACAAAACGAGTGCAGACGACGTGCATACGAGTATTTGCTCGTACAGCAGCTGGGCAGTCTTGGCAGTTTGTTGGTCTTGGCAATTTGGTCTTGGCGGCTTGGAAGTCTGCTTGGCTGCTTGGCTTCTGCTTGGCTGCTTGGCTTCTGCTTGGCTCGGCTCGGTTTGACCACCCCAGCTAGCGTCATTGAGGGCAGAGGAGCGTCATCATGTCCAATCAGTCATTTGGGGGATTGAATATGTCATCGGAGTGATTACGGTACAGGTGGAGTGTGGGAAGTCGGGCACACACACACACACAAGCATACCCGTACATGTAAACAGTCAGGCACAGGCACAGGAACAGGAACCAGAAAGCAAGGCACAGCCAGGCACGGTCATCAGGAACAGGACAGAATGATTGAGGCAAAGAGATCTGAAACCAGGGGACCTGGGCTGACCTGGGCTGGGCTGGCCTGTGTCACTCCTTCATCACAGTGGCAAGACGCGTCCCGCGTAGAGTGGTGATGATGTCGATGATGCTGTGGATGTTGATGCTGGTGTAGATACTTGCTTGACTGGGCCGTGCAATATCCGCGCGTCTCAGGCAGAGAGCAATACCGACAAAACACAGGGCCTCCATTCCGACGGACGCGAAAACATGTGCTGCTGTCTTGACGCAGTCTCTGTCTTTCACTGTCCATGTTGTTTCGCAGCAGTCTCGGGTTTCTTCCAAGCCAGCTCTTCTAAGCAGCCCAACAGCCTTAGACGCAGACTCAGCCTTGTCTCGGCGACGAGTCCCAACTAGGCGTCAAGTCTATGCTGTCGCCGCGTATCAAAATGTCTGTTGTGTCTTCTGCATGTCTTTGCCTCTGTCTCTGTCTCTGTCCCTGTCTCTGTTTCTACCCGGATGGATGAACCCTGCCTGCGCCTGCTGACTGCCTGCTGACTTGACCTGATGACCGATGACCATGACCGATGACTCTTTGTCTTACTTTTGGCCCCTCCATCTGGATCTCACAACTGCTGTGCCTCTGCTGTGAATAATCAACCACGTGGATCGACAGGGGTCTGTCTTCCGGCTCACTCACGAACTGGTAGAGTTCCGTAACCTACGGAGTAATACTCCGTAACACTCCGTAACCATACTACCGTAAGTTCGTAACCCACGGATGACTCCGCATCTGGATGTGTGATGACATATGACACCTAGTATGGCCCAAACGAGAGCATCGTAAAACACACCGTATACTCGGTAAGAGAATGCAGTGTCTGTGAGTCGCGACCACTTGGCAGTGACTGACAGATGGGCACAGACGGGCACAGACGGTGCTAGTCCCCAACCGTACGGGCGTGTTGATGATCGCATCGTGTTCAACTACGAAATACTGGTTTCGCCTTGTTCCGTGCTTGGTGCTTGTGCTTGTGCTTGTGCTTCGTGCGTACATGTACATAGTATGGACCAACTACCGCACCGAGTATATCAGAGGGAATATCCCGGCGGTGATGCCGTTCATGGCCATGCGATTCATTCCATGTTTATTTTGCGCCTACAAGTAATAATACGGAGTAGTAGAGTGTGTAGGAGTGGTGGTGGTGCCCACTCTGTACGAGAAAACCGCACTTCGTATATGCCCAGTCCGTCATGCCAAGCATAATTGGTGATGCTAAGCCGAGGGCATACGAGCGCGAAAGACACTACTCCATGTACGGAGTATGTTTACGGCGTTTTCCACCGTTTCCTTGAATTCTTGAACCAACCACAGAGCGACAGAGCCAGAGCCAAGGCAGTGTTCGGGCAGTGCTTGGCCCTGGCTTCCCTGCTGTTTCCAAATTTGGAGCTGACAGCCTTGCGTGTTTCGCTTCGATACTGTCCTGTATCCAGTATCTAGTGGTCCGTCCGCTATCGTCCGCTGATTACCGTCATGGCATGAATGGCTGCCGGCATTGCAGAGAAAAACTACTGACTACTAGTATAGTACTCCGTACTCCGTAGTCTGTTCAACGTCAAACTCTTCATATGCCGTTCTATATGCAAGCAGTACTCCGTAAACAATCAGCAACTCGCATCAATGATATTAGGCGTACGTGTACTCCGTACTCAGAGCACTGCGGAGTAATATCCCAGAGTGTGTTCCTAGAGTTTTGAGTCCTGCACTCTCTCTACTATTGCCAATAGCAGTATAACCCAGTGGATCGACTCCGTAACGACCATCAGCTCTCAGGGACCTGTTCTGTTCAGTCTTCACCGCCAACCCGGATATAACGATTCTCTGCAGTAGTCATCACCACTATCAGCAGCAGCAGTAGAGCACAAAAACAAGTCATTCCCGGGGATCAACTCACTAAAAGAAGAAGGGGAAAAAACTAGCAGGACCCTAGTATTATGAGAATGGGGAATGTTTTTTTTTTCCTTTGCTGTATTACTCCGTAGTGCCCTGCACTGCTGCATTGCTGCTGAACCCCAAATTGCTACTCTCCCATCACTGACCAATCGCATGTCCCGATGCCCGCTCAGGTCTCCCTTATTACTCCGTAGGCCAAGATCGCGGGTGGGTCAGGCACAGGGGACCACCCACAGGGGACCACAGGGAACCACAGGGAACCACAGGGGAACCACAGGGAACCACCACCCAACTTGCCAGTGCCAGGCCTGCCAGGCACAAGGCACAAGGCACAAGCACTGAAGAGCAGGTACAATCGCCACGTACTGGACCCATACCGGTCATGCCGATGGGCCGTATGACGCCAGCGGGACACCAGAGGCGGGGTGTGACCATGGAAGATGCCGAGAGAGCGAGGGCGAGAGCGAGATTTGCGACGCCGTCTGCCATCTAATACCATCTGCCACTGCTCAGTGCTTAGGCTTAGTATGAGTCGGTATTACGAGTCTTGGCCCCAGCCAACACCAGCACCAGCACCATACCGAGGACTGTTAAGACCAAGAGTCATCACTACGAGTACGAATTTGCCAAGAACTGTCTAATACAAAATATCACTAACAACAGAGCCTAACAACGTACAGAGTAGCCTAACAACATAACCTGGCTTACCCAACAATATACGAGTCCTAATAACAGAACCTAACACGTATTGCCGAGTCAACAAGTCTTGTTGGTTGCCAAGATATAGTAGAGTCAGTCAAGACAGAAGCCAAATTAAATCACAGTAGTAGAGAAAAGTCAGTCACAGTAGTCAAGTAGTCAAGAGAAAATGTTTGTGTGTGAGCAGTTCATTGAACTGAGGATTGCTCCTCGCTAATTACTCTGTACAAAAATCCATGTATCCTAAACAGTAAAATCAAATGGCACTGTCCAAGTGCTGGTATCCTGTATGCATTCCCAAATCCCATTGTAACCAAAAAGACAATAAAAAAAAGCAGTAGGCTAGTATGATGGCTGTATGTAAAAGAGGACGCCTTTTTTGTGTAATCCCAAATAAAAAAAAGTATTGTTGGTAAAACAGTCCCCGTGGAGGGGAAAGAAGAGAAGAAGTGTTGACCAAAGGAAAATGTTTGTCGTAGTGATTGTGTGTGTGTGAGTGAAGAGAGTGTCGTAGTGATGTTGTTGTTGGTTGACGTAAAGAAATGTTGAGTGAGTGTGGTGTATAGTTGGTGTGGTGCTTAGAAGCTGTGCATGCTGGCAGCAACCTCCTCGCGCTGAAAGACAATGCCCCTGCGCTTCCAGCCGCCACGCTTGATGAACTCGTCAATGGCATCCTGCTTCATCGGCGGGCGGCGGGGAGCAAGGTCCTGCACAGCGGCGGGGGTCTGCTGGTTGTCCTCCTCCTCCTCATCGTCAGACACGGCCGTGCTGGCCATGCTGCTGATGGTCGACTCGGACCAGCGCGAGCGGGGCATCGGAGGGCGGGCTGCCATGGTGCGGAAGGCAAAGTAGTCGCTGCTGCCCGAGGCGGGCGAGGCAGACTCATCGTGCGAGGAGACAGCGGGGGCGTGCGGGGGCATGGCCATGACAAAGTCGCTGATGCTCATGCCGTCGTCGCCGCCGTCGTCGCTGTCCTGTTCGCTGTCGTCATCGCCCGACGAGAGGACGGGAACGTCGTCGTCGTCGTGCATGTGGGTGAAGCAGTCGTCGCCGTAGTAGTAGTCGGCGTCGATGTCGTCGTCGTAGACGGCGGTCGACCCCGTCGAGGTGACGAAGCTGGTTGTGCGGTGCGAGCCAGACGAGGACATGCCCGACTTGAGAGGGCGCTCGTGCAGGCGAGGAGGGGCAAGGCC
This sequence comes from Geosmithia putterillii, assembly GCA_900188575.1. Classification (NCBI taxonomy): domain Eukaryota; kingdom Fungi; phylum Ascomycota; class Sordariomycetes; order Hypocreales; family Bionectriaceae; genus Geosmithia; species Geosmithia putterillii. The sequence continues at coordinate 1,442,147 of FYEU01000317.1, forward strand.
CATCATGTGGTTGTTGCTGGCGGCGGTGGTGTAGTGGTAGGAGGAGGGGGAGAGAGGGCTGCGGAAGGCGGTGCAGGCGGATGCCGTCGAGTCGGAGGAGGAGAGGGAGCAGGCGGAGACGGAGGATCCGGAGAAGGAGACCTTGCGGATGTGAAGGTCGCGGGGACGCTTCGAGTCCTTGCGCTTCTGGCTGAAGCTGTTGCGGAGGAGAAGCATTGTGATGTTGGTGATGTAAGTGACTGTGTGCTGTAGAGTGGTAATGTTGTAGAGACTGCGAGTGACTGGATGTGTTGAGTGTTGAGAGTTGAGTGTTGTAGAGACAGTTGTAGTCAAGAGAGTGTCGTAGATATATAACAGTCGTGTCCGAACGAAGGTCTAGACTTGGTGTAGAATTGGTCTGATGAACCTTCAAAGTCGGATGAGGCGGGAGGCGTTGATTCTATATAACACGACGAGAGTCGGAGTGCTCGTAATAGACCAGAGCCAGGCGGAGGGTTAAAAGTGGTGGGAGGGAGTGTACGACAGACTCTTCCGCCCTTGTACACACGCCCCCCTCCTCTTGAACGGCCGACGCCCTTTCACGCCCCCTCCCTCTCCCTCACCCAACTCCACACCCCTGTCGTTTGGTCCCCACCCTTGGTCTTAGCTGATGATGCCATGATACGGTGGGACCTCACTCACTCACTCACTGCCTCCCAGGCAGGCCCCCCCCAGGGCCAAGGGCCAAGCTGTTGCCAAGGCTGTCGAGGGATCGGCGTGAAAGAGAGAAGCAGAGGGAGGAAGAGTAGCGAGGAAAACCGGGTACCTGAGCTCCATTACGAGTACTCGTACTCCATATTACTGTGTACGGGTACTCGTACGGGTACGGAGAAGACCGTTTTGCTCTGTGCAGGTGCCCGTAATGCTCGTAAAAACGTCGTCCGCCGCTGCTGGGGTCGTCGTAATCGCCGTAATTGATTGCTGGCAGCCCTGCCGTCGATTCCCTGGAGCTGCTGAACGGCCAGACTGGGGCAGCTGGGCGCTAGAGGTAGCCAGCCACCAATGCAACTCTTTTACGCTTGACCGGCCTGACCAGGTTCAAAGTTTATTTCTGACGAGATTGTTAGTGAGGATCTGAGAATAGAATAGATTGTGGGAAAAAGACGTTGATAGCGAGCATTGGTACTAGTGAGTGTCGTGATGGATTCCTGGGTGGATTGCTGTCCAGTCTGGTGATGATGGTCATGCGTGAATGCTGCTGTGCTGCATGTCTTGGCCGGAAGAAGAGAGACGCGTTAATTGCAGAGCATCCACCGTGAAGACGCGTCTGGGTCTGGTCTGGGTCTGGGTCTTACGGAAGTCACGATTCACAGGCGGTCGCAGAGGGCAGGAACAGTCACAACAGACTCAGTAACGGACTGTGACTCTTCAGTGTAATTACTTCTGCCTACTACTCCGTACGGAGTACTGCTAGTAGTATTGGTAGGCAGTAGCAGACAGTAGTGGTACGGAGTACTAGTAGTATTGCAGCGTGATAGTGTCCAGAAGGAGCGGCCGAAATGAGACAGATTGGTTCCTTCCTTTTTTTCTCTTCCTTTCTAGCAGTGTCTTGCATTTCCTTTTTCACAGCAATCACCGCCTGAGACAGAAAAGAAAAAAAGGAAGGAGCTGTCTGTGTGTCCATTGTGACCCTGTGCCTGCCAATCTGTGCCTGTCTGTGCCTGTCTGTGCCTGTCTGTGTCAATCTGTCTGTGCCTGCCTGCTGTGCCTGTCGGTTCCTGAATCATGAATCAGGTGCCTCACCACCAACATCAACCCTCTACTACTCCAACATCACGATCATCACCGCCTGCATACACACACACGCACACTTACGTACGTACGAGTACAGGTACGTGTACTCAACGTTCGATCCGCGGTGCACTACGCCTGACCCATCGTGAAGACGGTACTCCGTGGTACCCATCCCCCAGAATGAGTGTGGCAAGTTTAAACTTTGACCGACAAGGACGGACGGACAGGTACGTACCATCCACTCAATCCACGGGCAGATCAAAACTGCGTCACAGCCTCCGCCATCGTACGTCGTACGTGCGAAATGACTGCCATTCTGCTGCGGACATGTGCTGTGGGCATCTGCTGCGGACGGATAATTCCTCGTTGCGACGCCAGTACGGACGACTACGAATACTCGTACGCAAGGCCCCATACGGAGCAAGAAACGGCACCAATCGACAGGGCCCATCGCCAGGGACCATCGCCAGAGAAGACAAGAAACGAGAAAGACCAAGGCGCTAGGCATCAGACTAAATGCCAGCAGCTGAAGCATGGGAGCCACTTGGGCAGATGGGACCTGAACCATCCTGGTAAGGGTCGCGACGCTAACCATTTTGGTGGCGCACCACTCCAAGACATTGCCCACGGCGGGCCTCACTGCTCAGTACTACTCAGTAGTATTACGACTACTCCACGCTGTGTGTGAATATTGCTCCATATCAAGTGATGTCGTTGAATGCCTGCAGTGATAGTGATACTGACTGTCCTGACGGTAGTGCCTTGACGCTGATAGAGATACTACTATGGAGCACTCGTACGGAGCACTGAACTGACGGTTGCATCCCGTCTGGAATGTGATTTCTGCCACTGAGCAAACGGCCCCCCGCCAGGCAGACGCCAGGCAGACGGGCTAGGCGACTGGTGGCAGCCATTGCGTAGGCATGGCACGATGAGAGGATGAATATTCGATGGCGGAGGAAAAAGAAAAAGAGGCTATTCACAGGCAACAGGGCAAGGTGCCAGGGTGCATCCATGATGCCAGCATGTCGGGCATGTCGGGCAGGTCGGTCGGTCATGATGCGCACCGGGGCTTGCGATTGCGATTGCACCCCTCCCTCACCAACGGCTACTCCGCCCGAGAGGGGCAAGGGAGGACCTGAAAATCTCAACAGCGGTCTGCGGTCTGCGGTCTCCAGTCTGCAGGTACCAAAAGGAAGCATGCTACTCTGTGCAGTAGTATGGAGATGGATACGGGTACGGGTACGGATATGGATATGGATATGGGTGGTTATGGAGCAATACTGTATTATTCATACAGAGTCCAAGTATTGAGCGGTGATGCTGATAGTACGGAAACAGAGTGGGCAGATGGACAGACTACTTGGTACTAGTGGTTGCGACTACGACGCTCGTACATGAACATGATGCACGGCATAGAGGCCTGCAGCTGTATAGCATCCACCAGCCGTACGGAGGATTTGTCTGCTGTGTTGGTTCCTGCATGCGGCTGCCACTGTGACGGCGGTCTGGACTGCAGTCAATCAAGACTGCAGTCACACTGACATTGAAGTTGTCGTACGAGCGTCGAGCAGAATGCCATGCCATCCTGACAGTTGCAAGCCAAATGGCCAAGCCTCACCGCCCAACCCCGCACACGGCTCAGACGCGTGATCAGGATGCAGTGCGGTGATTGATAATCGGTATACTTGCACTCACACTCACACTTGCATGTTAGTCTACTGCGCTGCAGCGCTGGAGGTGTGAGTGAGTACACCATGAGTGTCTGTATGCGTACTCGGGAATACACCACTACGGGAATATTACCCACGACACGGCGTGCACCTTGGACGGATCGGACTTTGCGGTACAGACGGCCGGTGAAGCCGGTGACGAGGAGGCATGACTCGATGGGTGATGGACGGAGTATACAGACGGGTAGAGTGTGAGCCGCATTCAAAGCCGCATTCAAAGCCGTGCTGAGTGCTAGTAGTGTAGTCCGTCCTCCGCTCCGTCCAAAGTAGCAGCCACTATGGAGTATCTTGGCACTCTACGCGACTCTTCAAGCAAGGACTTCCAGAAGGGGAAATGGCTGTACCTAGCTGTACGCTGTACGGCAATACGCTGTAATACGCTGTAAAACGCTGTAACCTTGCCTAAGTACTGCTATTACAGTGGTTCCAGGTCTGTCTGTACCTGAGCAGCTGGCCCTTGCCGTCTGCAGCTGAGCGCCGCTGCAAGGCTAGGCTGCCGCCCCCCCACCCCGCCCGACCGACTCTCCACCCGCAGAATTCAATGTACAGTGGCTGTAGGTGTGTTTGTAGGTGTGTCTGTAGGGCCTCCAGGGCAGGACCGCCCAGGGCCCGTCCAGGCCTCCCCCAAAGCTGGAAGATACCCCTGTCCCTGTCCCCCTGTCCCCCTGTTAGGCTGCTAAACCCTGACGCCCGTTTTTGCTTGCAGGGACCTGGATGCTTACGGCGTTCAAGAAAGTGGTCATCACCCAGTCTGGACGCCGTGATGGCGGCAAAGACCAAATTAGCAGGGCGGCACAGAGAGCACGGACACGGACGGCAGAGGGATCGTTGCAGGGGGATTAACCAGCTCGTTGGGACTCACTTGTCAGGACTGCCTTGCCTTGCCTGCCCTGCTTACCTTGGCCTTGATTGCTTGGCCCTTGGTATATTCATTTGAGATGACCGTGTTGACAGGCTGACAGGACAGACCATCACGTCAATCTCCTTGATGACCAATTTCCCTCCCTTTGGGTCCGTCAGCCCTGCTTTACCTGGCAGGTCTGGCAGGACAATTGCCGTCTGGTCATTGCTCCCTGGTCCCTCCCCTCGGGCCTCAGCTATCCTATTTTGGATGTTTTTTTATCAAGCTCATTACAAAGTAATACTCCATACAGAGTAAAAGTAATAATACTCTGGACAAAGTAAGTACAGCAATAACACCACATCAATTAAGGGCACGGCGCAGAGGGCGTAGAGTCCAGCGCGGTACCCTTACGGATACTCGTACTCACTCATCTCATAGGTACTCATACAGGTACTCGTGTACGCAGTAATACTCACACTCATCTCATAGGTACTCATACAGGTACTCGTGTACGAGTACTCCGTACGCACTCATCTCATACACTCGCAATGCTCGTACAGATATCATCGGTCATGCCGTGTCCCCTCTCCAGCTAGTTCAGCCCATCTCGGCCCAGCCAAACGCCGTTGGACGCCGATTGCAGGGACTAACAACTTAACCAGAGTGAGTGTGGATGAGGAGCGGGCAAGTGGGCAGGCGGGCAGGCGGGTTGTTAGCGTCTTCACCCTCTCTCTCTCCTCTCTGGAGTCTGCAGGACATGATTAGTCTGCAAGGCTACGCTACTCCGTGCGGTGTAAGAGGCACCGGACTTGTCCAGTTGTCCGGATACTGCTAAACTCACCATGAGCAATATACAGAGTACAGCACTCTTGGCAGTTGGCAGTGGCAGTTGGCAGTGGCAGTCTACTTTGGTCTGCTGCTCTGGGACTAGTCGAAGCCGAATAGTAATCGCAACTCGCAACTCGCAGCTCGCAGACGCAGCGCAACTAGACGCAGCTAAACGCAAACTAGTCTCCGACTTTTAAGCTTTCCGAGACTTTCACACCGACGTCCTGCGGCCTGTAGGATTCGACGGGCAACTGGCAACTGGCAACTGGAAACTGGAAACTGGATAGATGGATGCAGACCGACTACTCTACTCGTAGACAGATGGACACTAGACATGCTCGACAAGGAAGAGAATGACTTGGAGGATGGACTAGAGATGCAACAAAGGACTCTGAAAGACATGCATACAACCAAACAGCGTGAAAACTTGACAACCCACAGACATCATCCTCTAGATAGATAGAAAGACAAACAGACAAACAAACAGACAGCTACACCGACAGATGCAAAGACGATGCGATGCAAGTCCATGCAGGCAAGTCCATGCAAGCAGGTCGATCCCATCGGATCTACCTTCCGACTTGACCCCGTGATTGGTTCCCCTTCCCCCTCCTCCCACCTCTCCGTCGTCATCACATCCAACAAGTCCCCGTAAAGCCTCCCTTGCGTCCTTGGATCATCGGCCTGGATTATCTCGCATGCACCAACACTACCACTACCAAGTACGAGGACACCAACAGCCATACGAGTGCTCCGGAGTGGGAGTCAAGAGTATACGAGTTGGCGAGTTAATCCATACGAGTTAACGCATACGAGGACTAGCACAACGACTACTAAGGGACTCAAGACTCGAGGCACAACCAGTGTTAATTGAAGCTTTGTCTTGCAAGTGGTTGCATACTACTGCACCATGGACACATGACCTGCCTAACCTCTGGCTTTTGGACCTTGACCGCAACGTGAAGCAACATAACGCAACGTGCCATGAACTCTACTTTTACTCTGGACTCTCGTACTCGTAGCTTGGCATGGCAGACCGGTTGTCGTTCGTTGCGTCTGCATGGCTGTGGGTGGCTACGGGGTAGCATCGAGTACAACTGTAAGCCACCACCACATAATAATACTCTGCAAGTATACTCGTACTCATACTCAATACTACATTGTACGTGATCTAACCTTGAGCCTCAACCTCACTTTCACTTTCACGAGTACAGCCTTCAGACTCATCATGCCATTCTGCCATGCCGCCTCTGCCACGCTGCTTCTGCCGCTCCCACGCCCATCAGCACTACCCAACCCAAACCTCTCAGCCCCCGAAGCCATCGCCAGACAGCCAGACATCACCAGACGTCCAGAGTCCCCGCGGACCACATCTGAACCAACACGCCACTTGGCCAGCATCGCCCAGAGACAAAAAACGTGCTCTAGAACGATCGAAAAAAAAGCACTCACCGCCCAGTCACCCACACTCACACACTCTCTCACACGCACTACTTAAGCACTCGCACTGAGAGAGGGGGGCCGTCTCACACAGCATGACGTCTTCCGTCCATCCAGGGACCAGTCGTCTTGGCCCCCACTGGCACGCAGTTAAAGGGCCTGCATTGGCGTATGGCATCGCGTATCCGCACACACACACTCACTCACATCTGTCACAGTCACTCACCCACGACAGACAGAAACTCAAAAGGAAGAAGAAAAAAAGCTAAACAACGTACGAGTGGCTTTACGCCCTGTGGCCTGGTGAGTGGTTGTGCCTCATGAGTGGCTCCGTGGATGTGCCTGTGGGTGTGGAGATCAAGGTCCACGCCAGCTGTTTTATCCGTCTGGTTTGCCACCCACGAGCCTGCACGCCCCCTCCACGTTTGTCTGTCCCATCGGCGATGATGGACCTGGAGTGTAGAGTGCTTGAGTGTGAGTGCTGAGAGTCTGCGGTAATAATGGGATTAACCCGTCGGATGGATGCTATCGTGATCATGATGGACTTCTTGACTTCTACGCAGCTGGAAAGCCAATTTTCTGAAACGCCCCGTCTCGACCTTTTTTTCCTTTTTCCTTCCTCCATGGAGTGTCAAGTGTGTCCGCCCTGAACCCGAGCATCCCGCTTCTCCAGTCTCTCGGGTCGGAAGAATCCCCCCCAAACTAGGACCAACACACTTGACGCCTTTGACCTCTGCCTCTAAACTGCCTTCCCCCGGTCGCTGATCGGCATCTGTCCATGATGCCATTGTTTCAAATGGCACTCTCTTGACGCAATACTCCATCACTCTTGATGTAATCTGTTCATCACTTGCCTTTACCTTTGACCGTTCACCTGCACGTACGACTATCACTTGCCTGCCTTTTGCCTTTGCCTTTCACATTTCAGCCTGTATCCTTACTCCACGACTATCACTTGCCTTTCACCTTTGCCTTTCAACTTGTCAAGTCACATAACTCGCACCCCAACACCCTTCTCCACGACTGCTCCGAGCTGGTGTGTGCTGTGACACGCATCTCATGATCGGCAACTGGTACGTGACGTGATGTGATGCGGTTGCGTCACCGTATCAACATACGAGTTAGGTGGGCGTTATCACGGTCGGATACTCGGAACATACGAGTACTTCGTAATGCGTAGAAAGAATATCGTATTGACAACAGTATTGTACAAGAATACACGGGACATGGTACACGGATGTTTCCACCATATCGCCGGACATCCGGTCGGACCTTGGAAAGACGTCCGGGTCTACCGCAGAATCCCATCACTCTCCCCGGGAAGCCGTTCCACCCGCTTCTGATCCCAGTCTTCGAGATCCCGTCCAGCGAGGCGCTACACACGTCAGTCAGCACATGTTCGTATATCGTGTATGGTGTATACATTCGTAGAAAGCAGCGTGTAGCATGTAGAATGTAATGGAGAGAGGGGGGTTCGCACATAGTACTCATCCCGCATGTCCACCTTGCGCGGTGCCCTCCGCACACTCAGCTCCTCCTCCCTCGTCATCTGCCGCACCTTGCGGTCATGCCGCTCGTACCGCACCGCCGTCGCCGGCGTCAGCACAAACGACCCCGCCGTCACCACGAACAGGAACGGGAGCCCGAACGTCAGGAACGGGTGCTTGTTCATGATGGACCGGTACTTCATCCCCACGCGGTTCATGTCCCCCGCCGCGCGGAATTTGTTGTTCTGGAAGGCGCCCATGGCGATCGAGGCGAAAGCTGAGATTGTCAAGGCAGAGGCGGAGATTCGAGGCGGAAGCTGAGATCGTCAAGGAGGAGAGGTCGGCCGAGTATTTCTGCTGGCTCTATCGTGGTAGAAGCAGAGATGTATCCGTGTGTTCGTGTTTCGAGATAAACAAAGAGAGGGTATCGTGTCCGTCCTCCTGCCGTCGTACGTTGTCATGGGCAGATTGTGATGCTTGCATTGGCGATTTGGAGAGTCTTTGCATGCGCCACCCCGGGCCGACTGCACCCGAAATACCCTATACCTATATTCAAAACTCGACATTTCACCATGTTGAACTTGAACTACTACTTCTATGTGCGAACTGCGATATATGAAATAAAGTATTCGTTTATTTCTTCTAATCGACATTCAATATCACTTGAGTCATTGCTGCCATTTTGTTGACTACTAAAAGCTGTAGGAATAAGTGCTCTACCACATATAAATCCCACATTATCACCACCACATCAACAAACTACAAACACACAACACTACAATCTACACATCACCGCAGCATCACAGCATCCAATCATAATAACACACTATATTGTATAATACCGCTTCATGCCCTTCCCTTGCCCCTTCTAGGCCATCGCTCAGGTGAATCGCTGGATAGTATGCCACGGCGTAGACTAAAGAGAACCAAACATGTGGAAGAATAAAACGCCCAAACAAAAGGAGCACATCCCCATCCTCACTCTTCTCCTCTCTCTCGCCTTCTCTCCTCTCCCTTTACATAAAACAAGTAATACTACTAGTAATCCCCTCTCTTCCCCTTGAAAAAAAAATCGACAAGTAATACTAGTAGTCTCTTTGAGAAGAAGAATAAAATCTGAACGCGAGGTATCCTCCCAACCTGCCATTCCATTGTACACGTACAAGAAGAGAAATAATGCCGGCGCCGAAAGACATAAAACAACAAACCGAAAGCACAAAAAAACAAGTCGAGGCCAAGAGGGAGTACCAAGGGAAAGGATGAAGACGGCTCAAGAGAAGAAAGTGCAGGGCAAGAAAAACAAAACAAAACAGTAGAAAAGGTTTCCTATATACCGAAAACCATCTCGGTGGATCTGACAAAGGGAATGAACGAAGGGAAACCCAAGGGTATGGCTTTTTTTCATGAACCGGTCTTGGTCTCGTGGGTGGTAAAAAGAGTGATGTGACGTTGGTAAAAGAAACAAGAGATCAAGAGATCAAGAGGTGAAAAGAGAGCGACAGATGCACCCCATGCACCAAGTACAGCGCAGTGCAATGCGGTGCATCCGTTGCCGGTTGCCGGGCTTCTGCATCATTAATCAGCCCGAGTCGGAGGTGCCTGCCACCCGTTGAGGTATGCCATCAGTCCCATGCCGAGTAACACGACACCCAGGGCCGACGCGTACGGCATGCCGCCCTGCATCTGCAGCTGGGCCGGCATCGTCGTCGGGCCGGGGTTGAGAGCCTTGGTGGTGTTGGCGGGCGGGGCCGTCGCAGACTCATCTGGGACATCCTTGTCGACCTTGGCAGCAGCAGCAGCGGCAGTCGTGGTCGCGTCGGCGTCCGAGTCAGCCTCGCCGTCGGCTTCGACAGCCGTCGTCTTCTGGCCGGACAGGCTTCGTGCCTCAGCATCGGTCTGCTGGCCGTCCTGCGACTCGTCCTCTGACCTAGCGTCGTCTGCCGTCTTGCTGCTCGACCTCTTTCTCGACCGAGATCGCGATTGCCTCTCCGCCTCCGCTGCCACGCGCCGCGCCTCCTCTTCGCGCAGCTGCGTCACCATCTCGGCTAGCGTCTTGCGGTCTGCATCGCGCTCGGCTTCGGCGGCCTCGGCGCGCTGCTTCCACTCTTCCATCTGGCTCCGGAGGCCCTTGACCTGGTCCTCCATCATGTTAATGTGCGCCTGCAGCGCGGCTTCGGTCTGCGCCGCGAGTTCCGACTGGGCCGTGGAGGCAGCCTTGGCCGACTCGTCCTTCTCGGATTCATCGGCGGCAGCGACGTCTCTGGTGGCGTCGGTGTCGGCGCTATCATGCGCGGAGGAGTCGGCGGGGGCATCGGCCGAACCATTCATCTGTGTCGTGGTGGTGGCTGCCGACGTCTCTTCTAGGCGCTTGGCCTGGCTCTCGGCCAGCTCCCGGCGCTCCCGCTCATCTCGGAGCAGCTTCTCCAGCTCCTTCATGCGGATGGTCTGGGTATCCATGTCCCTCTTGGCGCTGTTGAGAGCGTCGGTCAGCTGGATGATCTGTGACGTGTTCTCCTGGCGAATCGGCGACATGGCTTCGGCGGGGCTCCCGGGCTGCTTCGTCACCCCCCTCTTCAGCGGCGGCACATTCGGCTTCTCAGGCAGCGGCTGCTGTGGGGGCGGTGCCGGGGGCTCCGAGAATCGTGCCTTGGGGTCGGGACGGAAGGGAAGGCCTCCGTTGACCATGTGCAGCTGCGGTTTCGGCGGCTCGGGCACCTCGGGCTTCTCGAGGTCCTTGATGTCATTCTTGGATAGGAGCGTTCCGACAAACTGGTTCGCCCGTCCCAGATCTTGTCCTTGGAGTCGGGCACTTCGCATTTCGTTCTGTGATGTTCATGTCAGTATTGCAATCATGCGCTGTGAAGACAGATAGGAGTAATTCTTCTTACCGAGAGTCTCTTTAGAATCTGATCCGTCGCTACTGGCGAGAGGAAAAAGGGCCTCTGCTGACCCATATTGTTGGCAGCACCACCGGCAAACATGCGATTGTTACCCGCCATCGAATTGTTGCTTCCCGTGCGTCCTCGAGCGTGCATGGGCCCGCCACCCATCGTGGCGGAGCTGTTAGCTGGGTCCAGATCGCCAAAGTTCATGTCGAGGACATTACTCGACGAGTTCATGAAGCCCGCGTGCTCCACCTTGGCGGCCACCTTGTGGTGCACGACCGTCTTCTGGTCCTCGCTGACAATATCTATGCCGAGTTCCAGATGGTCGCCGGTCGATAGCTCGTGGGGTTCCGACTCGCGGTTCTCCTGCGACAGCCTGGAGCCGTTGACGAAGGTTCCGTTGGAGGACTTGACATCGCGAATGTAAATCTTTCCGTTGCGTTCGGCATACACCTCTGCGTGCTGCCTAGACAGCACCTTGCTGTCAAAGAATCCGTTGGCCGCCGTGGGTATTGTCTTCTGGTTGGTCTGACGTCCGATCCTCAGAGTGTCTGGGGCAAAGGGCACGGCAATCGTCTTCCTCTCAAAGGTGCCGTTCTGGGATAGGAGATATAGCACCGGCTGGGCGGCCGACATCTCCCCGCCCTGCATGGGCCGCCCCATGATGCCTTGCTGCGACATCTGTCCTTGGTTTGGCCCGGGCTGCATCTGACCATGCTGCGCGACCATGCCGTTCTGCCGACCCGGGGGCAGCCTGGAGAAGTCGTGCTGGACCTCTCCTTTGGCCTGCGGCCAGGGCTGGTTCCGGGGCTTCTTGCGCGACGCGGTGCTGGATGACCACTGCGTCAGGTCCGTCGTCGAGGAGTGTGGGCTGCCGTTGGACTGCAGGTTCCCATTCGAGAGCACTGTCGACACGGAGGAGTTGGAGGAGTTGGAAGAGTTGGAGGATATGGACGAGGAAGAGTTGGATCGCGAGAGTGTCTTTCGTGGCATAAACATGCCTCGTGCGTCGTCCGAGTTCATCGAGCTGCTATCAACGGGACCCCATGCTGGCCGGGATATCTGCGAAAAGTTCGGGGGATTCGCGACTGCAGTCATGGGTATAGATAGAGGTGAGGCAAAAGCAGCCCCAAACGATTAAAAATAAGAATGGCGAGGCGTTGATTGCGGGAGTGTCCAAGGAGGGAGGAGGTGCTTCCTTGGTTTGTTTGGAGAGAAGCGTTATCAAAACGCCACCTCAACGGTCGGCAACAACCGCCCGAGGCAAATGCAGCCGTACGCGAGAACGCGTGTCAGGCGCTTCCCTCGATATGGGTTCCGTATTCAGTCGCGGTAATGTATGGATGTGATGAAAAAATCTCCTTTCTCTGTTGATGACGACACCTTGGTTAGCGATGTTTGGGTTTCTCGCCTGAAGCGGGTCGTGACCAATCTCGAGGCGTGTCCCCTTGGCGGTCGCGGCGACGTCCAAAACGGGCGGGCGGGCAGCCGAAGCAGAAGAAAAGGCGACTGCAAATGCAGAGGAGGACTCTGGGCCTACCGGGAGATGGAATTTCGCCTACGGCGGGACGTGTCTGCGTCGTCGCGGTCGAAGGGTCGGATAGTCTGTCGGCTGGGAGGAAGAAGAGTTGGCTTCTCCCTCTTGCTTTTTCGCTAAGCGCTGGCCTAGCGTGATGAAGCTTGGGGGGCGAGGGGAGAAACAGTGGGGCCGCGTGAGCAGGACCGGGACAACGAGAAGTCGTGCAAGGCTCGTCCCGCAGGGAGAAATGAAGAATAAGGGCGATGGAGGCTGGCTGAAATCGTCTCTTGTACACGGTCAAAGATCCTATAGAGCAAAGGCGTGTCGTCGTATGGCGCCGTAGGGGCGAATTTCGGAGGGCGCATCCCGGAGGAGTGATATGTACCTCACGTGACTACTTCTTGCTGGCGTGTCTGATTGGCAAGAGCACTCTGCAGTGGAGTTCGCGGACCGGGCAACCCCTGGCCGCATTAACCATTTTGCCGATCCGGGCCTTGCTGACCAATGAGCGTACGTCATGAGTGAAAGCTGGGGAAGGAAGGTCTCGGCCTTTGGATGGAAGCTTCCATCAAATTAAGAGGTTTGGATTTTGCGATCATCCGACCCGACTCCCACCGCTCTCCATTGACGACTCGCCGCCTCCTCTCGCCCTCTCGCCCTCTTCGCCTTTGACCGCACACGTTCTTGCGTGTTTCTATTCTTGTCCTTCGTTACCGATATAACCAACATGCCTCCTGTCGCACAGATCCCTGGCGCCGCCGGCCAGCATGGTCCTTCCACGACGGACAAGCGTATGTCTCTTGGCGGTCATCTTACGGGGAGGGGGACTAGAACAGATGAAATGGCTAACACGAGACTCCTTTTTCGTTATTTTTAGTCAAGATGGGCGCCATGATGGGCGGAAGTACGTCTTCAAAACCAACACGAGAGAACCATGCGGATAGGACAATACGACGGAGCTGCAGCTGACAAGAATCTAGGCGTTGGCGTGATTATCGGCTTCATCTATGGTAAGCCCGGACGGGGACGACGCCGATCAATGCGCTTATTTTGAGGGGTGGTACAGAGAGTTGCAAGGCTGACACTTGGCTCCAGGAACCGTCAATATCTTCCGATACGGGGCGGGCTCGACTGGCATCATGAGGACTCTGGGCCAGTACATGGTTGGGTCCGGAGCCACATTTGGGTATGAAGCTTTGAGGACACCACCGAGACCGAGACACGGAGACACGAGTGGCTTGCTGACCGGGTATTCTTCCGTCTTTTTGTCTACAGATTCTTCATGAGCATTGGCAGCGTCATCCGGTCCGATGCCGACCCCAAGTTGCACGACCTGTATATGCAGGTCCAGAACCGGCCGATAATATGGCAAGCACACCCTGCCTGGCGACGCAACATCGACTGATTCGACTGATACCTCGGCGCGCAACTCTCGGGATCGAAGAAATAAGCCACGTTCCGTCACGATGCGGGCGATTCGAAGACTTGACATACTTGTACGACTTGGGGTCACAATCCACAATCCACGGACGACGACCCCGCCCCTCCATCCATTGTACCATACACTATTATATCCTCTTTACTTCTAAATTTGAGTCACGATTACTCTTTACGAGTACTCCATTGGGGGGCATTTTTCGGTGTCGGTCACGGTGATGATGTCGCGAAGACCGGTCAAACCTTGATGTTGTTGTACGAGCAGAAATTCCGAGTCTGGCAAAGGCCGCGGGCTCTCGCGCGCTCTGTTTGGTCGCCAAGCATGAAATATTGACAGGTGACTTTGGGACTATTTATTTGACTACGCGCTTGGACGACCAACCGCATGTAACTGGTACAAGCGTGCAAGCTGCAATCGTACGCCGCTCGTGTTGGTCCAGCTTGGCCGGGCCATGCTGGGGCGGCAATCCCGGTAGACAATTACCGATTACTACGCCGTATTGACAACGCATCGACTGGATCTCGGAGGTCGCTGCTATCTACGGAGTACGGAGTACAGAGTAGGGATACAGAGTAATACGGAGCATTACTACGTGAGTATTACTTGGGTACGGAGTACTTACAGTGGTGTACTACTTGGTCATGCTCGGCTCGTATGCCTTGTGTGGGGTTTCAGCCTTGCCTCGGTGGTGCACACACTCTTGCGGCTTGCCCTCCCCACAAGTTTGGAGGCTCTATGACCTTGTCTATGACCTTATCGAGGGCCGGGACTCGGCCGGAGTAGTCTAAGTCCAAACCGGCCATCACGTCAATAGTCGGTCACTTCATGGCATGCGCCCACGCCCACGCCCACGCCCGCGCCCACGCCCGCGTGCAGAGCGTCCGTCAGCTAGCCACGAGCACAATCGATGACAAGCGTGTACGACGAATCAAGGAAAACGAGACTTGTACAATGTACGAGCTACCAACTTACAAGTTACGAGTGGACTTGGTAGTAGTACCGTGCGCCCGTCGGCAATCGTTGACCCGATCTTACCGGAGCAAGCAGCAGCCTAGTAGTGGAGCGCCGTATACGTGCGTATTTCCATCTGTTCCCATCGCCATTGCCATGTCTCTCAATTTTTTCAAGCTGGGGCGAACAGCGAAGCGAAGCGCCCGTATGCGCGCAGGTGCATTACGGGTCGCCGGGAAAAGACCCCTCTCTTGGCGATGCGGTGACAGATGCCGGTACGAGCGGCGGAGGTCTGGCCTGGCCTACCAAGAGAGGAGCCGAGGAGCGGAGGATACTTCCCAAGGTCATGGGAGAAAAAAGTCATAGAGACTCGGATGAGTTGTCGAAGCGTCGTCTGGGACTATCCGGCCCAATCCATGTGCATGAGGCTTGCTCGGGATCGACAAAGTCGTGTCCAAGTCGACCACTCAGACCAGAGAGAGAGGGACGCGGAGCAGGTTGACTAGACCATTCTGGACATTCTGGACGGCTACCAACTCTAGCTGCATCTGCCACCGCCGTGCGACATCTCCATGAGGACTGACATTTTCCCTTCTACTCTGTCGCCTCCTTGTTTGGCAGCAACCCAACCCAAACCCAAGGGGGTTTTCAATCGCCATGGCTGAAAGCCGGGGCGTCAAAGTGTGACCGCCAATGTTGTTGACTGCAAGCGAGCGCCATGCTTGCTTTTTGCATTTGTATTTGACAAATGTCTCACTCAGCTGATGTGAGGAGGAGGGTCTGTTCTCTCTAGAGCTCTTTGAGACTCTCTCTCAATCTCTGGACCCTCTCTCTTGGCCTTGTCTGCCAGCTAGAGGCAAACAGCCGAAGAGCCAAGTAACTACTAAGCTACTTTCAACAACGAGAGCAACTCCGTACTTCGTTCTCGGTACACTACTAAACAAAGCACACGCACAGTCTGTCAGACAGACCGAGGCAAGCAGCCAAAGAGCCAAGTGACTACTAGGCCACTTTCAACAACGAGTGAGTACCTGCTGGTGATGCCCCGTAAACTAACTAAACAAAGCTCCAAAGTACACACAGCGCACAGGGGAAAGACTGAGCGCACGCATCCCGCGATACGAAGAATTGTGCCGACGCCACACCGTTATGCTTTCCGGTGCGCGCCTTGGTTTTTTTCCTTTCCCTTGCCTTGCCAGCGCGCGCGAGACAACCAAGACAACTAGTTACCGCATTGGGCAAGACTAGTCCGTATACGCGCAGTGCACCACAATACGCCAGGCCGGCGGCCCACGGAGCTTCGCACGCATGCATACACACTTCCAAGCCAACCCTCGTGCCGCCTCTCGACTAGAAAGCTTGTAAGTAAGCCCGTATACCCGTCCGGAGCCCAGCTGGTCTGTTGGAACGTGAGAGAGCCAAGAGAGGCAAGAAGCACTAAAAGTTATTATTGGATTATGTACTTGGTTGGTCCCGTATCACGCGCGCGCCCCTTCGTACCGGCCTGGCGTGCGTATAAGTCCTGCCCGACACGGAGACGGCGTCGGCGGCGTCGGCGAATGCCGCGTAGACGACCGACCTCGTTTGTAAATCTGTTGCGCTCGTTGTTTTGTTTTTACCCTTTTGGCCGGGCTGTTTCCAATTCGCCAGAGGGTACATTGCACACCACACACAGGCACAGAGGTAAGGGATCGGGAAGACGAAGAAGACTTCAACTCCTGTGGGTTAATCTTGTTTCTGAATCTCTCGTCTCGTATTCCCCGGGCTGACGCAGCCTTGCGCACAGGTCGGTAGGTGCGCATGTGCCATAGGGACTGAGCAGCGAGAACCGCCTTGCCGCCCCCCTTTGCGACTTTTGCCCCGGCCGGGAGACTGTGAGACATGGATCCTGGACTTTGCTTGTTACCGCTGCCGCTGCCGTTGCTCTAATTAGTATCACTTTTTGCGTGTGTTGTGTATGACTATCAGCAGCGGCGGTATACAGAGTGCCTACGGAGTACTCAGTACGAGCACCAAGTACTCCGTAGACCTGGCCGCTTGGAAGATAAACCAGCTCACACACACTCTCTCACTCACATAGGCAACAAGAGCGAGAGAGCGAGAAAGAGGCTAAACATGGGTCTTGGAACGTCGCATCTCCATCGTACACCCCCCCCCCCCCCCCCCCCCCCCCCCCCCCCCCCCCCCCCCCCCCCCCCCCCCCCCCCCCCCCCCCCCCCCCCCCCCCCCCCCCCCCC